>VWZG01001044.1:22059-54702 GCA_013396735.1 Grallaria varia | reverse complement strand
CACAACCACCACCAGCATATCTCTCAACCTCCTAAGGGCACGCAAGATTCTCCCCTGCGACAAGGGGGTGTCTGTGGAGAAGACATACACAAATAAAGCTTAACTGAAATACAGCAATTTTTCAGCTTAAGCAAGCAATAACCTCAAGACACATTTGTCAAGCCTTTTTATCAGGGTCCATGTTTTCTGTTTCCGTGTTGTCCAGCTTAATGGGTACCTGATTGTGATTTAATATGATGCAACATATAAATTATTCAATTAAGAGATCCAGCCAGATGGATAGCTTAAAGCTGTGTGGGTTTTTGCTACTTTAACACCACATAGATTATAAATGGGTGTGTAAAAAAAAAACTGAGAATTATAAGTTCCAAGGATTATTTTTCTCATTTACAGTTTGAGATATATAGTAAGCAAGAAGAACAATGCATTTAAGACTTGGAAATCAACATAAATCAGGACACCCACAGCTCAGTCTTACATCTCCATTATGTGTGTGCACCAAAGGCTTACTTAGCATATGCTTTTCCAGTATTTCATTATTTGGTTGCTTGTTTTAATATCCCTGGTCATGTACCTACTGATGCTCCTCGATAGTTTTAGTGCTGAGCTTTTTGTTCAGACAAAAAGGTGGTTGCTTTGTTATTCAGTGTTTTGCACACTAAGCTGTATTGCAGTTTGCCATTTTTCAGCCATGAGGTTGGTACTGGCACAAAGGCAAGCACAGGTGTGATGGTAAGGTTACCAGCTATCCTAATTTTTTGTGACTGCAGTGTTGGTCTTGGACTAGAATAGCTCTGAAGATGCTGTCACTGCCTAATACTCAACTTCAGTTTGCACAATGTACTGTATTGTAATACGGAAACAGGAAGAAGGAATCATTGCAGTTGTTGCCACATAAACACAGATTTGTGGCAATTACTCCTACTTTAATTGTGCTAGATTAAAGCTGCCAGGTGTTTGTGTGTTCTAATCCTATAGATGACAGTATCTGCAGGATCCTGCTCAGTTCTTTACTGCCCTTGGGTAGCTATTGAGTAATCTCTTCCTTCCCATTTGTCTTGCCATTCAAGCAGGTAAGGGTCATCAACCCAAGCTTTACTCTCTGATAGCTGGATCACAGATTAGGATTTCTAAAGGAAGTTTGCTCAAGGCAGGTCCTCAGTCTAACCAGAATCCTCCTGGACTGTGGCTATTGCTCTAGAAGAGCACGAATGACCCATGTTTTCCATGCTGCATTTGCCACATGGCCATGATGCCATCTTTGCTACCCCAGGCCTTTTCAAATGACACTGTGTTTAGTTTTAGCCACATTGAATGAAGGTCTGTATGCCTTCTCTAGGACAACCTGACTCTGAAATTACTAGATTCCACTGACTGTACTGCAGAGATTTTCATGGACCATGCTGGGAATTTGATGGAGGAATTTATATGAAGCTGAAATACACACAGGACCGTTCTGTTTTCCACTACTGGCATGTTCCTTGCAAGGACCAAACAGAGGGCATCACTGATTGGATGTCCCTGTCACGGAGGTTTGGATGGAGTCTAAGGTTCTAGGCACTAAGTCGTCTCCATCTGTAAGAAGAAGTGGTAGCCATGGGCATGCAGAAACGTTACTCTCTGAGCAGCAGAATTCACTGGGATGTGTGGATCAAGTGTGCGTCCAAATCACATTTAGGCTTTGATTTGTTTGACAGTACAGTCAACACCCTTGTTATCTGAGAGGAGTCATAGGAACTGGAATGGTCCTGTGTAGCCTAGGGGAAGGGCTGACCCCATCATATTTTCATCCAGTTGGTTACCTTAAAAATATCTTTTGTTTTCATGAGCCCAACTTCAGCAGAAGTTCAGAGCTTCCCATTGAGCAAAGTGTTAGGAGTACAGCTCCAAGGAGTACTGAGCACCAAGATACTTTTCCTACTCTTCACTGGGGCAGCTTCACCTTGAATTTTGTGACAGCTTTGGACACCTCAATATAGAAAATATACTGAGCCATTAGAGAGTGTCCAAAGGAGGGCAACGAAGATGGTGAAGGGCCCTGAGGGGAAGCATGTGAGGATACTGAGGGCACTTGGTGTGTCCAGCTGGAGAAGAGGAGACTGAGGGGAGACCACATTGCAGGTACAACTTCCTCAGGTGGGGCAGAGGAGGGGCAGGCACTGATCTCTGCTCTGGGGGGAATGGCTGGAGTTGTGCTAGAGGGTGGTGGGCACTGGACAGGCTCCCCAGGGCAGTGGGCAGAGCACCAAGGCTGCCAGAGCTCAAGGAGCATTTGGATGATCCTCTCAGGCACAGGGTGTGATCCTGCACAGGGCTAAGGATTGGACTCGATGAGCCTTGTAGGTCTCTCCCAGCTCAGGGTATTCTGTGTTTCTGGGAGATGCCCATGGATGGGGCTCTGAGTAATCTGGTCTAGTGGAAAGTGCCCCTGCCCCTGGCAGGGGGTTGGAACTAGGTGGTTTTTAAGGTCCTTTCCAACCCAACTAATTCTGTAATTCTGTGATAAGTAGAATGAGAGGCCTCCCACAGAACCATGGGAGGTGGGGATGTCCCAAGAAGACAGACTGCTCCTCCTTAAATTGGATGATTTTGCAGCAGAGAATAGCACATTTTAGAAGCACCATCTTCTCAGAAGCTGGAGCAGAGTCAAGTGTATTTCACACAACTAGACACATCAACCAAGCTTAAATCACAGAGTAGATAATTACATCGCCCCAGGAAATCAACTGGCTGCTCTGTTATGCCCAGCTTTGTGCTCTGAATCTTCATGTAGCATCCAATTGCCATGGTAGCAAGGCTTCAGATGTGCTTGTTCTGATGTCTCTTATTTACCTGCTTTCAGGTATTTTGTGAAGCCTAAAATAACAAGTGTGTTCAGTTCCTGGTAATGGTAGTGGAAAGATGCCAGGCAAGGCATAAATTATTAACTTTGTTAAGGTAGAGATTTGCATGAATTATCTGATGTTAAACATTAATTTCTACTCATACTGCAGTTTTTTAATGTCTCTTGGTGATTTTATTGATTATCCCCTACCCATTTTGTTTAATTCCAAGAAATTCTGCATGATTGAGTGTGGGAAGGAAACTACTTTTTTTTTTTCCTTTTCTTCTTTTTTTAATATATTTATTTATTATCAATCTAAATAATTAAAGAAACGAGGTTTACTTGAATTGGAAGTCATTACAGTGAATTTCTGTTGACACAATAAAGGACAGACTTGATCCCAGTGCTCCACAGACACTATGTGAGCTGTTTGCCATTTCACATGTATGATGAGTTTTTCCAGTCTCCTTTAAATACAATATAACTGGCATCAGGGATCCAAGTGGCTCTTATTTCATCTGTTACGTCCATCTGTGTTGTCTTCTCTTGACCTTTTAAATTTGCAAGCTCTTCTGAGCAAGGACCATATCATTACATTTGCATAGTGATTATTACCAAAGGTCTGGAATAAATGAGCGTTCCTATAATATAAATAATTATGGAAGAAACCAGCAGTCCAAGGCCAAATGGCAAGACATATGTAAATAGCAAAACTAGATCTTGATAGTTAAATTGACTGTAAAATGAGAAGAAACAGTGGATAGCTGCATAGAAGACAGGAGAAACCCTCTGAAGAAAATGTGTACTCACACATTTTCAGTTTGGTCATCCTGAAAATCTCACGGGGGAAAAAAAAATTGGTTTTGTTTTCTAAATCAAAGTGAGAAGAACTGTCAAGTATTGTTTTTCAATTAAACTCTATAAGCACCCAGTAAAATCCTTTTAGTCAGTTTGCTACACTGCACCAAATGACTTGGGTGGAGAAAAAAACAGATAATATATTCAGACACCTTACCATTGCATAGGAGAGAGCTGGAAAAAATGGATTGCCCAAAACTTGAGTCAGAAACACGTTGTTGTCAAGGTGGCAGTAATGCATTCACGTGACTATCTGACTGCACCATGAGGCCATGTGTTGGATTGCAAAAACAGTTATCCAAGTTTTATCTGTAACAAACTCATAGAACTCACAGAATAGTTTGTGTTTAAATGAATCTTTAAAGATCATCTCATTCTTGTTCCCTGCCATGGGCAGGGATGCCTTCCACTATGCCAGGTTGCTCCAACCCCCATCCTACCTGGCCTTGGACACTTCCAGAGATGGGTCAGCCACAGCTTCTCTGGGCAACCTGTGCCAGGGCCTCACTGCCCTTATTGTAAAAAATTTCATCCTAATATCTAGTCTAAAATTACCCTCTTTTACTTTACAAAGCATTATGCCTTGTCCTATTGCTACAAGCCTACTAAAAGGTGTGTCCTCATCTTTCTTATATGCTCTCTACCTTGTGAAAGTCTATAATAATTCACAGTGGATCCTTCTCTTCTCCAGGGTGAACAACCCCAACTTTCCCAGCTTGTCTCCAGCCCTATGATTATGAAATAGCTGTGCCTTTGGCCTCCAGGGAATTTTAACTGCTTCTCACCCTTTTGGAATGAAATTCAAAAATACTCCAAGTCATACTCCTGTCTTTGGAAAACAAGTTTCATGGAAGTAGGTAGAGTGGGTAGTGGAGGCATGGGTGTTCTTTCATGTTTGCTTCTCTGTTTCACAAGCCAGAAGTCTTCAGCCCTTGAACTGCTTACCTTACGTGTGACTAAAATAATGCCCACAGTGTTGATTCTGTATCTGAATTCTTCTGTCACTACAGAGACTGGACTGTGAGTGTAGAAGGCATTCCCATAAGCTGCTCTGTAACCATTCTCAAAAATCACTTGTAGGATCAATATTCCATCTTTGCTCATACATTTCTATTTTCATCCTTCTCTTTCTATTCCCTCCTCCCCTTCTTTCACTTTTCTGTTTTGCGCTAGGAAAATGATTTAAAGGGGGCAAAAATGCTAATGCAAAATAAATTACTTCACTAGTTTTTAAGAATGCAAAGCCTGAAGGATGAATAGGGGGAAGCACTTGAAAGTAGTAGTAGTAATAGTGGTAGTAAAAACAGCAACAACAAAAAAACAAACAAACAAACAAACAAACAAACAAACAAACAAAAAACCAACAACAACAATACTAGTAATAATACCTTAAGGAAAAACTGGTGTTATACAACTCCAACTGTTAAAGTGCTTATTCAGAAAAGAGGTCTCAGAATTGAAATACACAGAATGTTTTTTATGAAAACCTCTCTTCATGCTCAGTAGCAGTCAAAGAGCAGTTGAACTTCAGGATTTGTTAGAATAGGAATAGAGAGAGAGGGTACAGAAAACATCCTCATGCTGCTGCCTATGTGCATCGACACTGAATGCAACCAAAGCTATGGTTGTCCCATTCCAAAATGGGTATGTTCAGTCTAAAGAATAGGACGATGAGTGGAAAGCATAAACCAGGGAAGAAAATGCCTTCTAGCATAGGACCAGTAGCTGAATCAGGAAGCTTCAGTCTAGGAAAGAGATGAGTGAAAAACAATGTGACAGAGATCTTTAAAATCTGCAGTATTGAGTCCAGTATTAGACAAAACTTAATTGAAGCAAGTCTAGCAAAGGGACACAAAGCTGATAAAAGGACTGGTCGATCTTTCCTGGGACTGTTCAACCTGGAAAAGAGAAGACTCAGGGCATTTTATCCATGTATATAGACAACCAGTGGGAAGGAATAAAGAGAAGTGTCAGACTCCTCTCAGTAGTGCCCCATGACAGGACAAGGGGCTGTGAGGGTGGTCAAATTTGGGAGCAGGTTGCCCAGAGAAACAATGAAATCTCCATCAGTGGACAAAAACTCAGCTGAACAACACCTGCTCCAGGTGACCTTGCTTGAGCAGAAGGATCAGACAAGGTGGTCACAAGAGGCCCCTTCTATCCTGAGCTATTCTGTGAAAATCCTGAGTCATACAGGAAAAAAAAGTGAACAAGAAATTACTGTTTTTATTCTTTCTTAGTGAATAGATGGTATCAAAAGGAAATTAGCAAGAGAAAGGTTGGAGACAAATAAAAAGATGAGCTCTTTACACAGTGCATAATTGAACTGTGGAGCTCCTTATCACAGTGTTTTGCAGATGCTAAATAGCAATTAGATAAATGCATGGAAGAAACATTCATCAAGGTCAGTCAAATATAGTATTACCCACAGTTCTCGAATTTCCTGAACCTACAAGTCATTGGAAACTGAGAGAATAAACAGAGGTATGTTAATATAGTCTTACCAATATAGTCTTACACTTCTCATCACTCTTCTTTTGACTTTTGTTGCTTGTCACAGCTGAGGACATGACATGATACAGCTGACCTTGCATGGCTGGTCCTGTGTTTAGAAGTATAATGCACATGCACTTTGTGATCCATTCCATTGCAAATGCTCTGTGAAAAAAATAAGTAAAGAAATGNTTTCTTTTTTAAAAAAAATTAAATTTAATATATAATAGAGGAAATAACATACTGAAAAGTATTCAAGCACAAGTCTATATCTAACATGATTTTCAGAGGTTTGGTATACTTCTAAAGTATACAAGTATAAATAAAACTACTTAAATGACTTAGTGCAAGTGGGAATTAGGAAATTTGTGACTCTTGCAAAATACAAGAGTATGTTAGGAGACTGAAGAGTTTCCTGTTTAAAAAAGCAAATAGTGCAGTTTTATGAAAAGCAGAAGCATATGCTGAAGAAACGTTTTATCATAATTAATTCTTAGGTAAAATAACGAAGAACTTGTTTTGCACAAGCCACAAAACTAGCAATTTCTGTAATGGATAAAATGGAGAATATTGAACTGTGGGGGTTATTTTTAGTTTTGATTATGACAAATCAAGCAAATAAAAAAGCAGCTACACTATTGCCTTGCAGCACAGGGAAGGAAAAGTCTGGATAAGAGTTTTCATATTTTCTTTTTGGCTGAAGACCTGTGTGCTCCTGCAAAGAGGAAAGAACAGGAAGTGTGGAAGTGACAGGATTTTGTGCAAAGAGTCTGTACAAGGTTGAAAATGTTGAAAAATTAGACAGCGTGGGGATTAACTGAAGTCTGGGCAAGAAAGTTCTCTCTTGAAGATGAGAGCAGCTGAAGCTGCCTTTGAACTGATGTCAGTGGGACACTGTGATTAAATACATCTTGTTTTTAAAGCGCTGCTGGTCCCTGTGGAGCAGTGATTAGGAACACAGATCAATTATATGTCGGTATTGGTTTAAAACTGCCTTTTTTCCTGTGCTGCAAGCCTTTGGATCGAGATGGTAAAGAGGAGAAACTCCAGGTTACTAACCTGGGAAGGCTGTTAGTTGTATTTGGGTATCACATCTTTTCCTTCCTCTAAGTTCACTGGGGATATTTTAGCTTTTTTCCACCGCTGGGTGAGTAGTGTCCTGCTGTGGCTGGCACCTCAGCCTGGTGCATTCTATGTCTTCAAGCTGTCATGAGCTTCACCTGGAGAGCTGAACACAGCTGCGACTGTTCACAGTAGCTTTGTCTGTAGTTTGCTTTGATAATATTCTTCCATCATGTGTGATGACAAAGAATATTTAAAGCACTGGACACAAAAGGGACATGAAACGGCACTGAAAACAGGGTAAAAAATGCCTTTATTTAAGTATTAAGATCTTAGGGAAATACAAAGGAGGAACTTGAGTGATTAAAATGGCTTCTGAGCAGACTGAGTGTCTGTGGTGCTGACACCACCCACTGAGTCAGGCAAGACTTCGACAAATCTCTCAGTCGTTCTCTTTGACTGTAAAGTTTGTGCCTCAGGTTGAGCACGGTATTATGCCTGTTCTGTAAGGTTTAGATAACACCAACATTTAAATCAGGACTCTGAGAGAAGTGACCCCCATGGTTTGTGGCAGCCTCACCCTGATGGGGTGAGTCTGAAGAAAGACCAAAAAAAGTGACCTCCAGGACAGTCGGACATCACGCAGAATTTCACCAGCCACGTCACACCAGTTGTCAGCTACTCACAAAACTTTTCCAGAAGAAGGGATAATGCCTTGCCCTTCCTGGGCTCCAGGCTTCCCACCAGGGGTTGGCATCCCTTCCCTGGTTCTTTCTGAGGGCTGTTCTGGGGCTGGAGCAATGGGGTAGCCAGAGGCCCCTCTGTGTGGTGTAATCCCCCAAGCTGCTGGACTCCTCAGTCATTAGAGCTCACAAAAGCAGCTAGTTTTGATGATTGATTGATATTAATTACCTTCAGGATACAATCCTTCCTGTCTCTGACTATTCAAATACTCACCTGAAAAGTCAAGGGAGAAAAAGAGGGGAAAAAAAATCCCTCTTGGAAACTGCTTCCATATCCATTATTCTTAGCCCATTGGCTGTTAATTATTCACTGTGTGTGAGCTCACATTATCATGTCTTGCAGAAAAGGCGCCATGAAAGATGTTATAGATAGCATTTATGAACACAAAGAGCTTTGAAAACCCACTTTTAGTCCATAACAGTCAAGGGAAACACTCCAGTGAGTCAATTGCCTCTCAGATGGCTTGGACTTTTCTAAAACTCAGCGCATAGTGATTTTGGTCTCTTTAATCACTGTTCCACAGAGAGGCTTGCTATGAAAGCAAACCCTGGCCTTGCTGACAAATGGAATTGAGAGTATTGGGGTTTTCTCCCTTTTGGGGAAAGTCAAAACTATAGATGTATTTGTACAGGTATATTTTGTTCAGCTTTGTTTTCAGAGTGATGTTTTCAGCTGGTGGAGCTGTTTGATTCAGCAAATTAACTACAGTGTATGGAAATAATATCAGCCACAGGAAAAGACCCAGAGTGACACAGCAGGACATGAGAGGCTGCTCTGGAAGAAGTACTTTTCCCCTGAAGGCAGTAGAGCTCATTTTAGGATTCCACTTTAATCATGTGCTGTGGTCTCTCAGTATGTAAAGGAGACACCAATCAAAAGGGAATTACTGCCTGCAGATCACAACGTCTGAGAGACATGAAAAATGATGTGCTGCTTCCATGGGGAATGATTTACTGGCCCAGCTCAGGTCCGTAAGAAAAAGGGCTTCTTTAATTCTGTTTCTTCCTAAAGGATGAGGATGGGACAGCTGTGCGGTGCTTCAGAATACCTATTTCAGATCTTACTCAGAGTGCCTTTCCACGTGAGATTTTCTCTAGCAGCACACCCATTTTAGGATAACCCTTTCATTCCATTGTCCCAAGGGCTCATTCCTGCCTCTGTGTGACACTGTAGGACTGCTTGTGAGGAAATCATATAATCAACATGAAATGCAGCGAGAAACCCAGGACTTTTCTGAATGAAGAATTTGGATGAAAAGAAGAATTTAACTGAAAGAAGTGACTAATGTGGTTAAATTACTACAAGTGAAAGGAAGATATGCCTTGTTAATAAATAAATGAACATAAATCAATTCCTGTGCACTGCTTAGAGCCCAAAAAGCTGTGATATGAGTGAAGAAAGCTCCCTACATGATGAGGAATGCATGTACCTGCTGAGCCGTGCTATGGAAAGGGAGACTCCAGACCACCTTCTTCCCCAGTCTTTGGGGAATGTCTCCGTGTTTTGGAAGAGGAGCTGAACTTCCAAAACAAGTCCAATCCTTTCTTCATGATCCCACAGCCTTCTAAGAAGTTTCTGTCAGGGGTTGAAATGCTTTGCAAAAATTTCATTGTGGGCTGAAGGTGGTTTAGAGGATTGGTGTCCATTCATCTTGATGTCATTTAATTTTAATAATCAAATAATCTGGTGGGACAAATGAATGGCACAGGGACTTCTAATGAGATGGATTAAAATTCTTGGAAACAATGAGTTTAATAGTAATTAAAAGTCACGTATTTGCCTTAGGCATGCCAGCAAAGTTATAGGAGACTGCTCTGGAGTCTGAATGTGAACTGAAGCTGTGTTCTAGGGGACATGCACATGTGAAGGAAAGTAAGCAAATTCAGAATCAGTTGCAAAAGGAGAAATAAGACAGTGTTAGCTTTGCTTTTTTCTAAGAGCAGATCAAACCCAAGTAGGCATCTCTTGGACACCCAAAATTATGCACTGGAACAGCTCATTCTTTGAGCATTGAAAGTGATAAAGAATGGAAAAAACTGCTGTGTTATGGAGTGGTCACTCAGCTGAATTTTCCCATGCTTGCTAAAGTGCAAACAGTGACAGTGTTTCTTGTTTTGGTTTTGTTTTTTTTATTCCTAAAGCTAAGAGATTTATACAAATTTTGATGCAATTTCTCTGCTTAATAATTCTTGCTCTCACACTGCAGCTGTTTTAATCAGCAGAGAAATTAATAAGGTCTCCCTTCTTGATTAAAGATTCATTTCCATGAAACATACATCTCTTTGAGACCTCTCCACTCCACCAGATATAGCTGAAACCAGCTAACAGCTTCAGCAGTTGTACTGTGAAGAAGGACAGATGGATGAAAAGTGATAACATAAACCTTCTATCACTGAAAATGTTCTTCTTAGCTTTGATGTCTATTAAATAAAATTATACTAGATTATTTCTTTCCTACCAATCCCTAAAATAAGGTCTATTAAGATCTTGAATTTTATATATAAAAAAATAAATAAATTTATTAACTCAGTATTATGTCTTGTTATAAAATGCTGTTTTATCACTTTGGATCCAGGGTGAAAACATTCATCTTTACCCTCACTTCTCATTCCCTGAACCCAACAAACTACTTCGTTATACCTTTTACTATTGTTAATGTTAAACATAAACCATTCAACATTGCCTGGAATTTCACCTTCTGAGTATTCCCTTCCCTCTATCCTTCCCACTGTCCTACAGTATCTTTTAGAAGAACCAATTTGGGAAGTAGTTTTATGGATGCAAATGGAAAATACCCATGATAAAGCCTAGACCTACCCCTTGAACATCCTTGCACTTTTTTGCAAGCACCTTGAGTAGCCTGAGCCTGATGAAGGTTTAAAGTCCTGCTCTGTATCTTGAGTTGCTCCTCAACTTTACAGGCAGCAAAGAGCTACACTTTGCTGGGATTATACAAAGTTCAGTCGGGGTGAAACACTTATAACAGCTTTGTGATTCTGGCTTCAAGCTTTCCAATAAATTACTGTTTCCAGAGTCTTGATGGTTTGTGATTTCACATTTCTCACAGAGAACCTATTTTTTACAGGTTTCAGCATCTGCAGAGAAGCTTGAGTGGCTGTAGGTGAGACAAGGAGGCAGAGAGTGATCCCTGCAGCTGAGGCAGGGATATAGTTAAGAGCACAGTAATCTCTTTCCCTTCGAGAGGTGATGGAAGAGCTCCATAATGGAGCAGACATTCCCTGCACTGTACAGATGTCACATTAATGCCGTACCCAGGTGTACAATAGAAGCTAATAGAGGCAATTGAGCAAAAGATTGGGGCATTGCAGAAGTTGTCAGTCCAGCATGGGGAACCCAGGTGTTCTGTGGGAGCAAATTGGATCAGGGACTGAAGGCAAGAGGAGGCTTTGACAGGAGAGGCAGGAGGCTTGGGAGGGAGGGAAGACAAAAGAAAGGAAGAATTAAATTAGGGAGTTTGATACAGCAAGGAGGGGGGGATACCGCTGAAAATAAATGTGAGTGGCTCAGTGCAGGGCTTTGAGGCAGTCAGTAGGATTTGATGGAAACCCCTTGGTGAGGTGCAGGGAGTGCTGTTCCTCGACCAGGCTCCCTGGTGCTGTCGGTGCTGCTGGGACAGCAGCTCAGGGAGGGTTTGCTTCCTTCCCTCAGAGCCCAGTGTGGAGCCTGGGAGGGAATGGATGGACTGGGGAGGTCCAAGGATGTGTGTGCTCCACAGTCCACACCATAGTATCACTTAGGTTGGAAAATACTCCTAATATCATCGAGTTCAGCCACTAAACCAGCACTGAGCTGAGATCTTTCTTGGGCAGACACTTGGGAGAACCAGTCCTGGCTTTCAGGGGTCTATAACCTTCCTTACACTCCCTCTTTGAGGTTACTTTCCTTTACTTTAAAGGCAGCCTGAGCCTGATCTGAGCTGCTGCTGGAGAACACACCTGCCATCCATTTGCTAATGCAGAGGGCTGGGCACCACAAAGGCTGGACTCTTTCCACCTTCAGTGCCAACTTAAGCTACATCCTGATCCAGGATTAGTATCTGTTTCTAATCAAGTAAGTTCATCCAAAAGCTTTGCTGCATCAGGCCCCCATTGCTGATGTTGTAACATCTGCCTGGAGAATTTGTTTGCAATCTGTGGGGTTACCCACTCTAATTTTTGAGCTGTTTGCAGACTGAGCGTGTGCTTTGCACAAATTAAGCTGTTTTACTGCTTCTGTTTACTGTTGTAACTTAACAATGATGTGCAAGTCATGTCAGTTCTGAGTTTCCCATGGAATTTGGTTTGTTTTGCCACCATCTGTCTGCATTACTGACTTTCAAAACTGTAGGCTGTGAGATGAAGACTGATAGTTTATCAAGCCACCTTTCACATGTTTAGTTTTTTCAGGCAGACTGATGTGAACGTGTGTTGAATCCTACTCCTCTCTTAGAAGCAGAGAGCCTTAAAGTAAGCAAGCTGAGCCAGGGAAGGGTTAGGTTGTATATTAGGAATAATTTCTTCACCAGAAGGGTGGTCAGGCAGTGCAACAGGCTGCCTAAGGCAGTGGTAGAATCACTTGGAAATGATTGGAAATGTTCAAAAATGTGTAGATGTGGCACTTGGATACATCTTTTAGTGTTGGGCCTGGCAGTGCTAGGTAATGTCTGGATTTGATGGTCTTAGAGGTCTTGCCAACTTTAGTGGTTCTGTGGTTTCAAGCAATAACTATTTGGTAATGATTTTGAAAAAGCTAGTAAAGTGGTTTAGACCTCAGTGCACTGTCTCTTGTATTGACCTACCTTCTCCAGAAAAGAAGGTTCAAAAAAACAAAAACAACCCAAAAAATCAGGGGTAAGAGTGGTTTGTTTCTCTGAACAGACGTTTCTTAAAAGGAAAAAAAAAGGTGTCTGTATAAGGTATGATGCCACTCTGTTTTTAAATTGGACCTTCTAAGTGATTTCTGACACTTCAGTATCAAGAAATACATCCTGTTTCTCATTCATCATAGTCATCTGATAGTGCTGGAATGACTGCAGACCTGTGAATTTCTCTGGGCTCCATATTTTTAGTTTACAGAAGACCCTGGTAAGGTTGAGTTTAGTGCGCTTTTTATGCATGAGTAGACTTTAGAGGGTAGGATTTCTAGCCTGCCTCCTGCTTTGTTGTTTGGAAAGGTGCAAAAGGGCTTCCACTAATAAATTGAACATTTATCTAATTCACAGTAATTTCTTCAACACTTTGTCTCGGGTCCTTAGGTGACTCCTTGGATTTCCACTTTTCCTGTATAATTTCTTCTCATCCCCATTTAGATTCTGTTAGGACAAAATTAGATTAGAGACTCCAGTTTTAAAAGACCATTTATATGCATTAACTCAGGGAAATAAAAACCCACCACACAGCACTTTGGCACTGAGCAAGGTCCTAAAAGCCACACAATCACACTGAGCTGGATCTGTCCTAAAGTTTGTTCTCCCTGGGCAGAATGGGCACAGCACACCATTTGACTGAATGGCTCTGCTGGGAGCAGTTATATCCTGCATTTTTCCTGCAGCACACGAAGTTCCCTGCTGTCCCTTCAGCTGTGTGGATACAGCCGTGTGTGGGGCTGCACTTTAAACCAGGCCTGTGGAACTGTCTGGGTTAAAACAAACAGCACAACCTGATTTGGTGATTCATTGCATCGTTTTTATGTATTTGTCTTGCCCAGAATCTCTGTGGGCTGTGTTGTGCTGGTACAGCAGAGGGGAAGGGAAGGTTTGGGAAGGGAAGGGAAGGTTTGGGAAGGGAATGTTTGGGAAGGTTTGGGAAGGTTTGGGAAGGGAAGGTTTGGGAAGGTTTGGGAAGGTTTGGGAAGGGAAAGTTTGGGAAGGGAAGGTTTGGGAAGGGAAGGTTTGGGAAGGGAAGGTTTGGGAAGGTTTGGGAAGGGAAGGGAAGGGAAGGGAAGGGGAATAAAGCTGAAGGAGTAACTGTGCTTTCATTCTTTCTGTGCACTTTGCTTTCTTGATAGACAAGGGTTTGAGCTGGGCATATTGTAATGGCCAGTTCCCTTTGAAAAGGAAAAAAGATGGACTGTGACCCCCAAGTTAGGAGGGAAGAACCAGCACAGGATGCTGCGTAGTGCGTGCATTTGCCTGGCCCATATGATAGATTTGTTTTTAATACCCACAGTACTTTGCAATTTGAACTGCTGTCTGCTATTTGTTTTATTTTAATCTGTGTCATTTGTCTGCATTTTTTATCTTCCTTCACACTGTCCCTCAAGTTATGTATTTCTATCCAGCCTCCTACAATATTAGGGGGCCTTTTCATGAAGGAAGGACTGTATTTGTGGTGAGGGAAAAGTTCAATAAATTATCTGTGTAATTTGTAACTGTCAGAGTGCAAAATACAAAGTACTTAAAAAAAACCCCAAACAACACAAATGTTTGAATTTACATTCCATACTCGGAACTTATATTTTCAACTAAAACTAAACCTTTATCTGAACTGTCAATATTATAGATGGTGCCTTTATAAATATACAGATTTGCATAGTTTTTATCAAATTGATGCACTTAACTGATTTAACATTCCAGTCTTTTATTTAGGGATGGGGGGAAAGATAATATTTTAAAGGAATATGAAAAATGGAGTGCCTTTATTCAGGTCAGTTCATCAATCTGCCTTGCATTAGTTCACTTCAGACATAGCAGCTCTTTTTGGTGTTTGTTCAGGATATACTGTCTGAGAGGTGGATTATGGGATTGGTCATCCATCTTGGCTTTCAAACTCTGCTTAGAAATTGTCCCTCCTCCTATGCCCTTTTGGTACCAGAAGTTCTACACATGGTGACGAATGCTTTGACCAACACTGAAGAATTATTTAAGAATCACTAGCTGGAGCAAGGAGGTTTGACTTTGTTTGGTTTGGCTTGGCTTGGCTTGGCTTGGCTTGGTTTGGTTTGGATTGTTTGGTTTGGATTGGTCTAGTTTGGATTGGTCTAGTTTGGATTGGTCTAGTTTGGTTTGATTTGCTTTTTTTGAAACCCTACATTAAGTTCAGGATTGCATTTTCAGATCCTGAGATCAGCTTTATCCTGCTGGTCACTGTGTGCTGTGTGACCACTCTCCACAGATGGTGCAAATCCACTGTGGTTTTTCTGGACTGTGAATTCCTAATAGCCAAACTCAGTCTGTCAGAGCTACCTGTCCCTTTCCTAGCCCTGGATAAGTGCTGCATCTACCCAGTTCAGACAGCAAGTCAACACAATCCTGATCCATTTCTTTTATACTATTGGATTTCTCATGGCTGAACACACTGATTTGATTTACTCAGCGAGCTCAGGAACACAAGGGGTGGTGCAAGTGAGGCAGGATGTCTGTCTGTGGCAGCCCCAATTCAGCTTATCCTGCCATGAAATGGCACCTTTGAGCTTCCTCAGACTGTGGATACAGAAGATTTTAGCACTGAAAGTGGTCATTTTGGTGCCTGGTGGCTGCCATGTGGTGGTTTGTTTAACAGTCTTAACCAGGGAAATGATACTAAGGAGTATTCAATCCAGTGCACTAAAGCATAATAGAATTAGATAGCAGGAAGGTTAGGTCAAATAAATTCAAATGGAAAAGAATGAATTCTGTCAAGGTGTTTAAGCACTTTGTAAGCTTAGCAAAGAAGGTGGTAAATTCACAGTGGAGCATTTACTCCGACACTGGATGTCTTACTTAATGATAAGCTATAGTTCAGCTACCAGAAAGTTATTGGGCTTGATAGTGCTCACTTAGGGAGAAAGAAAGAATAATTCCCTCCGCCACGGTGGGTGAAATCCTATGGCCTGTGTTAAACAGAAGGTCATGCTTGCAGAGGGCTATGATCAATTCTCCTTTGAGATCTATGAATCTCTGTTGGTAAGTGTTTTAAGTTTCCATTTGCTCTGTGTTTTGCTGAATATGTGAAGGGAAATCCCAGACTTCTGTATGTGAAATTGGTTGCTCTTGTATTAATCTCTCAGAAGTTATCTAGGCTTTGAAAACATACTCCTCAATACAAAGAGTACCAGGCTGCAGTGTTAGGCACTCCCAGATTGCCAGATCCCTAGAACCTGTGTTAAAGACTTAAATCCAATTTCTGAGAAGGAAGTGGATATTGGATATAAACTCTTTCAAATTTAGGCTTTTGCCCCCCATCATCCAAATAGTTCTGCAACCTCAGTATTAGTCAGCCGGGATTCACATCTGTGAGGATCCAGTGGCTGAAAAAGACAGATCCTACTTCTCTGAGTGGAGCAGAGAGGTGAGACATGTCTGAAAGCAGAGGGCATGTATGCCCATGGAAAGTCCAACTCTGGAACCCTCTCCAGAGAGTAAGCACTATTTTTCTCCCCGCCTCCACCAAAAAAAAAAAAAAGAAAGGACAGTTTCCATTTTTTTCACCTGTTACTCCATGTTATGTCTCTCAGGAATGAGAGCTCAAACTCCACCTAGCTGGGTTGGTGGAGTTTACCCAAAGCACCAGGCGCTTCACAAGCATCATAGAATATGCTGAGTTGGAAGGGATCCATAAATATCATTGGCTCCAGGTTCTGGCCCTGCACAGGACACCCCAAGGATCATACCATGTGCTTGAAAGTGTTGTCCAGATGCTTTTTGTCAGCCTTGGTGCTGTGACCACTTCCCTGGGGAGCCTGTTCCAGTGCCCAACCACCCTCTGGGGAAAGAACCTTTTCCTGATATTCAACCTAAACCTTCTCTGACTGAACTGCATGCCATTCCCTCGAGTCCTGTCACTATAGAAGAGGGTGAAGAGATCAGTACCTGCCCCTCCACTGCCCCTTGTGTGGCTGGTGAAGATCCCAGTGAGATCTCCCCTCATTCTCCTCTTCTTCAGCTGAACACACCAAGTGCCCTCAGTGTCCTCACACGCTTCCCCTCCAGACCCTTCACCATCTTCATTGCCCTCCTTTGGACACTCTCCAAACTGTGTCACCCCAAACTACCCCACTATTCCAGGTGAGGCCATCCCAGTGGAGAGCAGAGCGGGACAATCCCCTCCCTCACCCAGGGATGCTGGGCCTGATGCCCCCCAGGACAGGGATGTCCCTCCTGGCTGCAGGGCACTGCTGACTCGTGGCCAACTGGCCACTGACCAAGATCCCCAGGGCTCTTTCCTGGAACTTCTTCCCATCATCTCATTTCCAAATCTACAGGCATCCAGGGTTGCCCATCCCAGGTGCAGAATCCGGCACTTACCCTTGTTAAACTCCATACAGGTGGTGATTGCCCAGTGCTCCCATCTGTCGAGGTCNAACTGTGTCACCCCAAACTACCCCACTATTCCAGGTGAGGCCATCCCAGTGGAGAGCAGAGCGGGACAATCCCCTCCCTCACCCAGGGATGCTGGGCCTGATGCCCCCCAGGACAGGGATGTCCCTCCTGGCTGCAGGGCACTGCTGACTCGTGGCCAACTGGCCACTGACCAAGATCCCCAGGGCTCTTTCCTGGAACTTCTTCCCATCATCTCATTTCCAAATCTACAGGCATCCAGGGTTGCCCATCCCAGGTGCAGAATCCGGCACTTACCCTTGTTAAACTCCATACAGGTGGTGATTGCCCAGTGCTCCCATCTGTCGAGGTCCCTCTGCAGGCCCTCCCTGCCTTTGAAGGAGTCAACAGCTCCTCCCAGTTTACTGTCACTCGCAAACTTACTTAGTACCCATTCCGGTCCTGCATCCAAGTAATTTAGAAAGATGTTGAAGAGAACTGGACTGATGATGTGGCTTCCACCACAAAAAAAAATAAAAAAAAATAAAAAAAAATAAAAAAAAATCCCAAGCAAATCCATACCAGATAACATCCACAGGGATAAGAAAACCCCAAAAGACGATAATAAGCCACGCCTACCTCCCACAAAACCCCAAAATCCATTCAAAAAAACCACTCATCCAGCCAGCTCCCTCCCCATTCCCAACCATCCAACAAAGAGCACACACATACAAAGTCAGCACACCCATGATTTCCATTATAAAATTATCCTTCCCACTGCCTTTAGTCTTCATTGAAGTCTGTGCTCTTCCTGAAGCCTCCCCAAGTTCAATACGAAGATGGAATTAGGGCTGAAGTATTCTTCTGTCTGCTGAGCTGATCTGCCTCAACAGCAGGTTTCACTGGCCCGTGGAAAGAAGTATTAATCCAATGAGCACATTGTTCTCTCTCTAGACCTCTCTGACATCTTCCTATGAGCATTAGTGGCACTGGAGAATCTTCGAGACAGCCCATTGTCCAAAGAAATGTGGCAGAAGTGTTATGAGCCCCATGCCCTTTGGTCCCATTCTATGTAAAGCCTTGACAATCAAGATTCAGCTTATTCATGTAAAGATTTTTGGCTTATTTCTTTTTGCGATGAAAATACCTCTCTCTTGAATGCAGAGAAGAAGTCACAATTTCTGTCTGAGAGAAAGTGGAAGTCTGCAAATTGTAACACAAGTATTTTGTTTCCTTTTTGAATGTTTGATTCTTAAACTCGATCTCACCATTTCTGAGGTGGGAAAGGGCAGACCAGTATTGTTATCCTGCTCCTCTCAAATGCCTGCTGTTCACTGCTGCTCTGGAGAAAAATGAGTTTTACTGCTTGTCAGGATTATGTGGATCCAGTGCAGTGGCATTTGTGGTATGTTATGGCAGCTCTGAGCACAGGGCTGCAGTTCTGATGTGGGCTAAATCCCCCACTTCTGCCTCTTCCTCAGCCATAAGCGTCTCATCTATTTTCCTGGTTTCCTCTCTTTGATGTTCTTACTAAAATTAATCACTTGACAGCAGCGAAGACTTGCGACTGTCTTCCTGTGACTTAGCTATCTATCATGGATTTTATTTAATATAATAGTACAAAACCTTCTCGCATTCAAATATGTTTTGATGTTTGTTAGGGAAGTTCATGAGTTATTACCTCCCCCTCTGTACCCACTGAAGCCACACACAGCTTAAGAATTGGTGGTTGTCCACTCACAGCCACAGTGGCCATCCCAAATTCTAGTTGTCATTGGAATTAAAATGCTTCTTAAGCCCAGTTTGCTGCCTTTTTATGTCCTCATGGAGATAAAGGTTTTCACAAAGCCTGTGAGACACGTGGAGGCCGTAGCAAGTCTGTCATGTGATACCTATTTGGGTCTGGGAAAGTTCTTACTTCTGCATGTTTGTTAGACTGTGATCTACTGTGATCAAAACACCTGACACTGACCCAAAACAAGTCTGGAGTGCAACTTTCCATGGAAAATCAGAGCTGTTTTTCAGGAAATCGGGTAAGGAACCAGGTGCACATTAACAACATTATAAGGTAGGAATTTAATCAGTTAGTCATTCACTGGAAAGCAGGTGTGTCCTGAAGCAGATGTCAGACAGGAGCACAAGGAGCCCATTTGACTGGCTTAGGCTAAATATTAGAAGGGACCCTGAGCAGCCTGGTCTATGCCCAGGGCAGGGGGGTTGGAACGATGTGGTCTGGGTTCACACAGTAAGTGTGTCTCCTGTTGGAGAAACCTAAAGGACCTCGGCAGTGCCTGACCAAGAGGGCCACTGTCTCTTTCTCCATCCTAAATCAGTGGGATCTCAAAGTACTCTTAGAGCTGAACAAGTGAACTGTAAATGGAGACTGTCAGGGAATTTGTTTCAAAATCCTGCTATAGCTCCAAAACAAACCATTGCAGCCTCTGCCAAACAAAACTTGATAATCTTGTCTTCTTTTCTTATATGAATGTTGCAAAGAGACACATTGTTACTACAGACAGAATGAAGCACCAGACCAGTGCTCCATAAAATGGACTTGTCAGTGCTCCCATTTCAAGACCAGAGTCTATCTGCTCTATTAGATAATACCACGAGGCAAAGAAGTGTGTGTTTCCTCTNATGTTTACTTTACTTTCTGCAAATGTACTAGTAGGAAATACCTATTAGAACAGATGAAGTGGATAACTAATGGGATCAGTAACTGGAAAAAATAACATTTAAAATACCTAGACGGCTTTTTACCAAAATGTTTCCATAATTTCACTTAAAAATAGGTTACATCTCTTCAATCAGATGGTGGAATGGCAGATTGACACTGCTAATTAATTTTGAAAGCTTTGTCACTGGTTAAAGAGAGAAGACTCCCTGGACAAGCAGGTAGGACCACAGCTTTGAAATAATGCAAGATGAAAGAATAGCATATTTTTAAGAGAACAGAGATGATGTTTGAGGGATTGAGCTTCTCAGCTTTAATTCAGATTGAAGTGCCATTTAAAATAATAATTTAGGGTTACCTAATGGATAGAGCTGTGTTAGACTGTAATTGTGGAGATAGGTGCCTTCAGAGGAAGAATAGGGTGAGTGGTGCTGAGTTTGGAACACACTGTCACGTACCATTAACATTGTAGAGAGTCCACGTTGAACTGGGGAGGAAGAGAAAATGCACCAAATGCTATAATCCTATATAGAGCATATACTGGTAAAAATATATGGGTAAGTTTTGTAAGATTTTTGAGAACCAAAGCCATTAGAACAGATAATTAAGTTCTGCTCCTGAATTTTTATCTTAGGAAAAAATTTACAGGAAAAAAAAAAATTGCTAAAAAATCACTGACAGTACAGCCATGAAAAGAAAGCTGAGTCAGAAATAATATGTTGTCCTCACTAGTGTATATTTAGTTACTTAATTTTCAAGATTTCATGTGTGTTGTGTTGGCTGAAATATTGTCACCATAGTTTCCTATCAAACAGCTTTCATTTCTTCTGGAGCATTATTCCCACTGCAGCTACTGTGACAGACAGAAATGGACAAATTGATTCTCAAGTTTTCTTCCATGACACAAAACCTTTAAAATTAACATGTATTGACTGAAGAACTGTACCGTGTTGAATATTTAGAGCACTTGAGTTTGCATACCTGTTGACTTCAATGGAAAAGCAAGCAAAACTAAACCCTCATGAAAACTAGTATTTCACAGAAAGAGAACAGTTCTTGTGTTCTTTCATACTTTAAATGACTGAAACTATATCCTTTCTATATCATTTCATCATTGAACGAAGGATTGTACTCACAGGTATTTGAAATAACATTATGAGGGTAGTATTGATGACACCTCAACAATTTCCTAAGTAAACAGAAAAAATTTTAGTGATTTCTTGCGTGGATTCTTCTGTGTTAGGTGGCTATCCCAAAGCTGCACTTACATATGTCTAATTCATCAGTTCTGATGAATTCCCAAGGGAGATTCTGTCTTACACTGCTAAAAGGGAGGGTGGTAATTAAGAACAACTGCAGCAAAGTGTTAATCGCAGTGAGAATGGGGGAGGGGCTGTTAAAATCACACACCAGGGGCTGTATCTTTTCGTCTAAGGCTCCATTACTTCCTGTTAGATTTCTCCAAGGAAAATCCACCAGGGGAATAGCAGAGCCATATATGAGTATATTTTCTTCCTTTGCCTGTTGGGTCAACACCATGTTGGTAAAACACCATTGGGGTCTTCCTGGAAGGAGAACACCTCTGTTAAATTCAACCAAAGCCAAAGACTAGTAATTTAATATGCCATCAAGCCCATGATTTGATTTCATTATGTATTGAATTCATGCAGCGATTTGATCATTCGGAGTCTATTGATTTACTGATTTAATTTTAATTGTGACCTCAATTTGACCATTGCGTTGTTCCGTCTTTAATTGTCCTAGTAAAAATGTAGTATATTAGCTCACTAATAGGTACTCTTAAGTGAACATTTGCTTGCTCATCCTTTTAAATAAATCCATTAGAAGTATACAGAACCATTTTATTCTGTCTGCCTGCAATGTGGGTCACACGTTCTGAAGAGACAATTAACCTCAAGTGTGAAATTTGCAAGCCACTAGATTATTGCATTGAAAAGTAAAACCAAGGTCTTTTCACCTTATTATGTGAGACACTATAAAACCTTCAGTTTCTTGCTGGAGAGAGAATTTCAGAGCAGAGATGAAAAGATAGGATGAAATTATTAGAAATGCTGAAGTTTGGGATTTTCTTTTTCTTTCTTTTTCTATTAGGATATCACTGAGCAAACACAGTTCCTCCCAGGGTCCATCTGGTGGCACTGTTAGCTGAAGTGTTGGTTTCACAGACAGAAGAAAAAACCGTTCACAGGAAAAAGAGAAGGAAAAGGACAAATCTTACTAATGGAGGTTTTCATGTTGAAGTGGTCAAGTGACAAGGTAAATCCTCATTTTATGTGCCTGTACCATCCCATTCTCTTCAGTCTCACTCTCAGAATTTCCACACACATTGATTTATTTATCTTTATTTTTCCTTTTTTCCTTTTTTTTTTTTTATTTTTCCCAGTTACAACAAATACCAGAGAACAGAAAAATGTCCATTTACTCAATAAATGCCCAAATATGTAAAAATCTACATATATATGTTTGTGTATGTGTATTTTTTTTCTCCTGTAGTATCAGAAATTTGGTAACACTGAGCTGGTTAAACTTATTAGCATTACTAAACAGAAATTCAGAAATTTGAAGTGCAAATGTGCTGAACACATGGGCTTGAAATATTTATTACTTCCTATTTTATACCTTAAAAAGCATTCAATATGCTCCTACTTTGAACTGCTTGTAAAGACACCCTCGCTTTTTCACACTTCATGCAATAATTAAGAGTTACTATATCCCTTTTTCGTGGACTTTAAAGTCACTGAGATTACGGAATGTTTAGTTTTGTCAGTTGAGGTCACTGATAGAGAACTTCAGATGCCTAAAATTACACATCCAGGGCTATTTTAGATGCCATAAATTAGATCCAAGGCACCTGTGCAGTTCTTCAGGGAAGGCACAGGAAATCAGGAGCACCCTTGTCCCACTGGAAAGTAGGAAACCACATGGGATAATCTCTCCCTGAGTGTTGAAAGGCCTTTGTAAACTCAGGATGCCTCAGCTCTCTAGGGAGAGAATGCAAAGGCTGCTCATTTCAGTGTCTGCACGTGGCACTGGGGTAGGGGCTCCTTCCACCTTTCCTCCCTGGATGTGTTCTCCTGTCATTCGTTTGGTGCTGCCTTTGGCATTCTTAGGGCTGTGGCTCAGGGGAGAAAAGTGGAAGTAGTTTCCTGCTATTTTATTAAATGATATTGGTACACCACAGGTCCGGAATCAAGGGAGGGTGGGACCTCATGGCTGTGAGGGAGGGACAAGAAGGAAGGATGGAAAGGTCCGCTTTTGACTGCATCAGTCCATTATGGCATTTCCCCCGTTTGATTCAGCACCTCTTGTATTTCCCCTCAAAGGGCTTTGGCACTCTATACTCACCAGGCCAGCTGGCTGCTTTCAGGCCCCAAGACAGCAAATCTCCCCCATATTATGTGTGGGAGGACATTTGGCATCTCCCTTGGCATGGCTTATACCCCCTCTGGAGCGACTCACTTGAGTTTGTGGCGCTGGGTGAGTTGTGGGTTTTGGCGATGGGATTTATCTGTTTTCATGTGACAAGGGTCCCACACCTAAAATTGCAAGCAGGCACGTTGGGACATTCTGAAAGCACCAGCAAACTGGGCACCAAAGTCCAGAGGAGCATTTGTGGAAGTCTTGCTGTAACCCTACTCAGGAAGAGGCATGAGAGCTCAGCCTGTCCTGCCCCTCTTACTGGGGTACTCACCCCACAAAATACAGTTAACTCAGTAGGGATAGATCTCATTTATGGTCACTGTGAAAGTTTGATTGAGTTTAGGTTCCCTTCCTAATCAAGTCATTAACTTTTAGAGAAGCAGCAGAGAGGAACACAATGTAATGGCAATAAAAATAATTAGGGTTGGAAATGGGTCTTTGTTGCTGTCTGGGAATTTGCAGAGGAAACCTGAGTTTTGACATACACTGTTATTGTCATGCTGCATTGATATTCAGACTGATGGTTGCTCAGTGAATCTCTCTCTCCTTTTCCCAGTATAATGTGAGACAAATTTGCACAAGATGAGAATGTCTACGTGTTCAAAATGCAGACTTTCAACCTGATACTGTAAGAAAGGAAGTTTGTAATTGAAAATTAATTCATACTGGAAAGTGTAGTCAATAGACAATTACTGAGATACAGCTTGTGTTTATTGCTTGAGGAATTTTACACAAGATTTATAACAACTAAAAGCAATTACCTTTACATGTAAAGAGCAGTCTAAAAAGATGAAACTTAATTAATGCCTTCAAACATCCTTTATCTCATGTAAATAATCACCAACCAAGCAGTAATAAAAAAAAATAAAAAAAATAAAAACTAGGTGTGAAAGTCAGCATGTTATTCATGTCAGAAAAGATTACAGGAAAATCCTCATATTGTCCACAATTCTTGTCCTATTAGTTTTACAGAATTGTGACACCATCATTTTACTCCAGATGTAAGAGGTGAAAATTGGATATAATGTTTGTGAAATTGAAGGCAAGCAGGCACAAATTTTTAAATAGTATTCAGGTGCATTGCTGCCTTTTTCTTCCTCCATGCCCACTCTTTAGACTCCACTGAAAACCTCAGAAACATGGGAGTTACATTCTACAGAAGGTGTATTAGTTCCCATGTGTGGGATTGGAAAAAATAATTTTATTGTTGACCCAAATCAGAATCAATGACCTGCTCAGAGCTCTTCCTGAGATGACATTCCTAATGTCCTCAGGATGGGATTCTCATACCAGAGGCCACTCTTCAGACCCTTTTTGCTGACTCAGCAGGCATGGTCATGGTCATTAAAAATGCTTCCCTGTGACAAGTTACAGTGGAGACAAGATTCCACATAGAGGGAACTATGTGCTACTGTGGGAAGTGTGTGTCTGGAGTGCTGTGTCCAGTTCTGGACTCTTCAGTATGAGAGACATGGAGATCCTGGGGCGGGTCCAACGGAGGGTGGCAAAAATGATTGAGGGACTGGCAGAGATGATGAAGGGACTGGAGCATCTCTCTTATGAGGAAAGGCTGAGGGAACTGGGGCTGTTCAGCCTTCAGATGAGACACTGAGAAGACACCACGTCCATGTCTGTCAGTGTCTGAAGGGAAGTGTGGAGCATGGACCAGGTTCTGCTCAGGGGTGTCCAGCAATGGGAGAAGAGGAACAAGCAGGAACTGATGGACAGGAATTTCCCCCTGAACCAGAGAAAGAACTTTCCTGTGCAGTGACCCAGCACTGAACAGAGACCAGAGAGGGGATGGAGTCTCCCTCACTGGAGATATTCCAGAGCTATCTGGGCACAATCCTGTTCCCTGTGCTCTGGGACAACCCTGTTCTAGCAGAGTGGTTAGGCCTGATGACCCACAGTGGTCCCTTCCAACCTGACCCATTCCGTGATCCCGTGATTCTGTGAAAGTGAAATACTGAATGCATAGCACTTCAAAATTTAATTTCAGTACTTTTCAAGGCAGCAATACTTTTCAAAAATGTCAAACATAAAGAATCTGTGAAGACACAAAAGCAAAGAAGGCAGACACAACCAGCAGTCCCAACACCAGTTAGAGAAGGTGGTTCAGAGTATGAAGACCACCTCAGGGTAGGAGGAGACCAAGGGCACTGGCCAAGTTGGAATAATATTGAGGAATGGAAAAGTGAGGTCTCTACCTCCAAAACCCGGGTTTGTTTGTTGTCCACACACCCAGAACCTGTACCTGCTGGGTTCAAGTCTGGAAAGATGCTTTCCCTATGCTTTGTTTCTGGGGCTCAGCATTTGGGTTCAGATTTCAGGGAAGGTATGAATATTTTATTTTTTTCTCCTTTTCTACTTTCTTTATGTTGTGACTCTCATACCAAGCAGATCTTGGTATAGGAACTGAAGAGCCTTGGGCATCAGTGTTATCTTTTTCTTTCTTTTTATCTCTGTGAAAGACAATACTTTAGATTCTCAATGACTGAACTGCCTAACTTTAACTGAACTGTGGGATCAGGATAATATAGCAATAGCCTGTAAAATACCACAAGTCAGACAGAATAAAATAATTACTCCTTTCTGCACCACTCCTCCCCCCTTTTAAAATCTGTGAAATTCAACCTCTGGACTGTGGTCTTTTGGTGAATTAATATTTTTATAATATTTTCCTCTGTGTCCAAAAACCCAAACAGAACTTTCAAGATAAGTGCAAATTTTTTTTCTTATCCTAATTTTAATTATCATAATTGACTTTCAGATAAGCATTCTGCTTTCTTTTTTCCCTTTTTTCCAAAAAAGAAGGCCAATATGTGAATAAGTGGTTGATGCATCTCTCTTGAAAAGATTTCCAGACTGAAACCCTTTGAGCAAACCTGTTGCGGTTATTACAGGGAAGGCTTTACCTCCATGCACAGATTCAGGGAAGAAAAACAATGGGGATTGCAGTACATTTTCACCCTGGAGTGAAAGGAAGCTGCAAATTGGTTATAGAGATAGTTTTAAGTGTGCGTGAGTGGAAATTTTTCACCGATCTTCCCTCTGCAAATTACTTCTGAGATTAAAAGAGTAATTAGAGTGGGGAAAAAAGCCACAGGAAGATTTATTGGTTGGTTAGTCTGGAGCTTGGGGTTTGCGATGCTTTTTTTTGGAGCTGCAGCAATTTTTGAGTTTATTTTGGGTATGGGAAGGCATCTTCAGGACCTGCACTGAAACAGAGCAGTGAAGAGACCCAGAAGAGGGAAAAATGTGCCAGGGAAAGTGCTACCTCCTGTGATTGCCTTCGCAGCAGCCCTGGGCTCAGCGGGGTGAGTTTTCCTATGTGAGACCCAGGCAGCTTCCCCAGGGCTTCCCTGTTGAACAAAGGAGTGTCCTCTCTGTCTTTTCAATGGTTGGACTTTCTGGGGAAGAGTAGGGGATGCAGTGTTTGACAGGCAAACCCCTTCTCTGGCAGCCCCTTCCTGAGCTTCTAATCTGAAAGCGAAATGTAGTGATGTGCAATTACAGGGTATAGATTACCAGGGGGAGATTTTCCTGTGGTCCCTGTGTGAAATAACATGAAAGTGTGGAGCTCTCCTATTGAGGTCAGTCTGCTGCTCTCTCCTGTGCTAGCTGGGAATCAGGACCTGATGGCAGAACAGACTTGGTCCTTTGTGAGCACATTTTGGCACGGAAGACAAAATGTGTGCGTGGGTTATTATGCAGAGACCTCCTGGGTGACTTCTCAGCACTTGATTACACTTTAATTATTTTTGTAATGTGAAAGTGAGCCTACTCTCCCGAGAAGAAAGAACAGTTTCTATTAGTCTATCAGGTTATAGCAGGGGATCAGCAATTAGCTGTGTGCTTTCTATTATGCTAGAATTATTAATAACAAGGGCCCTCCAAGTGCCCCATTTTCCATAGCAAATCCCATTCAATCCGGCAGTAGGATAGTTTGTTTTGGTTGAGGTTTGACAGATGGATCCAAGGCGGTGTGAGCTGAGCTCAGCTGAGCAGACCCTGGGCAGGTATCGCTGCCTGATGTACCCTGAGTGATGTGGCAGCACCAACAGCACCAGCCCTGGGAACTGCACAAACAGGTGCAGAGGGAATTCCCTGCAGAGCACAACCCACAGCCTGATCCAGAGGCTGCCTCCCTTCTTTGCTATTCCTATTTTTAGCAGCTAGACACATTGTCCAGCATTTAAAGGTACCTTTACTGCCATTCAATGAAGGCAGATAGAGAGCATTTGGGAGGGTGTATCATAAATGCTGGTCCTGTTACTCCCCAGTTATCTGCAGACAGTTCAGGAGGTGGATGATATGTCAAAGGTTGGACTTCATGATATTAGAGGCCTTTTCCAGCCTTGGACAGTCTGTGATATGTACTCCTCTACATACTACACCACCATATTTCAAGATACCAATGACTTGCCCAAAGTGTATTCAGTCTCACATTTTCTAGGACAGATGTCTACAGTCATGTCTCACAACAAACTCAGGGAGAACTATTTTTTTTTTTTTTTNTTTTTTTTTTTTAACAGAAAAATCCATTCTTACCACTGTTTCACTGAAAACTTGCAATTACTTGGAATTTCTCCTAGAGAGGCTGACATGCCAGTGTACAAGTCAATACAGTATCAGAAATGGTATATGTTTTGTCTGAAAAACATTACATGTGCAGAAGAGATTTTGGGAACCACATTTTTGGCACCCTCATTTGGTTAGAACATGCCTCTTTACTGCTGCCCTTTGGAAGGACTGCTCCTGCTGCTTCCCAGGGCGGCTGAGGCTGAGAAGTAAATTTCCCTTTCTCAACTGTTGCCTGGTGTGAAAACTTAGTTTATGGGGAAACCCCTCACATATACGACCAGATAACATAGAGATACAGAAGAGGCTACAAACTAAACCCTCAGTTCTGACTTATCTGAAATTTTCAGGTCTTGATACTGTAGCCTGATTTTTCTTTTAAGAGCGTTTTGGCAATTGTTTCTGGACCTAGTAACTTCCCAGCAAAACGGAGAATTTAATAACTGTAATTTTATTAAGGAGTCCTGCTTCTATTTGATAACTTCTGCTAGGAAAAGAGCTTTACAAGATTAGTGTCCCTCTGAGCAATTAAGTAGCAGGGTCCCCTAATCTCTGAAGTCATACACAAAACAAGTAGGGTAGTAGATTTTGCTTCTCTGGGATCATAACAATTATTTATTGCTTTTAATAAGTCTGAGTTTTCTTGGATCTGTCAGAATTTCCTTTTGTACTGGTGTCAACAGAAGTAATTCTAACAGTCCATAAAGCTGATAAGGTGAAATCAGAATTATGACCAATGTATTTTTTTATTTTCTTGCATCATGATCGAAAAAGAGAGCCTGGAAAAACTCTGTGGAACTTAAAACCCTGTGGATTTCTAGCTCTTTCATAAAAGCCTGTTGTTTTAAAGTTCCAGCTTTATAGAGCTTCTCTCATTTTTTGCACTATAAAGCAGTTTTATAGTGAACTTGCGCAATTCAAAGTTTTACAGGACAGAAAACACTCATGTTGACGAACTTTCATGGTTTTGTTTTAGATTTCATCACAGGTAGCACGGGTCCAGCTGTGAAGAAGAGAGTGGAAAGAGCCTGCCAAGGCTGTTTTCACTCTCACAGAAGTCACACCCAGTGTCCCTGAGAGGATGGATTGTGATGTCTTACATCAGTAGCTGTATTTGGTCAGGGGGACCATATTCTACCATGAGAGAGGCAGTCACTCCAATAATTCCTGGAAGAAAAAAATTGAGAGGAGCAGTATGAATGATATAGAGGGTCATGAATACTCCCCTCCATGTTTCCAAGCAGACAGGGGGACTCCAGCTCTGCCTTTTTTGGGGGAAGTTTTTCTTGGAAGTGCACTGTTATCTGTATCCAGCTTTGCTTGATCAAGATGCTTCATCACCTCTCCTCCCTGGGCAGGAGAGGTACTTGCAGTTGGGTTTTGGCTCCCTTGTGTTTACTCTCGGAGCCACTTGTTGGCAGCCACCAGTGTACAAAATGTGTGTGCACCCATATGTGTTTGCCTGTGTTTACAATACACACGGATAGTGGGAATCATTTCTTAGGATCAACAACAGCCTATTCTCTGCTGCACTGTGCTTTGTGTGGTAGCTGTCTTTTATACACAATGATTTCACATGTATTTTCCTAAATTTCTGAAGCCTTTTCAAAGCATTCACCAGCTTCTCAACACTTTCCCCCGAAAGCCAACAGTCTGGATGAAGACAGGCTGTCCTTGAAGAGTGAAAGCAAAGTTTGAAAACATTTTTTCACAGCCATCACAATAAAATACTTTCACGATACAGCCTTCAAGACTTGTAAGTTTGACTTGTATGACACTTGGATGATACTTGAATGTACATCCTCCTATGCAACATGTGTTCTCCTGGAAACTGTGTGTGCAGCAGCAACAACCAATATGCACCAGCGCAGGCGACTAAGGGTAATCAATAAGGGACAGAAGCATCAGGTTGCACAGGAGAGGGGTTTTCTCACTGAATAACCATTCTGTCTCTGGCCTCAGTCCTGAATCTCAAGGGAAAGCTACTCCACACTTCACTCTTTCTAAAGAAGGCCTCCACTAATTGTTCAAAAAAATGAATGTAGGAACTGGAATCCAAAACTGCACTGAATGGTAAAAAGCCTGGACTCAGGAAAGACACTGGCTAAAGGTGTGCTTTGTTCTTCTCCTTCCTCTTGCCACCTCCTACTTTTCCCAAAGGTGATGACTCACCTGGCTCTGCTTTCCTTTTTCCCTGCAAACACTAATTTTTGATTTAAAGATCCATTTTCCCTCAGATGATTTAACTACTTATCATACCAAGTTTAACTCAAAGCAGTTGTTCCACACCTGAATTCAGCACTGACAGTGGCTGCTTCTCTTTCAGACCTAAAGAAGGGCTTGTGTATCAGAAAACTTGGCTACTTCCCCATCCATAGGAGGCATTACTTTCCCCCGAGCCCTCACTGGCCCTTAAGAATGCAGAAAAGCTCTAGGACTGTTCTATCAAGACCCGTGTTTCATGTCCTGAGGATTATGGCAAGCATTTTAAATGCAATTATTTGATACAGCCATTTCAAATTAATAAGTTACCTTTCCTATTCTAATCAGGGGTAAATCTTGATGAAGGGAACAAAGAGCTTTGTTTCAAGGTGCCTCTGCTGACCCCATTGGGAGTGCTGGACCACGGACAAGGCTGTGAGGCTGAACAGTTAAATACTGCCTGGGGGGCAGCAGGCAGTGGATGTGACTCTTCTCATGTCAGGACTGGACTGGCCTTTCCTGTTTGCATAGAGAATGAACTCACTGCCCATGCTGCAAATATTCTCTTTCCAGCACAGATTTCCCATGTGTTATGTGAAGTAGGAAGGAAATTTTTAGGTTGGATTTTTGTGTGTGGGGTTTTTTTTGTGTGGTTCTTTTTTTTGTTTTGTTTTGTTTTTTTTTTAATTTTATTTTAGTTAAGCCATATGACAATAAGCAGAGTTCTGCAGAGGGCTGGATGCAGGAACCTGAGCAGCCCTCGTAATCAGTGCATGTGGAGGACACGGAATTGATTAGTCCTACAAACCTCACCAAAGGGAGACAGTCAAAGAAATTCTCCCCAAAAACCTTTCAGACTAAATGGTACAGGGCCCTGTGTTGCCTTTTGTTGCCTACAAGAATGTGGGACCTGTCATAGGGTGTGTGAAGAAAATTAAGGGACTGAGTAAAATTTATGGTGACATATTTAAAGGGGGTTATCGGCATGATTTACTAATTGGGTGTTCAGGGGAAGGACCAAAGGTGGAGAAACAGGTTCAAGGGAGATTGGGAGGAACAAATCATGGGGAAATAAAAGGAACAGTGGATAAGAGGGGCCAGCAAAGAGCAGACAGGTGACTGATGGGCACCTTTGCCCTGTGCTTGCCCCCTGTCCTTATCAAACTATATTTCTGACTCGTTTTGGTACAGGCATGTGTCACACTAGTCAGCTTCAGGCAGGATAAGAAGTCTGAGTACAGACCCTGGTGTAAGACCACGACTCTCAGAGGCATGAGAGTCCAGGAGTCAGCAGTGGGCTGGGGCCAGGGACAGCAGCACCCAGCTCACTGAGGCTGGGATGGCAGAAACTCCCCTCTGTCCCATAGCCCACCAAGTCAACAACCTCTCAGCTGCTTGTTTTCTCTGCAGTAGTTCCCTCTTTGCTTTTTAAGGAAGAAAAATTACATAAGAGAGACACTGCTGGAAAAATATGTTTCAGGCTCAATGCCTTTATTATCAGACAGCCTTTGAAACCATGTGCCACAATGTTCCACCCATCCTAGGGAGGAATTTACCTCTGCATTTAAGTTTACCAAAAGGTTTATGTAAGGTTGTGTGCTATGATTTCCATCAGGTTTAATGGTGTTTGAAATAACTGTTCCAACAGCAAGATGCAGCTTGGTGGATTTTATGCTGCAAAATTCTGTTAAACCGCTGTAAGCAGATGTATCTGCAATCACAGTAACTGTCTTTCATGGTAGCAGCTTAAATACCAGCAAGATTAAAAGTGCTGTAGAACTGAAGGACTGAAAAAATACATGTGGGCTCATTTAGTTCTCCAGGCAGAGGGCTGGTCCAGACTCCATGAAAGGACATGGAAGACTCATCTTAAGCCCCTGATGATGGGAAGCTGGGCAAGATCATCCAATCACAAAATCACTGAATGATCTGGGTTTGAAGGGATCTTAAAGATTATCCATTTCCAACACTCCTGCTGTGGGCATGGACACCTTCCACTGAGCCAGGTTGCTCGGATCTCTGTCCAATCTGGCCTTGGACGATTCTGGGGATGGGGCATCCACAGCTCCTCTGGACAACTTGTTCCAGTGCCTCACCACCCTCCCAGTCTTAATAAACAATCCAAACCTCTCCTCTTTCAGTTTTAAGTTCAGACATGCTAGATTCACAGAAAACTTTTGACACATAGCAGATATTTAAATTTGGAGAATATTCATCTCCATTTAAACTGAATTTTCCCAGTTCCCATTGCCTGAAGTTTTTCTTCTGGCCCTCTTCAGGAGTGAGTGATGCTGTCTGAGCTGTGTTGGGAGTCACCAGTGGTATTATTGCACCAGCACAGGAGGTGATGGTTGTTTTTGCATCCTCTCTGCATATCTCAGGATATCAGGAAGTATCCTGGGCACATAAATAGCATTTGGAGAATAGATTCAATCTCATTGACATGATCTAACCTGATGCTGAGTATCACAATGTACCAGAAAAACTGCATTTTCCAAAATTGGTGTTTCAGTGGTTTAATGAAATGTT
>VWZG01001042.1:53513-68352 GCA_013396735.1 Grallaria varia | reverse complement strand
TCATCTCACTCGCTATCTTGCTTCAGTTGATTAAAGGCTATAAACTGACTTCAATTGTATGTTGTAACAGTTGGTATTTGGAGACCTAAATATTTGAGTCCATGTGGTGGCAGTTTGAGTCTCCAGTGTAGAAAGGGTCTGAGGAGGCTCTTACTGCTGCCCAGGTTTGTAATTTCAGCCTTTTTGGTTTTTTTAGTTCGTATGCCTCCAGATTTTTTTCTTCATTTAGGAAGTCATGATTCTTCTAGCTTGACAATTAAGCACTTTTTTTTTTTTTTTTTTACTGTCTTACTTCAGGTCTGGGGTTCAGTACAAGCACCAATTGAACCTAAGCCTTGTCTCTGCAAAGGTAGAATGTGGGAAATGCGATACATTTCAGGTACTTTTTGCTAGGATAAATAAACAGTAAGNTAATTAAATAAATAATTGGAACCAGATAATGAAAAATTAATATTCATTAAGCTTTATAAATTTTTGTATTGTTGATATTTAAGTTGCTGGGTTGTTAAAATGTGATATAATACACATGCTTTAATTCTGGTTTGGAGCCTTTTGAAGAAAATGGATTTGAATTATTGTAGTAGAGAAACATCTTACTTTGTCTTGAGACCACAGATTTTTTAGCTACCTGATTAAACCAATGTAACTGATTTAATACCATAGATAACTTACTGCACTGATCTAAATGGCTAGTTATTAAAGTCCAAGAAAATAATCCAGTGACTTCTACTTACTTTTGGTCATATTCAAACTCGGTACTAGCCAAATTTTAAAGTTTACTTTGGATCTTGTTTTCTTTCCAAATATTTATGCCAGTATATGGCAGTAGTTTTCAATCTCTTTTGAGCTGCAGTCATAAAAAATTTCAGTGGACTAGGAATTGCAATAGAAACAGAGGTTGAGAACAAAGAATTAGTCCACAGGCAGTTTTTTCCATAGTCCACAGGTCCTGAAGTTAACATCAGTGCTTTAAAAATGCTTTGGAATATTTGGGTAGTTTTCATATGTGTTTAATATATATGAAATATAATATGATGATTCATATGGCATATGTGCAAAAGGAAATTTTAGATGGAATAAATCTAATTTTGATCTCAAGAATCTTTTTCTTACAGTAAATATATGCCCTAGAAACTATCTCATGATGTCAGAGCCTTATAATAATATTTTTGTGTGTTTTAGGAGCTTGGAGTTTTTGACTAGTGTTTGTATCCTTAAAACTCACACATTGGCCTTTCTTTGGTACCCTTCTCAGTGTTTGCCCAGCAAGCTAATACAATTATTTCCTCCTTTCAGCTTAGTTTTATACTGCACATTGAGAACATTTCCCTTCTTCATAAAACTTGGATATGAAAATTAATTAAATTACATATTTCCAATTTACCTGAAAAATATGTTTAAGCAAGAGCAATAATATCCTCTAGCTAACAATTGCCTTTTATATTCAACATCCTTCACTTGTTATTTTCAGGAACTGTGGATAGCCTCTAAAAAGCCATCAATCCTTTGTTGCATATTTCTTTATGAGCACAGATGCTTACAACGTCTATTGAGTGACTGTAAATAACATCATTTTTAATTAGAAATGCGCTGATTTAAAACTGCCTGCTCATCTTAACTCCATCTTTTAGGTAACTGGAGCTGCTAATTACTTTCAAAAACCCGGGTCAAATGGTCAGTATCTGAATTCATTAACCACTCAGCAAAATATGTCTCTCTCTAAAAAAGAGGAAAACTTTAGAAATATTTTTAAAGGTCAAATTTTGTGCTTCACTATACCCATTGACTTTGTTCTTGGTAATAGAGCTGAGATTTTGTAGTAGAAATAATACACAAAAAGTTAACATTCTTTAAATGACTGGTAGGTAAACTAGCTCAGTTCTTTTGTATTGGAAGACAGCAAAATGTATTCATAATTGTGTACATAAACAGAAACCTTAAGGATCTCCATCCTTCTGAAAAACATTCAAAACCAGTTCATTCAGATTTTCTCCATACAGTGTTTTATGTTTTTATTTCTCAAGTATGTAAATGAAAAATAAGTACCAGTTTTGATCATCACATGTAGATGATCAATTAATGTGTTCAAATAAACATAAAAACTGGGTATAAACCCCAGGTCTTTTAAACCACTGCATGACCGTCTGCAGGGGATGCAATTTTTGAGGATGTGTTTTCCAGTTTTAATTTTTGAGAAAAGGATTTGAAGTTATTGTAACTTTTTATCTTGCTGACAATATGCAAGTTGTCCAATCTAGATCTGTATTTTCATATGACTAATATTGTCATACACACAAATACTGAAGGAATTACTATGTAAATGCAAACCATTCTATCTTGAAGCATAAGAATAGGCTGCCCGCTGTGTGGAAAGTAATCATGCTTCTAATTCTTTGAAAATATTTTTGATATTGCAGCTGGTTTTCAAACAACCATTAGACTTAAAGTTGATGAGCTATTTACATTATTAACATGGTGTAGGTCTTTTAATTTTATGGTACTTCTTTCAGCTCTTCTTCATTTCTTGAGCATTTGTTAAACTTTCTTCGCTGCTTACCAGTAAAGTTCCAGCTACATTTGATACTTCTGTTGTAATTTAAGATTGGTTTCAGACATACTAGGATGATGTGGATTATATTCACATCATCAATAAAGCAGTGTGAGGTTTTTCTTACTCTACCTGTGTGTTGCTATAATTATGTGCTGGTAAAACGTAGTTAAGTCTTGTTCCTTAGTGGTTCTAGCATTATGATTTACTATACAAATAGAAAAATTTCTTAATATCAAGTCTTTCTTAGGACAGAAGAAGCAGCTATCCCTTATATTTTGAATGAACTGGTATTTTTGAGGAGGAAGAATACACTCTACCTAAATTTGAACATACAGATATATTGCCTCTGGAGGTCTTTGTCATTTTAATAGCTGAAGAAACATTGTGCTTTTTTTTTTTTTTTTCTCCCCAGAATCTAAGGGTGGTAAATATGCTTTTTCATAAAGCTTACTAAAGAACAATGGTTTTATTTTATTTTTCATTGACTGATGCCAGTAGGAGGGGAAGGCATGCGTTATTATGTAGTATTGCACACGAATTTATTTCATGTTTCTATTGACTATATATTTATATCGTTTTAGAAAAAAAAAATGGTCCAGATAGATCTTCAAACATGAGGAAACACAGTGAATACTGTTCCTTCCCTTTTGAGTTACAAACATGTTCTCTGTGACTCAAGCCATCCTTGCATAAATCATTCTACAGTGCCCAAGGAACAAGAACCATAGAACCATTTCGGTTGGAGAAGACCCCGAAGATCGAGTCCAGCTGTAAGCTAACACCTTCACCACTAAACCACGTCCTCCGGTGCTACATCAGCATGTCTTTTGAACAGTGACTCCACCACTGCCTCAGGCATCTTATTTCAGTGCTTGATCACAATTTCAGTGAAGACATTTTTCCTAATATTTTCTAATAGCCAATTAAAACTCCCCTGACCAGTGTTTGGTGTTATTGGTCTATATTTGGTCAACACTGGTACTTAAAACAGACCTACCAGACTGCCGGGATCAACTCAGGTGGCAGGCCTCTTATTTTAGATGAGAGCTGCCACTGCCTTTCGGCACAGCACATGGTAAAGGTCTTGGCTACAAATGGTCATCCAAATTCTATTGTGTCTTGTGTAATAAGAATGCTAAATCCTGCTTCAGTTAATTCTTCATCTAATTCATTATATTGGGAATGTTATTACTCAAGCAAGAAGATCTTAATGGATACATTTTTCTTTTTTGTACCTTAAACTATTGCAGATAATGGCTATTGAACAGGTGTGTATCAGCATAGACAAAACTGCATCTGTAGTGCAGTATGTGAAAAAACCAAAGCAATGGACTTTATCTTCGATTTGGATGAAAAAAAGTTGGATTGAAAATTTATTAGTATTTATTCCGTTTGTATTAAATATCTATGCTAGCTGCATGTGTTTGTTCTGCAAATGTTGGTGGAAAATAAGGCCATGCATATTCCTACAACAAAGCTGTTCATTGTATAATTTAGTTTTTAGCTGAGTCTGAACTTACTGCAGGTGAAAATAAGATGATCCAGATCTGTCAGCACTGATATACATGTAGGTGGTTCCATTATTATAATTTGTGAAATGCTCACAAGCTGTCTTTGTGAGGGTGCTTATATAGAGTAATGTATTAAAAAGAAGCAAGATGTTCTACCTTATGATGGTGTTGCAGTTGTGCAGTTTGTGTAAAGTAATTAAATGTTTCTAAAATACACATGGAAAGTATTTGAAGATGAAAATTGATTAGTATCATTGTATGGTTTCGTGTGTAAGGTATATAGTCCATACTTCAAGAAAAAAAGTCCTGCTTTTTATGTGACAGATATGTTTTGATCAAGTGAACTGATCAGTATTTGTAAACTAGATGCTCTTTTCATGAGTTGTGAGTTACTATAACAGTAACACCGCTATTCTTATAGGGAACGCTGCTATTAGTTACAGAACTGTCCCTCTCTTGAATAAAGAATCGTTGCATTAATACCAGTAGAATTTCTGGATTTTTTTCACTATTTTGAGAAGGCCACCCTGCTTTTTTCAACTTTTCTTAAAATGTACTTTCAGCTATTGGTTAAATTTTCAGTGATGAGCTTGTATAATATGTGTAATGGGTGTTAGAGCCAGTCTACAGCTGATGAAAATAAATTATTTGGGGGAAAAAATAACTTCAAATATCTACTTCTTATAAGCTTATTAAAAAGAAAAAAAATAAAGTATAATAATATAATACAGTACTTTTAAAACTGAATTTCAGTCTTTTCTCCTCCTCCCCACTATCTTCAGAACAGTAGCAAAACTATGTTTATATTAGGAGGTTTTATTGAGACTGGCTGATATACTTTGAAAGAAACAGATGAGGTTTTGGACTCAAGGTCTCTTCATAAAGTCATTTGCCTTCATTTACTTCCAGTGAAGCAAAAAGAAAAAAATAAAATCTGAAATCACACCAATTTAAGTTTGTGTCCTTGTAGCTGCGTGGATATGTAATTTCAGGGCTGTCCTTGGGGTACATGATCCACACATGAATCCATGTTTGAGCTTGAATAATGGGAAACAGCCAGGTCCACGATCCGGAAAATTCTTTATGAGAGTAGAATGAGCTGTAGTCACCTAAAACGTGCCAATCCTGTGAATACTTGACCATATTTTAGTCATATGATTACAGACAATGAACACAGCATTCCTAATGTGAAAAAATTGCTTGATGGGTACCAAAACAAGCAAGATATTCCTCATTATGTGAAATTAAGGGCAAAAGTATATTTTATCTGTCCCCCAAAACAAAATTTCTGCCCTCAAGTGTAGCCAACTACGTAAAAATTAAAGTCTGAAAAATAGCTTCCAATTGTGCAGCCGTGTTTATTGATCTGAAATGTGAGCATTGGAGCCATCAACATTTTGCACAAGTAGCGGCTCTGCTTTTCCCCTCTTTAGTTCTGGCCAGTGTGCCATTTCCGAGAGTTTCGAACAAAGAAACCACAAACCGCTAGTCACACCACAATGCCAGCTTGTGTTTACATTTTCAGCTCTCCAGATCGCGATCCCATTGAGCGCACATCGAGCGGGTGCGTGTACACGCGCCCATCCACCAGCAGGAGAAGCGGAACTGTAAACACAAGCTGGTATTTTGGTGAGGGCACACTAATATGGCGGTTGGTGGGGTCGGGAGGTGGAGGGTCAATTATGGATCCAGAATTTCCCTGTATTTTTGAAGTCGGGCTGCTTGCGCAGTAGCTGCTTTTCAAATTGAAGCGTTCGGTTGCTTTGTAAGGCTAGGACCTCGTTACATGAATTTTAAACTACGCATTCAGGCTTGCAAGATGATGGATGAAATCACTGATGCTTGACAGACTTACTGGACATTGAATTATAAACTATATTATAGGGAGTTCTGCTTGCATGAGTGGAGGGTGGGCAAGAATGATCTCACAGCTATTACCATTTGTGGAATTCTGTGCTGAACTATCTAGTGAATCATCTTGCTTAATACTAAGCTAAACACTAAAGACATTGTCAAAAATAATATGGTGAGACAAAAGTGACTATCTTTAAATTTCCAGAATCTAAGTTACGTATTTGAATATAAACTCTTAAAATATAGAGCCCTTGATGGGTAGACTGCAGAGATGAAATGTATTTAATTAGACATTTCTAAGAACTTCTTTATGTTTTATGTTGCTTAATTTAAATATGCCTACAAGTCCCTATACTTTTTTTTAATCAAGAAATGGTGTTATTTAACTAAACCTAGAGTTCCTGAACAAAGCTTATATCTGGAGAAGACCAGGTTTTGCTGCTTACAGATCAGCTGTTACCCTTATTCTTTACGGAAGTCTCATATTTGTGGCTGTCTGAAGTGGATAACTCTTCCTTACGGGCCCTTTTTTCCTGCTGCCTCCTCCAAGAGGAGGGGTATTTCTGAGAGGAGAGTTATGGTGCTGTTTTGAGAAAAACCAGGACCCTGGAATGCATGATTAAGCCGTGGCCTTAAGGAATAAAAGAGAGAGAAGAACGAAAGGGCGATTGTTGTCTTCAGAAGGAAGATTCCCTCTAACATGTAACTGGTCCGATAGCTTTTCCAAGGTGACAACAGCATGTCTTGTTTTCAGTCCTGCTGTCGTATTAGCGTGTTGTGTTACCAACAGCATTTCTGAGCTCACTCCCTTAAGCGCTATATGTTGTTCTTTCTTTCACAGTCGACATTTTAAAGCACCACTAAATAAATAACAATCACAGATACTAAAATAGCTTCTTTATAGATTAATTGAAATTTTAAACCTTAAAAATAATAAAATGCATATATTTTTCTCAAAACCCATTTTTTTTAGTTGTGAGTTTGATTACTTAGCGCACAATGTTCATATTTATCTGATCCTTAAAAAAAAATTGTATGGTAGAGGTAGCACAGTACTGAAAAAACCCCAAACCATAGGCTTTGTTGTGAACTGTTTACACTTTATGGAAATTACATAACATCTTAGTTCTCAGTACAAGTCTGGTTAAACAGAGTGGAAGAATGCCATTTACCTGCATATAAAGAACTTGTGAAATTTGATATCTATATATTTTGAGCATTTGAAATTACTAACTGGAAGATACTAAATAAAACAATGGCTTTTCCTTACAATTAATGTGATCCTTTTGGAACAAAAATGTTCAGAAGACTGTAATTCAACCACAAGATTTGAAAAGACACCACAAAGCTTTGTAAAAAGTAAAACATCAGTCTGTCTAATGCAATTAAGTAAGTCTGAAACAGATATTTTCATTTGCATCTTTAGATAGTTCACAGAGTATCAGAGAGAGATTAGAGAAAGAGCCAAAAAGGGATACATTTTCCCTCTTACTGCTGTCACATTTATGGTATTAAATTGCTGATATCTTTTACAGGTTACTTTAAGTTATTTGTGTGAAAATTCATGTTTTGATTTGATTTAATGGAAGCTGACATTCTCAGTGAAATCCTATTGGGAAAACCACAGTAAAATCATGAGAATTAGCAAATGGCTGAAAGCTTAGTGAGTTAAGCTGTAGTAGAATGATATAGTAGTTGGTAGGAGGTCTCATCTCACACTCTTATCTAAATAAATGTTTAATAATAATTTGTTTAAGCTAGTTTATTTTCTGGGGGCTTTTTGGTGGTTTTTTTTTGGGTTTTTTTGGTTTTTTTTTTCATTTCAGATCCCCTTTCTTTCATGCTGAAAGGCAACAATGTATGCCGATTTTAGGGATGACTTCCATCCATCTGGACTTGCCACTTATTTCTGTGGACCTTCCATCTCAGTCTGACCTCTCTATTCCTGGCCAAGGAACCCCTCCAACAGCAAGAAAGAACTAACCTTTCAAAAAAGTGACCTAGCCTCTAAGGTAAGAAGTTTCTTCCTAGGTAAGGCAGAGCAAGAGAGGTCCACCAGGGAACCCATGAGTACTGCAAGGAGATGTAGTTCTGAGAAATCCACTCAGTGTTTTACCCAGATCTTATGAGAAAATTACTTAGCAAGAAGTGATGAATTCAAATACTGCTAATGTTTCTCCCACACTCATGTTTTATAGTAGTGGGGGTTTTACTACATTTTCTTCTAAAATTTTGTTACTGTGAAATCTTGTCCATCCAATCAATAATATTTTGATTTATGACCTCATATTTTTTACTTGCAAAATTTTTCAATTACTATGGTGTCATGTGAATGAAAATTAGACCAAAACATTAGACCACTAAAAATAATATAGCTGCAGTAGTAACTATAAGTGTATTGCCATTAGTATTTTACAGCGGCACTCCTTTTTTTAATATAAATTCCTTCTTTAACACAGAGCAGAAAAAAAAATAAATTGGGAAGGGTCCATTTATGAATGCCACATCTGAGGGAATTGGCAGAGACCAGTCACTCTTTAATTCCAGTTTAAAATGCATCAAAGATAAAAAACCCAATACTAAACTAATAAGAAATTTCCTAGAATTGATATGCGATTGAACGATTAGTGTAAACAGGAACCACATAACCAAATCCCACCTGTACACACTTTTGCCTTCTGCCAACATGCTGCTATGACAGTTTAGCTGTATTTATTAATAAAAATAACTATTAGCATAATTTTAAGCTGTCAAGCTGTAGATTGTCTTTCATATTTGCTGTGTGCGTTTTAATGTGCATGTGTATATTTTAATGTAACATAAAGAAGAAAATTGCTTTAAAGTTTTATCTCTTTACATAATTTCAGATTTTATATTCAAATTTAGCAGTAGTACTGAAAATATTCACCACGTATATAAATAGTATAGAGTAAATATTTTGCAATGTATAAGCTGATTTTAACATCATAGCACCCAAAAGAGGATTACTTTCAGAATTGCTTAAATGAAAAATTTATTCTGAAAGAGCTATTCTTTTAAAAGGCATTTATCATATTTCAAAGTAATATGATGCATATTTGCACATAGTAAACAGTAAAAGGTTTTTAAAATACATAGCTTTGCATTTACTATTAAATGTTTTTAGGATATTTTTTGAAGGGTCAAATTAAATCTTGCATGGGTAAAACCCAGTTCAGCACCAAGTGTAATCAACTGGTAGGCTCACATGAGGTATGTCAAGCGGCTGAAAATACAGCAGATGAAGTAAGTTACTATTACTATTACTATCACTGTAATTGATGTGCTTGGGTTTCTTTTCCTTGGAGGAGGAGTATGGATTGACTTGCCTTATGTTTGTTTTGAGGAAGTTCCTTCAGAATTAGATCTTATTTACAGTAAATCCAAGCCTGTGGTTCCACTGAAGCTGAAGCCAATCTAAATGTTGATTGCTGCAAAACCTACTTTTGGCCATATGTTACCACCGCTTTCCCTTGAGCTCTCATTGCTGTGCTCTTCTCCAGCATTTTCACTGGCACCTTCATTCATCTGACTTTAAACTGAATGTCTTGTAGCTCAATGGCCTACTTCTCGTCCAGAGGAGTGTATTTTATATGATTTTTTTTGCTGTCCCTTTGGTTTCTCTGTGCAAACAGATCAATACCTATGCCAGGGAAGTGTGCAGCCAGGTTGGGGAACAAAACAAAAGCTGGATAATTTCTTTTGATAGGGACTTCATTTTAGTCCAGCCCAGTTGTATTGTCAGGTTGCCCCCTGAATAATATTCTGCCATGAAACAACTCATCCCTGGGGGAAGGCAGTGGGGGCACAGTGGCATCCAAACACCATTGCTGATGCAAAAGAGGAAGCAAGAACACTCAGCACAAAGCGCGGTGGCAGCTCTAATGTAGAGCACTTCAAAGTATCATGAAATTGCAGCTTTAAGTAATGAAATTGGATAGTCTGCTACATGTTGCTTAGGAATTGTCAGAATATGTTAGCTTCTAATTTAAAACAATGTGAAGTTTATAATTAAACAGTGTAGTGTAGCGATGGTTAATTGTCTTCATTTAGGATGGCACATTAGGACAATTTAAAATCAGCCTTGTAATTTTTTTAAATTATTGTACAATAATGTGGATAATTATTATTAATAATGTTTTATAAATATTTACGAACTGGAATCTGAACCTGATTTCTTTCACATACATGGAGGTTCTGTTCCTCAGTGCAGTATTAGACATACTCACAAATTCCCTAAAACTCATGAGTGATGACATCTTAACAATAAAATTGGTCCCTCAGGTGTGTTATCACAGTAGACCCCAGCAGATTTTAAACATTTAGAACTGTCTTCCATCAGTCTTTCTTCTTATATAAGAATGTTCTGTTATTGCATCAATTGTTCCAAGACGAGTACTTCCAAAGTGGTACACAGAGAGTTTTAAAAATTTAATAAATAAAGACTTACTTCCAAAGTATTTACAAAAAGAAACTCGGTATCTTAAATTGTATGGTATTATATGTGAAGTATTGCATCATTTTAACTATCCAGAAGCATTGTATCTGAATAGTATTAATGAGGTTAATATCCATAAGAAGACAGATTTAGAATCTCATTGCTAAAACTGGTCAAATAATTCATAATGAATTATTCACCTTGTTTTTTTCATGAACTCTTGGTGAACAGATTGTGATTTTCTCAGAAGGATTAATTATTCAAAGTTATTCACCAAAAAACTTAATAATTCTTGGGCTCAGTTTCTTGGTGAGCAATATATTGTGAACATCTGACCAGCTCCAGTATTGCAGATCATACAAAAGCAGGATTTTTCCTGCTGTGACCTTTCCTGATCGGTTCAGGTCTCTCTGAGGTGAAATGCTTATTTTACTCTCTTTTTCTCACATGAGCTAAGGAATTGCCCCTCTAAATCTGACAGAGGCATACAGTAGCAGTCCTACAATTAATACAATGTTGTTCTTGCCTTTCAGTTAGTATTGCATGCTGTATTATGCCTTTGCCACTACTTACTCTTCGAGAGGTGATTCATTGTCGGTTATGTATAGGTGATGTGGCTTTATATGTTGAATTGTACATTCAAAATTTTCTTAGGATTATTGCTGAAAATGTTCTGTGTATGTGAATAATATTGTAAATTGATTATCTAAATCAAATGAATTAAATTTAAGGTTTGAATATTATTTGCTTTGTTTACTATTTGGAGGACAACTTTTTTTTTTTTTTTTCTGTAGTGGTTTATATCCACAGGCACGTTGCTTTCTTTGTCTCTCAGACATGGAAGTTATCAATCTTCATGGTGATCTCTTCACTGCCTGCAAAAATGTCTTCAGGGAAATGGCTACAGTTGCTGGAATAGCCACAGATTAGCCAAGTTTTGCAAATATTATCCAAAAATGTTAATTACTTTCCTGTATAGTTCACCCATCTTTTCTTTTCTTCTTTTCTTTTCTTTTCTTTTCTTTTCTTTTCTTTTCTTTTCTTTTCTTTTCTTTTTTTTTCTTTTCTTTTCTTTTCTTTTCTTTTCTTTTCTTTTCTTTTCTTTTCTTTTCTTTTCTTTTCTTTTCTTTTCTTTTCTTTTCTTTTCTTTTCTTTTCTTTTCTTTTCTTTTCTTTTCTTTTCTTTTCTTTTCTTTTCTTTTCTTTTCTTTTCTNTCTTTCTTTCTTTCTTTCTTTCTTTTTTTCTTTCTTTCTTTCTTTCTTTCTTCTTTCTTTTCTTTCTTTTCTTTCTTTTCTTTCTTTTTCTCTCGTTCTCTCTTTCTTTCTTTTTCTCTCTTTCTCTCTCTCTCAAAATCCAGTTCTGAAGTTGACTCTCACTGAGGAGAAACTCTGTTTTCCAAGGAGGCAATATTCTAGAGATTGTTCTTGTGGCTCTTCTTTTACATAATTCTCTCTTCTGTTGTTGTTGTTGTTTTGTTTTGTTTTAAGTTTCATAAACAATTTGGTCTACAGTGGTCAAATCACAGCCTTTAAATGCAACAATACAGTATTACCTTTTAACTTTAGGAAACTATATTACTAAAATGCTTAAACATTTTAAGTAACATTACAAAAGTAAGAAAACAGTCTTCTGCATTGGGCTCTCAGATTAAATGGAAATTGCTGCCATAGGTAGACTACTGCACTGTGATTCTTCTTTTACCATCACATTTGACTAACTTGTTTTCTTCTTCAACCTTTGCTGTTCACAGTTTCTCTTTAGTAATGGCTGGAGAATGTACTTGTAAAAGTACATCCAATTATCTTCTGCCCCAATGAACTGCTGTAAAAAATAAAGCATTGTTTTCTACAACACAAAAATTGATGCTGCTTTGGTGGACAAAGTTCTGAAATTTACTGTCAGTTATTTGTCTTTCTTACCTGTTGCTTCAGGACCCCAGAAAAGAGTCCAATAATGAAATATTAAAATACTGAAAAGTGGATCAATTAACATTAAAGTTGATTTATTATAGTTCTGTTTCCTATTTCCCCCTACCTACTCCCATCTTCTCAGTGATCCTTACGTTACCTCTATATCTTTAAACCACCAAGACTTCCTCTCTTCCTTCAATGGGACATCCCCAGAATGCTTTTTGACTTTTTCCCTAACCTCTAGTTTTGAATTCTGGCCTGCCAGTTAGGTAAGAGGTATCACATGGTGAGACTGCTCCAGGAGCTCCCGGGCTTTTTGATCAACCAACTGTTGCCAAATACAGCAAATGATGGTTGGCTTCTTTGTGCCCTTCACATAGTATTAGCAGGCTTATTCTTGTTTATAAAAATGAAAAAAATCACTACCTTAATATATATTTCTCAGACAAATTGGTTGAACTTTGCCAACAGATGTAAAAGTTATGAGGAGATAGGCCATAAACCAAATTTTTTTCTTTTTTTTTTGTCTGAAGACCAAAATTCCAAAACCCACCATGATGTTATCTCCTAAAGGGAGATAAATGAACACAAAAATGTCTAAGAGCAGAGTATTCAGTAAAGAAAATTTGATGTTTGCACAGTCGTATGTGTACCTATATCTAATGCAAATGTTCCCATATAACAGTTATGTGGAAACCATCCCCGAGCCTGAGAGAGGTTGAGTTCTCTTCTGCAAGTGCAGGTGTCACTGAAGTCTCCAAGCAGTGCATGCCGTTGTACACAGTTTCAATCAAGTGGACTCAAGGTGAAGGCCCATGTCCTGTACTCCTTAATAATGAAAATAATCCCATTATTTTTCTTCTGAATTTCCTGAATCCAGTTGATTTATCTGAAAATGTAAAAATCAGAATTATTTTGATTAGATTATGCCTTACATGGTTTGAAATTCTGTTCAGTATTATCTAGGCGTGTTCTTTAAATTCAGCTGATTAATGAGACGTGATCATTAAAACAGAAGAAGCAAAGGAGTTGTATGAATGCAAAACGTTTTATTTATATAGATATACAAACATATATATTTATGAGAAGGCTTGAAGGCCATTCTTTGTCCAATCTAAAACTTGAAAAGCAAATGATCGAATCCTATGGTATTTTATATAGACGTTGGGCTATGGATGTCGGTAAATAGTACAAGGCTTTAAAACAAACTTAAACTACAGCACTTTTAAATAACGCCTGTGTTCTCTGTATTTGTGAGGCACTGGAGAAAATAAAAGAATGGATCGACAAAGGCGTTGCAGTTTGGAAAAGGGCATCACACATAATATTCCAGACAAACCTGGAGATTGGAGCCCATCTGAATGTAAATACTGCTTGTTGCATATCCTGCAAACAGACTTTCCTGTCTGTGTCCGGTTGAATTGATATTTTGGTCAAGCTAACCTTCCTTTTGCTGCAGTCAACTTCAGCTGCGGGTTTGTACCATTCTGCCGTTGGGGCCCTGGTATTTTGGGAGAAATTGTCCCTCTCAAAGACTTTTTAAGGATCTGTGAAAATAAATGTGTATATATTCCGGTTCCAACTGAAAAGCAGAATGAATGGGTCTGGTTTTTATCCCCGCTTTCCTCTAAGTTGTGTGCGAGATTGATTTGATAATGGAACAAGACGGAGCAGAATTAGCCTCTAAATCTAAAGGTACATTCTTTGCCTGTCGGAATCCTCGGGCGCTGCTCAGGGAGCCGCCGCTGGACCGGGACGGGGAGAGGGGCGGGAGGGGCCGGAGCGGCGCCGGGAGCGGGTCCGCCCGCAGAGCCCGCGGCAACAGCGCCCGGAGCCGGCGGAGCGGAGCGCAGCGGCGGGAGGGAACGCGATCACCGAGCCGGGAGACGGAGGAGCCCGAGCCCCCCAGGGAACGGGGCCGCGGGAAAAGGCGGCGGGAGCGGCGGCGGCCGGAGGCAGCTCCCACCGCACGGCAGCGCAGCGCAAGCCGCGCCGCGCAAATCCCTCCCTGAGCCGCCTGCCCCTGGAGAGGAGAGGAGAGGAGCAAACTTTCGGGCCTGCCTTCGTGAAGAATCCTAATCCTAAATGCGATGAGATATTTAATTGTGAAAAAAAAGACTATTAAGAATTCACAGATTATCGAAAACATTAGTTAATCACCCCACGCCTGCCCTAGAAGAGACAGGCAGACGCCGGGGAAAGCGCTGGGGACGCGCTGGTGTGAAATGCAGCAGCCTTGCAAAGCCCTTCCAGCTCCAGCCTCCTATTACAAGAAAAGGATCATGTGAGGATCCTTTGAAAGGCGATGTTCTGACTAAAGCAAGCAACTGCATTAATTGGGATTCTTGTATTCATACAAGCTGGGCTAAATAAAGCGAGCCCGTTTACTGCGGCAGGCTGGGGAAAATATATAATACTAATCCTTTCAATTACTTTGTCGGTGATTAGAGTATCCGTAACAAATGCGCGGTCCTAAGAGTCCCATTTGGCACAGAACATCTTTTCAGGGAGCAGGACAAGCGTTCTAAACAAGAAAACCAAAATGCCCTAACTTATT
>VWZG01001042.1:30129-53174 GCA_013396735.1 Grallaria varia | reverse complement strand
AAAAAAAGAAAAAAAAAAAGAGGAAAGAAAAAAAAGGGAAAAAACCAAAAAAACAAACAAAACCCAAAAAACCCCTCCCCAGAATGTTATACTATTAATTGCCAATTTGCATATGTGTGCAGCTGCTGTTTTGGCTCCGATCTTCCATCCGATAAGCTTGCTGGAGGTATCACAGAGCACTTGGCAGCTTTCCTATTTGAAAAGAAAGCCTTCCTAACTACAGAACAGCTGATAGTCTATCAGTGATAGACCCTGATGGCGTGAATTACAATTACACTACTTTTCACACTAAATCTGGGTGATAGCTACTTGGAAAGAAGTTTCATCATTTTTTACCACAAACTGGAAAAAGAATTACATGGTCATGCTGTGCTTTTAAAGGCAGTTTGGTTCACTTTTGTCTATTTAACACCTAATTCCGAGGAGTCCATAGGCATCTGGAGATCTGAACGTCGCGTAATGAATTCACTGTTTAGATGGGAGATTTTTTAAATCTACCTCAAATTACATTTATTAACAAGGCGAGCAGGAAGTGTTAGAGTTGTTAGACGCTTCATTTATTAAATAATTTGTGGATATTTTCAGTTGTCATATCCAGAGTCATGGGGGTTTACTTATTTTTTAATTAGCAATTCCAAAACAATACTACCGCAATTTAACAATTCATCACGTAATCTGGGGCTGTTCAGTTCAGCCACTAATGCTAGATAATTCAGATTGTTATTTTGATCTGTTGATAACTCATTTTGTTGTGATAAGAGAACTGCTGCCTTGAAATTAAATGGCACGATTTCCTATGGACCTTGTTGCGACCTAGAAGCGAACTATATAGTCTTCATCTACCTATTTTTTAACTTTATAGCTGGTGTAGCAAAGCAATAGTATTTTAAAAATGTCACTTATTTGTTTTCTCACTTCACGATTGGTCCTTATTTCGCATTAGTGTGTTTTCATACACCACTGCGGAGGAGGAGGTGGGGAGAAATGCAAGTGTCAAAGTAAATTTAATTGTTCGAGTAAGTCACCCACATTGCTGCCGAGGTCACAATGTCTAAACTTTTTCCCTTTTATGTCAGAAAGTTAATTTAGCGAAGTGCTGCTCTGATAGTCAAATGTAGCTGCTTAAATATCTTATAAAAGCGTGGTGGAAAGCCTGACTCCTGACGTAGCTAACCTAACAGAAAATAGACTTTGTTTTCCTTTTTTAGTTGCTTGCTTTATTAGATTTCTCACTCTCGCAGATTATCCAAAAACTACCCATTGATTGATCGCCCGTAGAGCTGCATTTGGTGTAAAGAAAAACTTCACAGCTTTATTGGCTCCCAGGAGACAAAACAAACATAACAAGATATTCGTATTAATACAAACAATGCAACAAATGAGAAAACCATCACATTTAAATAAGATGGTAAAGCCAGTCCAGTGTACATCCCAGCCTCTGATATGGCAGACATGGCAGTTCAACTCTTCACCGGCGCTCTCAGGCACAGGTCTCCGTGGGAGTTGCATTATTGCTCACAGCAGCTCATCATTGTGAACACTTAACCTAAGAAGATGCCACAAATAAAATTTTAAGAACCCAGTTTAACGGTATTGTACTGCAGCTTTGCATCTGGAAATATAAAGGCTGAGATTAATCTGTTTCTTGAAAAAATATTTTGAATAGGATGTTATTTTGTGTGTGTTGGACCTGGAAGCTGTTGCTCTTTTTTTTTTTTTTTTTTTTTTTTTTTTTTTTTTTAGGGCCTCACACATCTGATCGTAATAAGGTGTTTATTTTGGGAAGAGAAAGCAAGAAGATTCAAACTTTCTGCCATTTCTTCCGAAGACAAAGAAGAGGATGTTTAACCTTGATTTTAAAAAAAAAATAAAAAATTCCACGGAACAGTTTTATTTTTAAAGAAAGAAACTTCCCCTCACAGCACAAACACACCCACACACACCACGAACATTTTATTTAAAAGAAAGCTAATGCCCTCCTAGCTTCATCTCAGGAATGTCACAAAAGGAAAGGTACCGGTTTTGAGGACAGCCAGCCAGCAAGTCCACTCTCTGTTATTTCTTACAAAGTCTTTACCAAAAGACACAACCAGCCTGTTACATAGTAACATTTTCTTCACCAGCATTTTCTTATAATAACCATTTTCTTCACTCTTTAATGAAAAAGTCACTTAGGCCCAGTGGGAAATACAGACCTACTGAAATGCTGTGAGAATCTTATAATCCATATCATCTTGCTGCCCTCACGCAAAGGGCCAGGTAATTGCTGCTCTGCCATTCTGATGATACCTTTTTCTGGTGGTCTCTATGATAGACTGACTAAATCAAAGTGAAGCTGGATTTGGGGGCCATACCATTCCCTTGAATCCTGTAAGAGACCTGACAAGTCTGAGAATTGCATCACTTTCCAGGTCTTGCATCCATTTTCCACCGGATGGTGAGGTTGAAAAACCCTGAAGGGACTGCCTTTTCTTTCTGTGTTTGTAGTGTCAGTGGGCACTTCTTGGCGTTCTTGCTGTTCTACATGAAAAGAGCAACACGTGCACACTTAAGTAGTAATAATTAAAAGAGTAAAACTAAACTAACTTTAAAAGAATTTGTGAAGTTAACAGCATTTTCTTCTCTTAGAAGAGTCATTCACAGGTTACTACACACATCTTCAAAGAGTTGCACTTGCAATCATGGCATATAAATGCCAAGTTATCACTACACGAAGTAAATTTTAAAATGACAACTCCTAATACCTTTCTACGGTGTAGAAAGATATTTCATAACTAACTCTTAGAACATTTCATATTACTTTCCAGCTATGTATTCTTCTCAGATTTTCTTGCCTGAAGTGCATGTGTGTATCCGCAAAATCGTATCAATTAAAAACTTGAGGAAAATGCAGGGAGCAGTGTGCAGAAGGAGATTTCACAAATCATACATACAAATGGACGGAAGTATTAATGGTAGAGGTAAACCTGCTGTTCCTATTCCCTGGGCAGAAGGAGGGCTAAACCTAGTGGCTCTATGCTGTAAGACTTCTATCATTCTTTGAATGCTTAGGCACACTAAACTCCCTGAATAAAGAAATCAGATGAATCTGTTCTAATTAGGGATATTCCTGTTGCTACTGTCTTGTATCACTTGAGGCAACTGGGAATCTATAAGTAACAAGCTTATTTGATCTGTATTAGCTGCAGTTAAATGGACACATGGATAAGAACTCTATTAAAAAATCAGTGTATGTGATTTTGGCTGCTGAGTTTCTGTGGGCTTTCACATCTCGGATGGCATGGAGCCCGAGGTTTCTCTCCAGTGATCCTATTGAGCTTGGACGTGGCTTTTACTACGCCCCCACCCTTATGTCCAGAGTTATGTACTTGTTTCCACATATTAAAAATGTAGTCTGTGGTGCTCGGATTTACAACACCATCAAAGCCTTTTCAGAGGTATCCATCACCAGGTCTGTGTGAGCTCTGAGTGGTGCCACTTAGTTCCACTGGGCTGGTTCCGTATTGGCAGAGAACTTGCAGAAGACCACAGTGATTTTTTTTTTTTTCATGCTCACTTCCCGTTCTGTACCTCCTCCTACAATTACTGTAATCCCTTTAACCCCACAGAAACCTCCAGCACTCTACTGTTGATAAATTGGTAGGTCGGATGGCCTTTCACCTGGTTGTCACCGCTGGGAAAACTGCTAATGGACATTTGTGGATAGGCTTGTCAGGCGACCAGAGGCTCACTTTCTGCTGCGCAGGCACGGGCTTGTCGCACAAAGGCTCGACTCCACACCCGTTGGTCCGTCTACTCTTTTGCATGCACACTGACCTCGGGAACAGTTGCTGTGTTTTTTTCAGGGCAACTGTTAGAAGCAGATGTTCTCACAGCCTCACAGCCCGTAATCGCAAGGACTTGTTTCATTCCGTTATCCCCGTGTATGTGGAGCAACCCGCGTACAGGAGGCTTGAGATGGCGAGAAGGGCAGGTGATCAATTAAAAAAAAACCCAAACAAAAAATGCAGCAAACCACCACCCTCCCCAAAAAGAAAAAAAAAAAAAAACCCAAACCAAAACATCAACCCCCAACCATTATTTGTCACTCTTTTGCTGGTGGTCAGTTATAAAGAGGAAACTTTGACCGATGCATGTCAGCAATGTCAGGAGGGGCGGCAGTGCAGCTGTACGGGCTGCCTTGTTTCATCCATCATTACCTAACAAATGAGCCGATTCGCTTGTGGGCAGATACAGAGGCTCTGGCAGGCAAGCAAGAGAAGAGATTATTTTTGCATATCTTCTGTGAATCTCCAGGGAATTCAGTGGCGTTCCTTATCTCAAATGCTCGTAATTAAGAGGATGGCATCTTTGGGATGGAGAATTCCGAAGAAAATCATTTTCACAGCACCTAGAGGGCTTGATGTCGCGCTTGATGACAGATGGGAAACCTTTATGAAGTCTCCGCAACCTTTTGCCCTGAGAGACTGTACTTTTGACACTGCAGAATTGGGAGGATATAGATGTTTTTGCTCGGGTGATAGTGTGGTGATTTTTAAAACAACGAGTCATTTATTAAAGTATTTTAATGAACCATACAAACAGCGAAAACCTGACAAAGCTTGTGTCACTGCTGAGAGCGAAAACATAACTATTAACTATACAGTATTTTTCTTATGGACACTTTTATATTGCACAGAAATAATATATAGGAAAAGACTAGCATATAAGATTTCATGTTTCATCTTTTCAGAGCATAACCTCAGGAATGTCATGCCCGTTCCATTAATCCTTTTTTTCAATTTAAAAATCCCTGTGAATATGAATAAAATTGTATTTTAAAAACGAAAGAAAGAAAGAGAGGAAGAGAAAACAAGACTCATTCACATTCCGAGTCTGCTTTCTGTCTCACACGTATTACATTTCACAAAACAGATAGAAACAATAGAGCTTATTAAGAAAAACTTGTTTTGAATGGCAAATTAAGCATAATGAAAATACACACATTTTTACAAGTAGTTATTTTTTCCACCAATTGAATATTTTAAACCTTTTAAAACTATATGCTTGTCTCTGCAAAATGTTTTTCTTTTAGCTCATTTTCACCATATCACCTTGCTAAATATATCTATTTAAAATCTTTAATTCGGTTGGCTCAGAGATGTCTGTAAGCACAGCACCTTGTCTGTGGCCAGGCAGTAACCAATGGGGGTGGCCTACCTCGGCTATTTATGAGCAATATCAGTGTTGGTTTCCAGGCTGAACAGGCTGATGCATGGACCGGTCCACACTATTTCTTCTCAGGCAGGGGTAAAAGTTATTGTATTCAAGAAGATGTCTCAGCATTCATCTTTGATGCAAATACATTTTCAGTGCAACATACATCACCAAAATAGGTATTATATTTTGTGACAAGTTTGGAAAATAATGTGAAATAAAGAAACAATTCAATAATCTTCTAATGAAAAGTAAACTTGACCTAATGAAAACTCACGTCCTCCTTTCATCCTTATGTACAGTTAAAAAAATAAATTACAGATAATAGCAAGGTTTTATCTCCATCCCCCATATATCTAAATTCAGAAACACATAAAAAAGGGCACACAGTTTATCTCGAATTTTGCTTTATACTGTAAATCCATTAAATTAGTCTTCCCAATATGCACAAACTTATGTATCTAGTATATAAAATCTCCTAAAACATAATGCATGAAAATGTAAAACATTAAGGTGGACTACATTTTTCTATTTCTTAGGTATTGCAGCGATCTGGGAATTTATTTTTACAGCCTGAGATGTCAGTATGCCACAGAAGCACGAAAATCTCACCATCTGTATGCTCATGGACAATCTCATCAAGTACACTCAACGACAGACTTAGAATAACAAAATTTAAATGCTATTACTACCGCCTAGCTGTACATGCACTAAAATCTATTTTAAATAACATTCAACCTGAGTTACCATGCTGCTTACCTCAGGCCTCAACCATTTCATTCCCTTTCAGTGTTTGCTCATCCCCATGAATCCTGCCATAAACCAGGCACACGCTATTTGAAATAACATTTGTTAAATTAAATGTGAGGTTACACACAGACGCATATAATTTAATTTGGCCAAGTGCTGATCCATAACCCAGTGAAGGTTCAGGAGTCGAGCAATGGCTTCACCTGGCAGCTTACCTAATGTTCTGGGCAATGTCCTTCTGGATATGTGTTACTTGTCAGTGCCAGGAAACAAGGATATGTTTTAGTTGGAACTCTGTTACAGCAGACACTACATAGTTTAGATTAACTCCTTTCAGTAGTACAGCATCAATGTGTTATTGCCTTAACATAAAACATACAGATTATGTAAATCTGTAATAAATACTATTTTGAAGTGTATAGTAATCAAAAATCTTTCAGGGCAGGATGGAATGGAAACTGAGAAATATTGGAGAGTAAACATTCCAACGCTCATTCCTCTGCTTCTCCCTGGTAGAGAGGAGCACTCGCTATAGCTGGGCTGCTAATGCTCCAGCCCTAGGGTTTGCCCTGTGAATCCTGCAAAGCATAGACTTTCTGGGAAACCTAGGGCCAAAGTGATCCCACACAAAGCATTTCTGCTGTCTCTGCAGACCTTGTTGCTCTGTTTGTGAAAGGGAATGGTTTTTCCTGGTCCGAGGGAGGGCCATCCCTTTTTGTACCTCCCCAAAGGTGCACAGTGTGTATGCAGGTGCAGCCATTGAGGCTTGCAAGGCCAAGCAATCCAAGAGGCAAAATGTAGTGATGGGAGAGAGGCTGTACCAGTTGCGTACCATGTGTTTAGCATTCCGTACTCTGGTACCTGTGCGGCGGTAAGAGGGCAGCGGAGCCCCCGAGTCCTTCAGTAACCGGCACAGCTCTGCATTTCCCTCGCCTTTGCGGGCCTGGTCTGGGGTGCGGCAGTAGATTGTCTCTTACTGGGCAACCTGCAGCGCTGCCGGCTGTCGCCTGTCCTCTGGCGGGGATCAGGACGCCAGAGGGGCAGCCCAAAGAACCCGCAGGACTTGCGCGAAGAGCTCCTCGCCTTTGCCCCTTGCGGGGACACATGCTGACGGGCTCCTGGCAGCCTGGGCGCCAAGGGCCGGGGCTGAAATCTGCCACCGATACTCGCCAGCCTGCCAGGTCCCCCCGAGCGCCGCCAGCCCCGCTGAGCCGTCCCGCTGGAGCTCTCTCTGGGTTGCCACCTATGGCGGGTGCGGTGCCGCCTGCTGCGGAGGGGCCGCATCGCGCCGGGCTTGCCATGCGGCCAGCGAGAAGGAGGGATCGCGGCAGGCAGGCAGGCGGAGGGAAGGAAGGAAGGAGGCCGGGCTGATTAGCATGCAGCAGCGCTCGCAAGCCCGGCTCCATTGTTTTAACACCTCCCCTCTCCTCCGCGCCAATCTGTCACCGTTCAGCAGGCGAACGCTGCTGCCTCGAATGCTGCTCTTCTCAAATGAGACGGATAATTAGCTGCCCCGCACGAATGGCGCACTCTTCTCACCCCTGATTGCTATCACCTTCTTGCTCCTGGCAGTTTTGACACCTCGTAATCAGCCTGCTGCTTTTTCTCTTTTCTTTCCCTATTTCTGATTTTTTCTCCCCCTTCTTTTTTTTTTTTTTTTTTTTTTTTTAATGCAATCCCAGTTGCCATTTGGATTGAGACTCCTCTGTTGAGTTAACCTTGTATGATTGCGGGGGAAAGGGGAATGTACGGTAGGATGGGAAAGAAATCGCCTCCTCTGAGTCTCATCTGCTGAGTGAACCATGGGTGGGGGGAGAAGCAACTCGGCTTGATCCTCCCGTGCTTTTGTTCGTAAGAGGGAGCAGCCTCTCCTGAGCATCCTCCGAGTTGATACTATCTCGGTTGTGGAAGGATCGTGTGTGTTGAGGGACTCCTCCACTCCCTTAATGGAGAAAAGGCTGCAATTCGCCTGTCTGGTTAAATACAGCCATATAAGGAAGGGATTTTAGAAGTTTCCAGGGCCGGGAAGCTCTTTCTCCCAGTTAGGCAGGGAAGAAAGGTGACTTCCTGAGCCTCCTAGGGTGAATTCACTGTTGCAGGGGAGTCGGAAGAGAGATCTGATTGGAGCGCTAGATGGCATAGGGAACCGCTTTCCTTCTGATTCTAGAGAAATAAAGAGACCTCAGTTAATGCTCTGGTGATTTCTGCGAGATCTTAAAAAACAGAGGACTCGTGGAATCTGTCATAGGAGCGTTTTCCTCTCCTCTAACAAGCACTGACAGTCTAATTACTGGAGCTACGAGCAGCTGTCGAGTTAGCCGGAGAGACAGAGGAGCTACATGTGTTCTACCCGGCCGCCGGCACGGAGCCCTCGCAGCAGGCTGGGGCAGGCGCGCCGCCGCAGCGCCCCTCGGAGAGCTGCCGACAGGAACCGGGAGCGGTTTGCCCGCTGGCGCCGGCGGTGCCGGCTGTGAGCAGGGGCGCTCACGCGCGGCGCTCCGTCAGCGCGGGGCGGGGTGACGCGGGAACTCCAACGGGAGCCCTGAAACTGCTCCAGGCCCGGGGCTGTCCCGGGAGCGGCTCCGCCGGTCCTGAGGCCGGAGGCGTTCGGGAGCACACCTGGGCACGAGTTTGATGCTCTTCCTTTCCTCTCAAGTTCCTTCTACCATATTTAATATTTTTAAATGAAATTCTACTTCCCATTTGGACTCAACCTCCTCTTGTGTGGAAGAGGGAGCGGAGGGGAGGAACACTGAGCCTCCTCTGGTGAGTGTAATAAAGCAGATGTCCGTGCTGGCAGCAACAGCCTCCTCCAGGAACGCTGCATAAATGGGGCCCACTCAGGGCCCGCACTCGCCTCCCACTTCGAGTCGCTCACAACTGCTTATTTATTTATTATTTTATTTAGAAACCAGACTGGTGCCCCTCGCAGTGGTCTGATCGGTGAGCCCACCTCCATGCCCTCAGGCAGCAACACTTTCACGCAGGCAGGATTAAACAGCTTCCTAAGACGCCGCACCAGGCGGGAGCCCTCGCGGTGGGAGCTGGATGGGCTCTGCGGGTCGACAAGGCTCTGGTCAGCCGTGTTACCCCCGCTGGCTCCCGCCCCCCCCGGGCCGCGGGGGACCCCCGGCCGCCTCCGGCCACTCCGCCTCCAGGCGCTCCCCGCTCCGCCAGCGCCACAAGGGCTCCTGGGGAAAACGCATCCACGCAAGGAGGGCGGGGAGGGGGGAGAAACAGATGACTTTATTTTCTTCAAAGGTGATTCGCAGTTTGTTCATCTCTTAATAACGTGAGCTTCTGAGCTCGAATTTCACGGCTGAGAGGACGAGTCAGTGTTGCGTGTCGGGCTGGCTGGAGATGCGCGAATCCCCCTCTCTCCTGCCAAGCCCGGAATTTCTGGTCTCCCGGGAGCCACCCCCAGCCGTGCTCTCTGCGGAGGGACCTCACACACCGCCCGGCGAGCCCGGGGCCCAACATCGCCCCTCCAGCGCCGGAGAACAACGTGCGGCTTGGAGCCCTCAATGGCAACAAACTCTTTCTCCAGGTCATGTAGCAGACATGCACTGTGCACTGCTGTTTATTACAGTACACGCTGTTGACAGCCCATCACAAACATGACATGTTTAAAATAGAGAAAATAACTGCAGAAAAATCCATTTCTAAAAATTATGCAGGTGTTAATTCTTCCTGAAATTTGTCACCTGCGAACAAACCTTTAAAAAGAGAAAGTGTTGTGCTTTGCTGCTATGAAAATATTAATGCTAATTACCAAATATCAGGACTGAACCCTGTATTCAGTTCAAACGCAAAAAGCAAGCACCCTTTATCATAAATTTAAAATATTTGGTACCCTCCTCCCCCCAACTATTTAATTTGATATCAGTGAATTCAGAAAATGTGCAAACTTTATAAGACTGCACTGTTTCCGCTAAACACAAATTTTAATTGCATTGAGAAAGCTGCTAAGCATATTCAGGTTGAAAACTAAGTCACTGAGATTAAGGTGAGTATGTTTTTACCTTTCCTTTCTAGTCTGTACCAGACTTGAGCAATCCTTCACAGCAGACAAGAAGGAAAGGCAAATAATCTTTGGTAGTACTAATTTTAGGGAAAATTTAACCTTTCTATCCTTCATATTAACACAACCTTTTCCCTGAAAACAGTTAGCAAATATTAATGCTAGAAAGGTACATGAACAAGACAATTATTTCTTTTTATAACATGTAACAGATATTCCTAAAATCATTGCAACTACATTTTGGCAAAAGGATAATTTATGCGCTGTTTTTGATTACTCTCTAGTAAACAGTTCATCTGGGAAAGTCAACCATTCATTCAGGTTGCTAGCGAACAAGCCTGTTCTGATTTTGGCACACTTGGCATTCAGTTACTGTGATAGTTTTATAAGAACCTGAATTAAGAAGTTCACTATTTTAAGTTAAATTTGGATGTTTTATAATAGAAAAAAAAAGTCAGAGCTTATTCCTATTTCCGCTTACTTCAAGGAGAATCGCATCACTGGATATTGCAAAAAAATTCCTAGTGTTACATCAATTTTGCCAGTCAGATTAAGGCATTAATCCTGCAAGTCTACAGTCATAAATATTATCATGACTTTGGGTGCATCAGGCAAAGATTAATTGGGAATAAAAAGTATTTGACATCACCCTTGAAGTTAATAGTGAAGCATAATAAGCAATAATGTGAATTACAGTACTGAGTGACTTAGTTTAATTTTACCTTGTCAAAAGACAACTAAAAACGTGCTTAGCTGACAACTTCAGTCATGAGTTCTTGTTACAAGAAGTCTTAATTCTTAAGTTCTTAGCATATCTATTGAATAAAAAAAAAGTATGCAAAAACAGTGAACCATCGAATTCTCATACATTAAGACTGTACTTTAAAGTGGGAATTCAGATGACGAAGAAAATCTTCCTTAGATGTTAGAGATGATGGGAAAACTTCTTGACAGAATTCACATATTCCACACTGATTCAGTTCAGACTCTGCATATGCTTGTGCCAGCAAATCATTGTCTTGAGGCTGCCAAATGAGCTAAAAGAAACAGAAAATTATTATTGCTGTTTTACCATGTACTTTGAATTATGCTGTCGTTTATATAAAAAATGCCTGCCTCTTTAAACTAGGTTTCCTTTATACCTGCCTCACCAGAGACAGTAACTAGAGTTCTTATAAAAAAAAAAAAAAGATAGGACTTTGGTTGCTTAACGTTCTATAAACACGCTATCCTTGCAAATACTTAAAATACCTTGGAATCTATTAATGATAAATATTGCTATAAGCAGAAGTCAGTAATATCAGCCTGATACGTATCGAAGCTTTTCTTTAACTTTGCACTTCAGTATTTTACTGTAGAAGTCACAGTACACAATAGTCATTTAACAGAAATGAGAAAATACATTTTTACCTTAGAATAAAATGTTTCTTGCACAGAGTTAATATGATTCCTATTTTATTTCCATTCTTATTGACACATAACTAGTTTTCAGTTTACTTACAAAATTATTAGAGCAATGTCATATGGCTTACGGCACTTATTTGGTCAGTCTGCCTTTTAGTGTAAATGTGGCTCAAATAATCTGGTTTGGCATTCTTTCTGTCATGACAGCATCAAACTTGCTGGGAGCATGTGAATACATATCCATGTGTTCAGGCAGTTCTGTGAACTATGCTGTATTTTGTGCAGCCGCTGGACTGCTCTTGGTCCCTGAACTAGTTAGTTTAAAGCCAGCAAGTCTCTTTATCTGACATTGGAATTCAAGGCACTTAAGCCTGGAGACTAAGTGTACACTATTTAGAATCATACCAACTAGGAACCAAAAGGTCTTCTAAAAGTTTTCAAAGCAAAGTTAAAATTAAGTTTCATTACTTTAATATTAACAACATGAGATCATGTAAATAGTTGTGTTATATGGCCAAGACAATCAGGTTTTGCATAAATTGAAAACCAAATGCATACTGCTGTGACTGCAAAGTAGACGGAATGGCAGCAAGCAGGTATGAGCTCTATGTAGGGACAGAACTTAGAAGAGAAGAGCACCCTACAGGGGGTTTTTTGGCTTAGTTTTCTTCTCTTTTGCTTCACGCGCACATGGAAAAATACTTTAGAAAGTAGTTTCTCTAGAAGTTTTACATTTCTTGTTACTGATACTTACCCAAGATTTTTAATTTTCAGCTCTTCTTCCAATTTCATCATGTCAAATAATTAGGAACTATTGTTAATTCCTCCCACGGTAACACACTGTACAACTAACCTGGCTTTCACAGTGGCTAAACCTTTTTAAACCACCCTTAACTTCTTGGGAGTCAACTTCCTGCCTACTCTGTATTTAAACAGTGTTTAGCTTATCACATAGCATTAGCAGATTTACTGTCTTTCATTATGGTCAGCAATCCATATAATTAAATTGACTAATTAGTAATTAAGTGCAATCACACCATTTTTTTCAGCTCAAAGAGTACTTATTGTATGTTGCTGGTGTAAATTGCATATTAAATCTATCTAGACACTGACACACTTAAACGTAAGTTAACACACTTAAACACACTACATAAATGTGTTTAGAATTACTTGTTTCTGATATAATATAATGCACCATTTGAAAAAAAAAAGATAAAATAGTATTGTAAAAACTATTTCTCATCTTGGAAGCACAAGGGGAGGCACTCATTGAGCGATTCACAGACACAGGCACTTCCATTTCTTTCTTTCAGTGCTAAGCATGTACTTAATACCCTTTTTGGAATAGGGATCTATTTAAGCAGGTGTTCCATTTCCAAAACATTAATATTCAGATTAATAGACCATTGATTCGCTTTTAAAATTACGAACTTATTTAAAAATAATTTTGACGGAAAGAACCTCCTCAAGCTGCAAATACATATAAACACATGCATCTATATGAAAATCTCTGTTAAATGTATTCTGTAAAATCCTAGAATCACTAATACCCATGTTGATTTTAATCTGCTGCTCTTTTCAGTCACTTTTTTTTTTTTTAAATTACATCCTAAGAAAACAGTACTGAGTTTTTACATTTAGTATCCACATAGAAGGAAAGAGCTAAATTTATTACACCAAGTGAGAGCAGTTCCAAGAACTTACTGTTGCCAAATCTATTGCATTTATGGGGTTTTCCATTTTATAAGTTAACATATGTAGTAAATACTTGAAAGTTTTATCTACAGTAGGAAAAAAAAAGAGGTATATAATTCCTTTCTATTGGAGCCTCACCACTGGAAGGGATGATAGAAGCTGTAAGCAGCATAACTACCCCTTAGAAAGATGGCAAAAATACTAAGAAAAAGTTTATGCATAAATTTTGCTCAGGTTAACACAAAGGAAAGGGCATTATTCAAGTAACTTTAAAAATAAATCAGTACTTTAATCTCTCTACATATTATCTCTGAATCAAATCTTTAGCACAATTAACTGTCAGAAAAAAACCTCTAAAACTGAGTCCTATTTACTGGGAAAAATACTTAAAAACCCATTTTGAAGGCAGCTGAATAAAGGTGATGAATGTTTAAACATACTGATATACACAGATGTACTTTTAATGGATTCTAAAGCAATACCAGCTTATTTCAAACAAGCTTGTGGATAAGATGCAACATTTTAATCAATGCAGTACTGTTGTAGATATGACTCACAAACACTGAAACAGTTCACCATTAGCTTTCTTTTTCTCCAAGTGTTAGCATTAATACATTTTTCTCCACAAAGTAATCATTCACATTTTAAATGATGGCTCCAAATGAATTTACTTATTTTGCAGAAATACCAGTGATCAAAGGCTTATTGCTATTCAACCACTGTCCTGTACTTTTTAAGCTGCACACTCCCCTACCAATTTATAACCACATACCAGCTGTTTAACTTGCTGTAATGTACAATGCAGAGTGCCATCTATTGAAAAATGAATACACAGACTAACTAGTAAAAGAACAAGCTGGAGAAGCAATACAGAAAAAGAGAATAGTAAGAAGGAATGGATTGAATGGTTCACAGCTCCACAGCAATTTTACCAGCAATAAAATGAATGTTTAATTTGTTTAACTCAGTCACAACTTGAACTGAGGACCCAATTGAAAATAAAGGACAAAAAAAGCTATTATTAATAAGTTAGTATAGAATTGAGGTCTCCTACATTACAAACAGATATTTAAAATACCTTTTGAAAAATCAGGCTTTTAGTTTAAAATACTGCGATGAAGCAAAGCAAACTTTCCATGCTTTAAAATTTTCATGCCAAACTGGTTTGTGACAGAAAATTAAACTAGACTGGGTACATTTTAGGAGAAGAGAACATCAAAGCTATCATGTCCTACCAACACTTTCCCAATGCTAGTTTTGCATGTCATGCAGTGGCCAAATGGAGAGGTAAAGCTCTTCCACTGCATGTACCTTGCCATTAGAAAAGAACACAAAACTGCATCAATGTAAATAGCAAAAATATGTGAAACACATCCTCAGAGAATTTCTAAATATCACTGTTTGCTTATTCTCGAAAACCTGTCCTTTTACAAGGTGTGAGAAAAGCCACAGAAAAAACAAACTAAAATCAGTCTATAAAGCTCCGTAATTTTTCCAGCTTTAGCTGAGACAGGATGTTACACAAAAGAAGCAAAGTATTCAGAATCATGAGTGTTAGAACCTGCCAAAATGTTTCTCTGCATTATAATGACTGGGCCTTGTTTTCAGCAGCATCCATGGACTTCAAGATACAACTGAAATTCAAGTCCAAATTACCTACATAAAGTCAAAAAAAAGTATTTAACAAACCTTCCCTCATTTGAAAAAATGAATATGCTTTCCTCCTATGATGAAATAATTTAAGTTTTCTTAGAGGAGAGGAATAGGGTGTTGTTTATATTTCAGACTGAGAGAAAAAGTAGCATAGTAGAAGTATTTATCTGTTCAATCTTTTAATTAGTCCATTTTTCATATTTTCTGCTGTACATGAAAAACAATTAAAACAAATATGTGCCCTATTCAACTGAGATCAAGGGTAGAAAGAAAGCAATCTACGGGGTAACTCAGGACTAATGACAGCTTTGAAATAGATATAGAAGCAATTAATATCTAGATAAACTGAAATTTGTACAAGCATCCAGTGTCTACCTCTGTTTAAATTCCTGTCCTTTCACTGGAAAAGTGACTTGTACATATACACTAGTATTAGGAAGAAGAACTGACAAGAGATATTGTCTTTAAAAAAAAAGACTGATGAGATAGATTGTAGAAAATATTAATCCTGTCTCAAAGCTCTTTGCAAAGCGCGCATCTGAATCACTACCATTTTTTGAAAGGTACAGTATTTATAGAAAGATACCTGATGAGGACCTCTGACGGTTGTTCCAGCAGCTTCTGAAGAAAAAATTACTTCAGGTACACCCTGGTTTGTGTGCTTAGGTACAAATGTGAAACCACTGTCTGTTGTTTTTAAACATGGTTTGTCACGGATACGGTCTATAGGCATGTTTGCATGATCTGGGGTGTTTGTTTTCTCAACAGTAGTTAAGGTCATGAGATCAATGCCATGAGCTTCAAATGAGTTAGGTTCCAATTTACTGAGGTTAACAGCACGGTCTCTGTGCTCCAGGTTAAAATGATGATCTTGAAGCATGTTTTCAGCTATACCGGTACAAGGAACTGCTGGTTTTTCCTGAGTGCTCTGCAAGAAAGCAGAGTCATTGTCTGTAGGTGGAAACTTGACATTAAATTTAGAAAGTGATTCTACAGAGTTGTTGTCCTCATCTTGGCCCACTCCTCTTGGTGTGATAGATGTGATGCATGATGCACCTCTATTTATATCCTCTATAACCCGAGGCTTAAAAAGCTCTTCTGCTTGTTCATCAGTTTTATCAGTACACTGTATCGGCATGGAAAACTGTATTTCTGCGAAGAAAGAATGAAGAAAACATTAAATAGTCCATTGAAGTATAGTTATTAAAGATATGGTGTTTGGGGTATTTTTCCTGAGAGGTTTTTGATCTTCCTTCTTGGCTTTTTTAACTGTTGTTTTTTTCCTCTTTAAAATCAGATTGAGGTGTTGTTCTTCGCCACAAACATTAGCTCTGACACAAAACCAAATGGAAGCAATTCTGTTCTAGTAATTCTATTTTTCTTTGATATATGGCTATAAACATTTTCATTTTATTGAAAATTATGTTGTCCCATACTCTTAACACATACTTGCATATATTTACTGAATGTTCTGGCAGAAATAGAAGCTGGAACCCAAACCATTTCACACAGTGCCAAGAACATGCTAGGCACCATGAGCACGATTTTAGAAGGTATTCAGGTACCAAACTCCCACTGGTTTCCAAATTAGTTAAATATTTAAACTGAATAACTATTCAGAAATGGGACCACATTTTCCTTGTTTTGAGAATTTGCCCTTCATTTTCAGCACTTTATTAACAAAAATGATAATAACATACACGGTTATTCCTAATCAGGTGAGAGAATGACCTCAGTACACATGGATTGTACAGCAGCCTTCTGCCATCACTCAGATATTGCAGTGAAGTGGAACACAAAAGTAACAGAAATCAAACAGATTAAATCTATATCATGCATAGCTTTTCACACAGTTGAGTTTGGCACTTCTTTAGGGAAACCAAAGCCATTCTGAAGTAAGTTGCCAATCACACATCCTCCAAAATTCCCACCCCCAACAAAGTTATTAACGTACAATCAGAATATAACAATACAGTTCAGCATAGCAATTTGAAGCCACAACAGCATTTCATGTAAAAAAAACCCTACAGTAATGGATGACCTAAATTAAAAGCAAGTGCTGAAATCAGCATCTTTTGCATCATCTGTGTGAATTCAGCAGGTGTTTATTGAAATTATCTCTTTTTATTACAAATTTTTTATTACAAAAAGCTAGTAGGGGATACACATAGTAGTTTACATTATATTAAAGGTAAGCATTAGCAGAACTGGACATCCAGAATCCCTTATAGTTGCAACTAAAATCAAGCCTTTGTTTTGTTTTCTGGAAGTATTGGGTTAAGCTCTTGTCTCATATAATACAACTGTATTCAAAAGTGTGCACAAGGAAGTCCAGAAAGTAAGTTCTCTGACTCTCCTCAGTCCGGCCTTTTTCCTCTAAGAGATATGGGGCCAGAGACATTCATAGCAGACATCTTTTGAACTGACAGCTAAATTAAAAGCAAGCAAGTGCTGTCATTCACACAGTGTGATGGGAAATCACATGTAGTAAGTGCCTGCCTCTCACTCCAAGGGACAAAACAATTACAAGAGCCATTGATGTGATGACTGTCTTTTATAGCATGTGATTTGGAGCATTCGTCATAGAATGCCAAAACTGGTGGTGCTTTTTCTTGGTGAAATACTGAGTACCATGTGAACAGACTTGAAAAAGGCAGATGGTAAACAGTGGAAGTACTTCTATGTATGTGTAATTTGCAGTATTTTCAAATATAAAGCAAAGCTTTCAAACAGTTGAATCACAATAAGAGCTTAAGTATGATATTACCAGTTTCAGGTTCTGGCTTTATCTTAAATTTACTCAGTTGGTCTGTTTGTTCTTTGGCTAGCATACATATTCGATGACACTCTTCTTTCATGTCCTGGAAAATAGCCTCCGGATTCTCTCTGGAAGATCAAAATTGTAGATTAAACAGTCAACCAATTCAGTCTGTTGTGACCTTTAATCTAGTCACACCCACAAACCAGAGAAAAACAATAGTACAAGCTACTTTTCTTGGATATCTTGTTCCTCAACATATGTATACATAATTTTGCTCTCATAAAAGCAAGCAGAAAAAGGAAAAGAAAATGTTGTCAAAGAGCAGTTTAGTCATATCATACACACATATATTTGAACTTAGGAACTGACTCTGCAAGGACTGCCCCCAAAATCCAGCCTTTATATTTCTTTCGGTTCCCTCAGGTATTTTGTGGAACAGTTTATCTTTCCCAAGGGTACTGCTTCCACCTTTTTCTAGGGAAAATAAGATGCTGCCACTATGAACATTAGTTGTTTACTGTTGTTTGTTCGCTTCAGGCTTTGCAGAAGAAGGAACACACAAGCATTTGTTACTGTTCTTTCCATCCCTGTCTACCAGGCTTTTTGGAGGGGTGCTTGTGAACTCATTCCCTCTCTGTTTCATACAATATCATATGAATTTTCTTTTTACTTTGAGGATTTATTTTATTTTAACTTTTCCAGAGTATCATATGGGCATCTGATATTTAGTTATCTGCACTGAGAATGGTAAAAACAGTTCATGTCGGTATGAGTTTATTTGCCCAAAGGCACTATGTTACTCAGTTATTGATGCATCCATAAAATTCCATTGTGAAATTTTGATAAACTTGCCGAGTAATTTATATTTCTAAGCAGAATATCATGGATTTTATAAAATCAACTTCAAAGATGAAAAAGTGAAGTTGGATTTGGGCTCTTTTGCATCTTTGTATTAAAAGACCTCAAAATGGATTTCTATTTAATGCAGTGAATTATTTTCCTTTTTTTGTTGCTTATTCATATAGCAATCAAGCTGTGTTCCTACTTCTGTTGTGCTTTTTTTTTTGGAGACACAAATGTCTATTTGTATCTCATTCGAAATCAGGCCTGCAGAAGGAGTTAAAGTTGCTACTGTTAACATTCACATTCTGACGATTTTTCAGATGTTTTAATAAATAACAAAAAAGACTCAAGTTTCTAATCAGAGCTTAAAAATATACATAGTATTAGATGAAGCAATCTTAATTTGCTATACATTTGTGATACTATAATCTTACTAGTGTAAGATTACCAGCAGTCTTACCAGTCACATACCTTTTTCCAAGAAAACAGTAAAGTAAGGGAGCTATTTGAGAGCAGGGAGACAGAAGACAGGTAAAGGTTTTTCATTTTTTAGATATAAAATGGTAAAGACAAACAAGCCTTTCTCACATCACAGTCTTATTTTCTCTCTTTTTTTTTCATAAAGGAATAGTAAGTTATACTAAAGATCCATGCAGTTCACTTAGCCTATGTCTGGGAGTGGTCAAAAGCAGGTATCTGGGCAAGAGAATAAGGAGACAGTAAGAATTTACCATACTTTTCCTTAATACTCACCTAACTTCAACTTACAGAATCTTCAACTTGACCTCAGCAAAATTGTTAAAAGTGCCTGTCCTATGAAAAATGCAAACCTCAGACTTTCATCAATATTTTTTCTGAAATCGCTGGCCAAAGAGGGAATACTTGCTTAGGAAATCTACAGCTTTTGGTCCCTTGACCATTGCAGGCGCTGGCTGGCTTCAGCTTATGGAAAAACCTGCTTTCAAACTCTCTCACTTAGGATGGATCAGGTCAAGAATTATTTCTTCATCATGACTATCAGACCTCCTCCTCAGTTAATCCACTATGGTTGTACATTCCTGTCCTGAAGAGAGTTAATGCATGGGATTTAATGCTTATTCCAACCCCAGCATTAACATCCACTGCTGTTTCCCAGAGTTTAACCTCCTGCTGAACCAAGTGGCTATTTTTCTTCCTCCTAACACATCCCTACGTACTTGTAAAGCCATAGGTATGATTCCACGTAGCTGATGGCTTTATGACCTTAGCACATTAGCTCTTTGACCTTTGATGCTCTCCACTCCCCACTTCCCCCATCCATTTGTTGAGGAACTGTGCAGAAAAGAGGGTCTTATTTAATGGTAGAAAAGACAAAAGCAAATTAAAAAAATGCTGCAAAAGTAGTTACCTTTCAGACATAGGTGAAACACCAGAGATCCCTAGAGATAATTCAGGCTTATCTGGAACAACTTTCTTACTGTTCACCTTGAAGTAAAATATGAAAATATTGAGCACATGTTAGTGTATTAATTTTGTGCTTCACCTCGATATGAATAAAAATGTCATGCGGTCCTTCACCTAGTCCTGCTGGAAGCTATCAAAACATTCACAAAATAATAAAACTAGTATTTTACTGTTTGTGTAGAATTCCAGTTTTAGTTTAACAGTTTTTAGTTTAATGCAGTGTGGCATTCCTTTCCTCATACTCCCTTGAAAGGGAACTGGTCCTAAGAATATTGCTTGGCTGCAATTCTTTTTCAATCATGTATAAGATAAGATTATGTATTTTGTATAAGCTTGTTAGTGAGGTGTTCAGCTATTTTAGCTCCTAAAAATCAATTTATTGACTGAAATTTTCAATGAACACATCACAAGCTAATATGTCAGGAGTTCTAGCAGGTTTTTAAATAAGTCATTAACTTTGACTACCACCGTGTGGTTCACTCCAGTATTACACAGTTTTAAATCTACCAGGCATTAAGGATGGTTTTTCTAATAACCAGTCATTAAGCTTCACTTCCACTAGAGCTGCATTACCAGATGGCCTGGGTAGTTCATATGTGCTCCAAGTCAGACACAAACTTGATCACACCTGCCAAATCATCTGATGTCTATAAGCTGATACATTGCTTATAACCACAGATCCACAGCCTACAGTTATGTCTTACCTTGCACTGAAGTGCAACTGCACCTCCTGTAGACACACTGGGGCTGCCTTATACCTAGTAATGTGTTACAAGTGCTTGCCATAGTAAGTTAAGCAGTGCTTGGGAAGTCAAATAGCAGCAAGCCACGTGTTGCTGTGCTCCTACCCTTACCTGTGTTCACTTTAAATTAGCTAGCTAAAGGATGTATACAGGGTTAGATTCACATCAATGACTGCACTCTAGAAGGACAGAATAGCACTCTGGATGCCAATGTGTAAAAAATACAGGGTGGCATAAAAATGAAAATATCAACTCAGCCTTGGTGAAAACTTCCAACTGAAATTCATAAACCTTAAATAATACACTGGAGTTTTCACAAATATGAAAATTTAAAAGACATAACATAAAATAATTAATATACAAATCAACCAATATGTATTTAATGGTGTTGCCTATGCGCTTTATAAACTTCAACGATTTCTTCATAAGTATACAATACTGAAATTTAAAATATATTTATTAGAATATTTAGTATAAATTTCAAGCATTTAATGTTTGAAAGAAGTATTTACAAATGTTTGTCTGTTTCATTTTATCTCTGCTTGGTTTCTTATCTTACCTCCCTTTTATACGTTGGCATCTGTATACTCTGTGCTCCATTTAATTCTTTCAATTTGCTTTTCAGATTTCTTATTTTATCTTCTTGGTTGGAAATAATAGATAAAAGCTTCCTTTCCTTTTGATTGCTTTTGTCCTCAAGTTGCTTCAATTTCATGCTCTCACTTTCTAACTGTTCCTAAAAAATAATTTTAGAAACACCAGTACAATTAATAGAATTGAGACTTGTGGAATATCACTATTCAGCAGTCTGGAATAAGCTAAACTAAGGTTTTGCCACATAAGTAAGGGTCAGTCTTATTTATTACATTATTAATTTTAAACAGATAGAAGAAACCTTCTACCACTATACATAGATGTAACTCATAGATGATTACTCAAAACAACTGTATCTTCTGGATTTCTGAAAGTCATATTAGTGTTTATAAAAAATAAAGACACTTGGTTTACTTACATTATATATACATTAACATTTTATGTATAATATTTTGCATGTATGATGCATAAAATAATATTTCATTAATTTCAATATTAAACCATTTTGAAGATGGTGATTATTCTGCAGCTACCCAAATTTTTGAGCAAACCCAAGAACTCAATCATAGAATATCTCAGATTGGAAGGGACCATAAGGATCAAGTCCAACTCCCTGCTCCTTGCAGCACTTCCTAAAACTAAACAATATGACTAAGAATATTGTCCAGACACTCCTCAAATTCTGACGGGCGTGGTGCCATGACGGCTTCCGTGGAGAGCCCGTTCCACTGACCACTAATCCTTTCAGTGAAGAACCTTTTCCTAATGTCCAACCTGAACTTCCCCTGACGCAACTTCATTTCATTTCCTGCAACTGATTATCAGGGAGAGGAGATCAGCACCTCCCCATCTGCTGCCCTCCTTGAGGAAGTTGTAGACTGCTGTGAGGTCACCTCTCAGCCTCCTCTTTTCCAAGTTCAACAAACAAGTGACCTCAGCTGCTCCTTGTAAGTCTTGCCCTCAAAGCCTTTCACCATCTTGGTCACCCTCCTCTGGACACACTTTAATGGTTTGATGTCCTTCTTGTGGTGTGGCACCCAAAACTGTCCACAATGCTTGAGGTGAGACTGCCCCAGTGCAGAGCACAGTGGGACAATCACCTCCCTCGACCAGCTGGTGATGCTGTGCCTGATGCACTCCAGCAGCAGTTGGCTCTTTTGGCTGCCAGGGCACATTGTTGAATCATATCAACTTGCCATCAACCCAAACCTCAGATCTCTTTCCACAGGGCTGCCCTCCAGCTTTTCATCTTCAACAAGGATTGTATTGCAAATATTTCAATCCTATAAAGACTTTTGAAATGAAAAGTAACGGCTGACCTCACTTCAAATGATCTATCTAGTAACTCATGGAATTTTTATGTATGAGGTTTTTTTTGTGGAATACAGAAGAATATTAAAAAAATTAATATGCTCAAAATAGGACTTGCAAAAAATTTCAAGAAACAACCAACAGTTAAAAACTGTTGCTATAAAAACCTTATAGTTGTTAATTTATGCAATCTATAGAAACACAAATCTTGAACTGTATCAGGTGTCACAAAAAGTGCCCTGAAGCTGCATGATTGTCTCTGCAAGAGAAGTAAGCCCAAAGGGATAACTCTTGAAGAATGTAAGTGAAATGCAGTGAGGTAGTATGTGGGCAGGTAGGGCAAGGTTAAGAGGACAGAAGCAACTAAGTGCTTTTTCAAGACCATTTGTTTTATTTTCAAATGGAACATAAACAGAGTGAGGCTGTGCATTTGGAGATTATGTAGGTAAGCAGGGGCTACTCTATTAGACAGTGGCAGCCATGCAGGGGTGGGTCCAGAGTGAGTTAACCAAGACACCAGGTAGTTAAGCATGGAAGTGTGTACCTGCAGCTGACACAACTGTTTAGCCTCAAAAGGTAATACCAGCTGGATAAAACATCACCCACCACCACCCCCACCAAAAAAAAAAAA
>VWZG01001042.1:0-30117 GCA_013396735.1 Grallaria varia | reverse complement strand
AAAAAAAAAAAAAAAAACAGTGCAGAAAAATAGCTTTGAAGGCACCAGGTTTTAGTCTCAATTGTGACTTTGAATAGTAAACCTACAGTAAGAGCTTCAAGGCAACTCCAGACTTGGGTGGTATCTCAGAGGTTCAGATGAAGCTTCTTCTGGACAGTGACTTCAAAACTTTGCCTAAAAGTGGCATGTTTCTATCATAGCAAAACTCCTTAATCCTAACCTTTCTTCCACACTTTGCACTTCTGGCAGGTCAAATTCCATTTCCCATTTTAAAAAAGCCAAGGGGATACAGCTTCTCCTGTATTTTCTTTTGAGATAAATGGAAAATCCATACACACACAAGAAAAAGCTTTCATCAAAGAAAATACATGCCCTTTAAGAACAACTGTATGTTAAGGACAGTAAAATAACTCTTTCACTGAGCCTGTGATACAGCACAATTTATCTGCTTGGGACTATTACAGCTCTAATTCACATGTGGGCTTTCAAAACCCTTCGGATAACTGGGAGCACTGCAGTAATGGCCAGTAGTTCTCTTCCATTTCTCCTACATCTCCTGTAGGAAATAAGGACAAGATTGAAGTAAACAGAAGAAAAGCCTCATGACAAGAGCCACGCAGCATGTTGAAATAAAGACATACTGATGGAAATCATTCTTGTGCACCCTCAGGGTATCAGGAAAAACTCTGGAGAAAGGATTACACATATTGGGACCTTTCAATAAAACAACCCTTCATAGCTTGATAATATTACAGTTTCCAATACTGAGTTTGGTGGTTTGCAATGATGTGGTAATGCTCATAAACTAGCTGAAGTTTACAAAGCTAATGCTTTAGAAACTTTATAAGCTACATAAACTTTATGTCACACAGGTCATACCTACTCAGTTAAGTATTTTGCAACACACTGGATCTTTTAAGCATGCTGGTACTAGCTGCCAGAAAAGTAGTTACATATGCATTATGAACAGATCAGTATATTTTGTTTAGGAGAGGGTGTATAGGACCAGAGGATAATTGAATATAGAAGGGACCTCTAGGGTTTTCTAGCTTCTAATCAAATCAGAGTCAGTTATGATGTCTGACCAAGTTACTCCATTTGGTCTTGAATTCCTCAACGATGGAGACTGCATAACCTCTGTGGACAACCTTTTCCAAAGCCTGGCTGCTCTGATGGTGAAATGTTTTCCCTGTGTCCAGTCTGAACCTCTGATGTTTCAATTCCCCATTGTCTCTTATCCTCTTGCCATGCACCACCATTAGGAGCCTGGCTCCATCTGCCTGCTAACCTCAGTGTAGGTATTGGAAAACTATTAGCTTCCTCTGAAGCCATCTCTTCTCCAGACTGGACAAGTGCAGTTTTTACAGCCTCTTCTCATGGCATATGTACTCAAGTTGCCAGTTATCTCAGTGGAGCCTCTGCTGAACTCTAGTTTGTCAATATCTTTCCTGCACTGGAGGTCCCCAAATTGGATGTCGTATTCCAGATGCAGTCCAGTGAACACTGAATAGAGGGATACTCACTTCCCTGGGCTGTGTTCCTGTTAACACAACCCAGGAAGCTGTTGCCCTTCTCTTCTGTCAGGATATGCTGCTGGCTCATGCTCAGCTTGCTGTTTAACAAGATCCCAGATCCCTTCCAGCAGAGCTGCTTCACAGCCAGTCAGTCACCAGTACTGCAGTAAAGGCAGGTCCTTTTATTTTTCCCTGGAGTGAGCTACACTGGCCTGTTTCAGTGGCTTCCTTGAACAAACAAATGGCCATATGGCTTCAAGGAAAACCACAATTCAACTGATGAAGTATAAGTGGTCTCAAGGAACTGTAACTTTTAACAATTTACCAACAAACTTCTTTATTATTGGGTTGAGGTAGATGAAACAGATGAAGCAATAGGAGAAAAGACTACTAATACCAGAATTTCTTAGGTCTGGTAGCAGGGCCTAATTCTACTGCATACATCATACCAGCAACAAACAACAGCTACATGTATGAAATTATCAGTTAGCATAAAATCAAGTACAGCTTTCTTTGCATTAAAAGTTGGAAGCAAAGTGACACCAGAGAAGCTGATATTGACTGGAACATGCAACTCTACAAGACTGCTGCAGTAGCTGCTCTTAGTTATGTAAGTCATTTTAGGACCATAATTTAGAGGATAAAGATGACTACCATACATGTGACACTCCTTTGTTTAAGCCTTGCACAAAAAAGAAGATCTAAACATTTATTGCAGGATGAAGTGTTTTGTATAACGTATACATCATTCATTCCTGACACACAGTTTCCTCCTCTTTTTCATGGTTCAAAACACTGATGAATAAATTCCACATAGTGTTTAATACCGAAATTCTTGAATCAGGAAAACATGATCATGAGCTTGTTTTCTTGTCACAGGTGTTGATTTCAGCTTCCTGTTTTATTGAGTTTACAAGAGTTCTGGTGTCTGACTATTCTAAAAAGTAGAAGCTTGACATTGTCTCATCACTTAGGTTTTCTGTTTGCTGGGCAGCTTTGGCTCTGAGACAGTAACTGGATCAAAATTTTTCCCACTTAACAGTTTAGTCAGGGTCTCAAAAACAGGCAGCAATATAGATCTGGTTAGTCTTAAGCAGGTGACTAAAAAAATCTGTTAACCTTGTATATATTTAGCACTGACCACCAAGCTAATCAGGTCCACTCACCTCTTTCAGTGACGACAAATGTAAACAAAAAAACCATTTTATGTCATATAGGCAACAGAACCTGACAACAGCATATAAAACATGTAAGTACAGCCACCTACTAGAAAACACAGAAAAGATAACCCCTCTCTCATTTTACACCACTGAAATTTAAGCTCCAATCATGCACCTATTACAATCAATTCATGATTTCTATTAACTTTACTGCAGGATAGAATACAGCCCCAAAATCCCATTTGACTTAGCATACTGCAGGATAGAATACAGCCCAAAAATCCTATTTGACTTAGCAAAAGACAGTTTCTAAAGGTATCAATAAGTCCAGGCACCTCCAGCCACGGGAGAGGCTCTGAGTTTCAAGGATGCTGTAGAGGACAATGGCTGTAGGCATAATTTACTTGTTTTAGATAAAAATGGTGATGGAGTATGATTAGAAAAACACAGACTTTCAAATAGAATATTCAAACTTCAAAATTTCAATACCTGAAAAAGCCAATACTTTATTGAATCAGGTACAAGACAACTATATTGTATCAGTGACAAGATGATGCATTTTCGGTCTAACAGATGCCAAAATACGAGGTCTAGGGGGAAAAAAAGTACAAGGAAACGAGACATTCATGATACATCCCTTAATAAATTCCCAGATCTTCTTAGTAATAGTTTATATGTATTTACTAACTCTCAACAGATTTCTTGTCCATGAAGTTGTCCGATTTTCCCTTGAAGCATGACGTACTACTGACTGACTACCTATTCTGTGAGGTTTTTTTACTTTTAGTTCATTTATTCAGAAAGACAGAGAAATGGGACCTCTTGGGTTTTCTCCAACTTGTTTCACACATGCATTCTATGCAGTTTATCCATCATAAAGTAGTTGTACATGTAAGAACTGCAAAAATTGGCAGCTGCCACAAAGGCATATAAAGCATTTGTCACAATACAAGTAATTTTCCATCATCTTCAACAGGAAGTTGGGGTTATATGGTTCTTCTCCCCTGAGCTTATTCAATAAAATGTGAACTTGTGTAAAGAGACTGCTGTGTGTCTTACTCGTGGCCAGCCCATGAATGGCATGGCCAAGACACAGAGCGAGCCAGAAGTGTGTGTGCCTCTGCTGTGCTATCTGGACAACTTTGTATCACTTTTTCCAGGTTAGTGCAAGTTTACTAGACACAATGCCAAACATTAGGGTCCTCCTTGTATAAAAAGCATGGTGCAAAGATACATGTGCCGCTGCAGAAGCCAGCCTTTGTCCAGTCACAACGTGTTCCTCAAGCTCCATGCTCTCAACACAGAGTAAGAGAGCTCCTACATTCCCAGTAACAGGAACATAAGCGTAGGCTGGATCAACCTGACTTTGCATGGGTTTAAATCTCTATATGTCTCTAAATGTCTCTGAAAAGACCCGCTGTGCCTCAGTTTAAATGCAGACAGGCTGGATAGTTGATTCTGCATGGCGTTATGTCAGTAATATTTCTGTTCATGGCACAGAAGAATAAAAATCCATATCAAATACCTATTTGCCTGAGAGGCAACTGCAGTAACTGACTACACAAAAAATATGCAGATAAAGACCAATAACTGACATTCCATCAAGAAAAAAGCTCCGGAAATAATGACTCCAGCTTCTCATGCATTGCCTGTAATCTCCTGTACAGCTCACATACTCTCAGTGTTTGCCATGCAAAGAGCAGATAACACAGCTTCCTTTCTCCTACTTGTTATATGACTAAGTTACTTATAACTATTGCTCTTTAGCAAGCAATGAGAAACAGGAGTATGAAATATTAGACTTGATCAGGTCTTCATATGCAAGCGTAAGGCATATTTTTTATCCAACTCAAGACAGCAAAATGCAAAACTATGCAAAGATGTTCCGTCAAAGAATTAACCCTTCAGCTGTGTTTTAATCTAAATAAACGTAGATTAGAAATGACATCTTGTGATTACATATTCTAGCATAGAAAAATTATATAGAGACTTCTTTTAAATAGAAAAAGAATAAATATAAATATTTTCTAACGGCATGTTTAAAATGTTTGCAAAGGCTTAGTCTCCAATGACATTCCTTCAGAATAATTAAGAAAGCACCAGCAATCCAATAAAATCACTTTTCAGTTAACATTTCTGATAAAAAATGCATTTCTGTGAATTTAGCATAACTAATTTGTTTGTAGCTTACATTTAGAAAATAAATCCTGACATTGATTCTTTTTAAATATAATGCCTGATTTCACACAAGGGTCTTTTTACGACTCTTACAGGGTCTCTACTATGGAGCTATGGAGATTCCTATTAAAAAATAAGAGATTTTATGTCACAAGATTGCTCTCAAAGAGCACAGGAAAATGACTTAGGATAAGAACAGTGCAACTTTATGCATCACTTTCACTGTCTTTTCTCAATATGTGATATTCATTCAAGGCATCTCCCATCTATTCTACACTATTGCTTTACTCTTATTCCTGTCACTCTCAATAGGCTGTAGTAAAAATCTCAGTATTACTTCAGCGAAGAGAGGCAGAAGAGACATTGTCTTAAAACTGACTATTTAAAAAACCCAAACAAATCAGCAATATCTCCAGAGCAATGGATAGTTCACTTTCCATTCCATTGCTTTTTGAGTGCAGATTCTCCATTTCTTTCAAAAATACAGAGACTGGCTGCAATGTGAAATGCTCGTGTAAGAAGGAAAAAGCCCTTTTTTGACCACTGATTTTGGTAAGTTAAGAAATAAATATGCAAGTAAGTTCCTACTTTATGATCAAAACTACTCTAGGGAGCTTAATGGCCAAACAGAGATTTCACTGGGAAGGATCAAAGACAGATGTCTTCACCTAAATAGTCTGCAGTGGCACAACGCTCATGCACTTCAGGCGCAGCTCAAAAGAACCAGTAAAAATCTCACTTACCTCTTAGGTTCTCATAGAATAATCACAGCACAAATGTGAACTTACGTTTAATATACTGCAGGTCACCATACCTTTAAGAGTTTTTCTCTTTGCTTTGCGGTGTTCAGTTTTTCAGAGAGCTGGCTGAAAGACAAGTTGGATGTTTCAATATCTTCATCCATCAGAATGTAGGAATGTGCACTACCTTAAATTAAAAAAAAACCAAAACAACTATCACTGCATTTTTCACTGCCATCTTTTAAGTACAAACAAAATTGAATGAAACTAGATTTACATTAAATTCTTTATTTTCTTTCAGCAAGTCTTCATGTTAAACAAGCAAGAGAAGCCAAATTCAGTGCTTAGACACAATACAACACTAAATCAGCAATAAAGGATGCACATGTACTCCTTAAAATAAAAGTCAGCCACTTTGCTAGTATTTATGAAAACCAGGAGTGTTAGGCTAGTGTGAATAAATATTTAATGAGCATGGCAGATTAACACATGGTTACTTTGACTCTTTTCTCTTATTTGTGTAATACAGTCAAACAGTGAAAAATTATCCATCAATGACTATTTGATTTGAAAGAGAATTACCTGCTTATAAATCTCTGGTTATCCAATAAGATTAGCACCACAAGAGCCATCTAACATAAGAGACATAATCATAGCACTCACATCTAGAACAACCTGAGGTAAACTTATTAACAGATAGGTGTAAAATTAATATGTAACAATTTACTTTTTTAATTCTAGCAAATATTTTGAACCCATATTTTCATAAATTTTATGGGCTTCAGTGCAAGCACATTCTACCTCCAAAGAAAATCTCACCATTTCTTGAAGAGGATAAAGAGAGACCCCAGAAGTGCTGAGTTTTATAAATAGATCTTGAAACGCCACATTTGTGTTAACTCTCACATTCACAGAAAAGTATGATACTCATTTGAGATATGTATATTGTAAAAACTGAAGAAACAAAGTCAGAACTATTCATCAGCGCAACACAGCATAAAAAGCAACAATGTGCAAACTGGAGTGCATACCTCTATTAGCATTCAGAGCAGCCAACTGTGATTTCAGTTTTGCAATAATGCTGTTTTGAAGCTCTATCTTTTCCTGCTGTTCACGTATTTGCTGCATGTAGTTTTCTGTCTGCAAATATAATTTAATTAGCATTAATCTTATTCTGTTTTGACTAGGGGTCTCCTATTTGGCAGATAAAAAGCAGCTCTGATTTTTAAAGATAGCTGTAGTTGTGGTCCTCTGCATGAAAACCTTTGGCAAGCCCATATTTTTGAGACTGCACTGATTAGAAAAGGTATTATAGAAAATAAATCCTGAGTTTTAGTAACTGTTTCAAATGTGGCAGTGATAAAGGGTAACTTTAAAGTTAGGATTCTTCATTCATAAACACAGAATACATCAGACTTAAAATTAAAATTTTAGTATTCTTCAGAATGCTGGTCAGTTAGTTTATCTATATAAACAAGTAATTTTCTTCTTCCGTATTTCTAACAAATTATACAAAAATAGGCTCTTAAAAATATAGATTTTAAATGAAAAACAACAACACTGCTTATTCCATACAACAGATATTCTGTAAATCATTCTGACTGCCTAAGAACAGTTTCGTGTGTTTCTTTGAATGTAGTTGACTTGTTTTTCGCCTCTCCATCATGGGACAGCGGGCGATGGCAAGAAAACAGCCCCATCATGTATCTTTTATACTCCATCTCATGCTATTAACAGGCCATATAGTCTCTAAGAATACTGCTCATATTTCACCAAAGTATACAAATATTGCTCGACAGTCCATTAATTGAACAAATGGCCAGGTGGTAGGAAGATGCTAATATTCAAAACTATAATTTCATTAACACATGCCTAATGCTGCAGTTAGAGCAGTGCTAAAAACAAGCAGGAAAACTTGCGACATCCCAATAAGAAAACTTTCAGGAACACACAGAATTTTTCTAAAATTAAGACTGTGTCAATTACTGAACAGGTCACCCCCTGGGACAAGACTGGGCATTGTTTTCATGTCTATTCATCATTTATCCATACTACTTTCTAATTCTCAAATCTCAACCACACGTAAATTCCATACCCTTCTACTGTTCAGTGTGTCTGTCTGTGAAGCAGGCAGGAAAAAATCGACAAGCAAAATTTATTTTAAAAGGCCAGGTAGTAGTCGTACTATGAGAGTTTATTAAAAGGAAAAAAAAAAAGTGATCAAAGAGCAGTACACTCCAGCAGCTAGGAGAGACCTCATGAAACAGAAAAATCACTGAGAACCAAATTGAAAATGTACAACAGCAATGTCTTGTCAACACTTCTGTACAGAGCACAGACATGACAGCTAAAACAGACAGAAGAGAAGATGCTTTTGACAGCCAGTGTGCACAAATTATTCCTTGAGTCAGATGGCAGCAACAAGTTACCAACTAGAAGATCTGCATGACAACCAACCATCCATCTGTATCAAACACCATCTGGCCGAGATGACTCTGGCTTCTGTGTGCTTGACATGGCTCCCAGCTCTAGAGACTGGCAAAACAAGTGGCCTACCGGTAACTTAAGTAGTAAACTGTTAACAACAGCATGGTGGACAATCCAACTGTGTGTGGAGGCCACACAATGAACAGGGGAAGTTATGAGAATAAAGCACTGTACAAAGGTCATTCAAAACCCAGGAGTTTTGTTAAAAAAAATGCAAACAACACAAATAAAAAAACCCCAAGTAATTACAGCATCAACTCTCCCTGAAAAATACTTCTGTTCTCTTTTGAAGATATAAAATTCAACTATTGAAAGTTTGATTAGGACAAAGATTTAAACTGGTAATAATCCTTTATCAAAGATTTTAGTTTTTAATTTCTGAACCAGCAAAAATGGCAGAGAGAAATCTTGCAAGCATTTAGTTCACTTAACACTTAAGATCTCTCATTTATCTGGTTTTCTTGCACAGACTTCAGAAGAGGTATCTGATCTTATACTTGATGTCTTTTTTCTTGGACAGAAGTTTCTTTTGTGTTCTGTTAGATGACTCAGGAGTATTAACCGGTTTTCCTTCAAATAGTTAATTGGTCATCATAACTTAAAAGATCCCTAAATATTCTATAACATCTTGTCTTTTGGTAAGTCTGTAGCAATTTCAGCACAAAAATCACACTACTTGTTCTTGTTATGTATAGAAATCTCTACAGATTTACAGCAGCACTGCTGTAAGACTATGAATAGAGACAGACTGCACATTGGATGATTGCACACAACTGACTTGATACGTGTTCTGCAATGCCTTGCCTAGTTTATTTGGCCATGCAAGGCAATGGCAAGATTGGGCCCAGATATCAGAATATTCTCTCGTACACCTTTCCCCGCTCCCTGCTCTACAGCTGCTTCCATAACTTGACACTGCGTACAGTTCATCTGCCCCTGAACACAATCCTAGCCTACCAGTTCTGTGAAGTATCAGAAAGTCCTGTAGCACCAAAATCATTCAAGCCTTCTTGTAAAAGAGGTTCCATTGGCTGGGCAGAATATGCATGAGAAAACTACTGTGATAAAGTCAACCCCAATAGCTTTACAATATGTTGTCCTACTTGATAAGAAGTTACAGAGGAGTTTTAGCTGAACTAATGTTTTCTGTAATAGATTAAGTAAAAAATTCAAAGGTGGTCCTGATGGGTCTGAATGCCTCTGGCATCTGCTGGAATACTTATTCTAGCAACTTTCAGGTATGTTTGCTGTACACATTTCAACACAAAAACTCTGTTGTCCTAATAGCTTGCACAGTGCTTAAAATAGTAGCCTTTGACTTTTTCACCTAGTAAACTAGTAATTCATATAACCTATCTTCCTACTAACACAAAAGTGGTTTAATTTAAGCTATTTACAATGATAATTTCAAAATAATTTTCAAGAATGCAAATTAAATTTCAAAAAGTACTTAATTGAAGTTAGGTAAATTTTATATACACCTTTGCTGTTTACATTAGAAAAGTTCAATCCTCAAAAACAGAGAACACTTTTCCCAAATTCAAGGTAATAAACCAGAAACCCACCTACTAAATTCACAGCCTAATGAGTTACTCTGCAGTGTGCTGGCCCGGTTTCATAATGGCAATTTCCAACTTTAACAGATGCACTAAAGTGCACACAGCTAAAGTGAAACTGAAACCTACATGTACTACCATCCTTCATGGGAAGGATGGCTTTAAAGATAGAATTCAGAACCCAACACATACTTTTTGCTGCAGTTCTTTCACAGCATAGTCCCTATCCATGCATGCTTGTCGATAGGCTTCATAAGCTTTGTTAAGCTGCTTTCCGATGTTTTTGTCCATAATTCCCAATGTTGTTTCATCACTGGAAAGATGGTCAATTTAACAGACCTGAAAAGTAATCAGAAGGAAAAAGAGAATGCTAAGAAACAGAGGTACATGACTAAAAACATACAGCATGATTTGTACTAATATCATATTCAAGTAATATGTGCAGTATGTTTGACCATTTAGTGACATAACAGCTTGAATTATAGCTCTGCTCACCTCAACATTTAATTTTATGTCCAGGGATAGTATTAAACAAAAGCCAAACAAAAGCAGGTTAACTCTGAATCAAAATCTGTATGTACAGAATGTGCAAATGTGTGTGTATTTCAGTGTTTAGGACTGAGACTTAAAACTGGTGCAGATCACCAGTTACCTGATATTATGTGATCTCCAAAAGTTTAATGTTTACATAATTGTGAAATAACAGACAACATCAATACAAACCTAAACTCAGCTTTTGGCATAAAGCAATAAAAAGATGAAAAGCTCAAAAACATCAGGTTACACAAATCTATTCTGTTCTATGCCATATTTGAAATTTCAACACAAGCTACACTACAAGGTGAATTAAAACATCTTTAATCTAAAAGTCAGTTATATCAGCCAGTAAGAATTAGCAAGACTTGGATCTTTTCACACAATATTATAAAATTTTCACATGTTGTATACAATTTCAGCAAAACTCCCAAAACTATAGCTCATGATCTTCAACATATACAACTAAAATCCTGGTAAAGGTCAGAGACTCCAACTTCAAGAACTTTGCAAACACAGGTCCTTTGCTTCTGTAGTAATGTATGACATTAATTTCAAGAGCAAAATTTATCATACTGCCAGTACAGTAGAGAACAAGTTGCTCAAGTCTCAAAAAAAAAACCAAAAAACCCCAAACAAAAACCAACCAAAAAATTCAAGGTACCAGCACTAAGAAAAAAAATTTAAAAAAATTAGTAATTTCATATCTCCTGGTATTTAAAACATGGTTATCTCACAGCCAATGGCGTGAATGGTGTGGACTGCCACTATCATCTCTCACTATCTTCTGGGATTGTGCATAAACCACAGATACTATTAAGGAAAGTGGTGCAGTCAGATGAGGATAAGCGAAGCAAGAGGGTATGAGGATAACTTGCCTTGGACCCTGATCAAAATTCTGAGGATTGCAGCTTGAAGAATTTGTTCATTATTTTCTTGCTTTTGAGTATCTTCTCTATCATGGGGCTTGAATACAGAAAAGAGGTTTGACTTTCCTAGAAGGTACAACAGACTACTGTATGGACATCGTACTTTTTCACCTTGCAAATTTTAATTTAATGATGTGTTCATACTGCAAAAGCAATTGTATCTCAACTCTGGCATGGTTGTACTTTAATAGTGGCAAAGTGAATTCTTTAACAGCTTGGAATCACTTAGGGATCCTCTGATGTAACAAGCATTACTGAAATCCAAGTTTGTAAGTTTTGCATAAAACACCTACATTGTTTTGTATGAAAGGCTTTGTTTGTTTTGACTTGTTTTGTTTTGTTTTCCTACACAACAGTTCAGTAGCTTATAATCTGAGGTCCCTGCATACTGTCTCAAAGCATTGTTAGCAACATTGGCTACTTCATCCATCCCCTTCCTCCCCCAGAGGGTATCCCTTTCACTAAATGGAATATTCATTCCAATACCTGGGCCACATCTTTAAATGGGTAGACTTTCTTTCAGTTTCAAATGAAGGACTGTTTTATGTAGTTCAATGAATAAAATCAGATATTACATCTTCCCTCTGGGACAGGCGCTAAACTGCAGAGGGCATTGTTATGGCTAAAAGCGACCAAAAGCATGCACTCACTTTCTTTAAAGGTTTGCAAAATTTGCATCAATGTTGATTTTGTATTTTTATGAGATTCTCCACTGACACCTGTAAAAATTTACCTAATAAATGGCATGTCCTGTACGTATAAAATATAACTTCAAAAAATGAGTCCAATATGTTCAGATACTAATGGAGGGAATAGGTCTCGCAGTTCATAGAAAATTAAGGTATTAATTTCATTCCTGCAAATTCAAATCTCCATTCGAAAAACAGAAATTAAAATTTATACCTAATTCCAGCCTTTTACTTACTCATTGATTGAGATTGGGAGCATTAACAGAGTTCTGCTGTCATCTGGACTGCTGGTATCAAAATTAATGGATCCAACAGGCAGAATTGTAGCACTGTGCCTGATTTTCTACACTTGGCAGGGAAAAATACGGAGAATGGTGGCCAAGTTACTCGTAGCTCCTTAAAATTCAGACTCCATGAAGTCAGAAAGGGTCAGTGAAAGTCCTTACTAGTAATACTTTAAGATGGAACTGTAACTAGAAGAATTGGTCCTGTATTTGTCCCATTCCTCTATGACATCCATTTCTGCTTCCTCCTCACCACTTCCTTTCTTCCAGCATAAGCAACCTTACAGTAAACCACATCAGCAAACCAACCCAGTTTAAAACTAAATACTAAAGGTGGTTTTGCTGCATTACTTTAAATCAGGTCAGATCCACAGACCACCTCAAATGGCATGGTAACACAAGGAAGAAGCCTGCACAAGAGCAGAAAACATCAGCAAAAGGCAGACAGGACTCCTGTGGGTCATTAGCAGCATTGGCTTTGAAACTGTAACTTGAGGTCACGGTTATGTAACAGTGACAGAAGTCTGCCCTGCCACAGAGAAGGATACCCCAGTCTTCCCCCATCTCTGACCATGTATTTTTACCACTTACTTGTGCTGGTATTAGCACTTCCATGCCACACAGTTGAGTATGCCAAAGTAGCTCCCTATTTCCTCAAAAAAGCAACAGCAACTCCCCTTAAAAAAACCAACCTCGAAACTAAAACCGGAGCTAGCTCACTGCAAGGCTGCTGGAGCACTACTACCAGCACAAGGAGGCAGTGGGAACATGAGACTAGCCGTGGGCAGGACTGCCGCAGTCTAGATTTAGATTGGATTAAACTACTCTGTAGTCACACCCTGGATTGCCTGCTGCTGGAATAAATAACTGCTTCTTATGTTATATATCTCATATCCAAAACTCTTTGCAGTTAGAAAAGCTGGCTCCTTTTCCTGCTTCTCCTCCATAGGCATCAATATTTATCAGGGAATTTGCCAACTGTTCCTTGTCATTTACCCTTCTCCCTACATCCAACTAGGAGGAGAAAACCCTCTCCCAACAGCCCTAAAATAAAAAAGCCAGAAACAATCCCCAACACAAATATCCCCCTATTTTAACCAGATTTAGTTATGCTATGTTCCAGTTGCTATATTCCATAGATTATTCAGCCCAAAGCTGACAACCCTGACTTTTAGCAACTGATATTCTAGATATTCATTAGATCCTAAAGACTTTCACAATCATTAACAGCAGTACATACTCAGCAGACACACAGCAATACAAAATGCTGCGTTTATGCTAACAGGGACAGAATTATAGGGAGAGATTAGCTCCAGAAGTTGTCCTGCAAATGTAAATACCTGTGAGTTCTGTGCTGCTGGCGCTCTGGCAAAGAGGACTAGAATTTCACATTTGAGTAAAGACTTGAACACTGGAAAACAATAGGGTACATCAAATGTTGCAAGACAAACTTTTAAGTAAACAAACCAAATGAAACCTGCAGATTATCTTAAAATACTTGCCTCAAATGAGAAACATTTTGCTGATATAGGTGGGAAAAAAAAGAAACAGTAATACGAATTCCCTGAGTCAAACGCCAAAAAAGCTCCAACACAAAGATTAGCAGCATATTGCTGCAATCTCAGCTCCACAGCTCACTAGAGAGGCATATGACTTTTCATAGTGCCTCAGAAAACACCTCAAATTCTGAAAAAAAGAGACGATTTTAGCTAATCATGTGTATACACATGTTAATTCATAATACACATGCCTAACTCCCATGGGTTCATATGAGAGATGAGAACATAGGTGCCATCCAGCAACAAGTACTTCTCTACATATTTCTGCTTTCAAACAGCTTTTTCAATGGAAATATTTTGTAAGTTACACTGTCATCATCTTGGGAACTGGAAACCTGTTGAGATAATAATTCGTGAGAGACTGAGAGCTAACTGCACTTTGTTTTTTGGCTCACCCCCCCGCCCTTGTATTTCGTGAGTGGCCACAACTCCTGCTTTGCCGGGCCGCGGGATGTGTGGTTGGGGCGCAGGGCCCCTCCTGCCACACAGGGCGGCCCTCGGGGGCTCCCTCCGCCCGCCTCTGCCCGCGGGTGCCTCTCCCTGCGCCCGGGCCATCCCGCCCGCCGGCGAGCCCGCTGGTCCCGCTGATCCCTGCGATCCCGCTGATCCCTGCGATCCCGCTGATCCCTGTGATCCCGCTGGTCCCGCTGGTCCCGCTGCCCCACTCCGGGAGCGCCTCCGCGCACAAGGGACGCGGCCCCGTTCGCGCTGCCCCTCCCCGGGCCGAGCGGCACCGGGCGGCACCGGGCGGGACCCGGCACCCCGGAGCGGCGGGGGCAGCGCGCCCGGGGAACAGGAGCGGCTCCCAAAGCGGCTCGGACTTACGAGCGCCGGACGGAGCCCGCGGCCGTGCCCCGCACAGGGCGCTCGCTGCTGCCCGAGCGCCTTAACCCAGGAACCAGAACAGACTTCCTGCCGGGGCTCTCCCCGCCCTGTGCCGGGGCGCTGCCCGCGCCGCCGCCGGGCCGGGGCAGGGCCGGGGCAGGGCAGGGCAGGGCAGGGCAGGGCCGCCGGGGCCGCGGGGACCCCCCCGCACCCGCGGGAGCCCCTCCGCTCTCCTCCTGCCGCGCGGTGCCTCCTCCATCGGGCTCTACGGAGTCCTTTGCTGTTTCTGCCTTTACACGTTTCAGTGTGATTCGTGAATAGCAATAGTTACATGTGTAACATGCTTTTCAGGCTCAGAGTAGTTCCTGTCTGAGGGGTCTTTTGTACTGTGGCATTCTCTACACCCCCTCCTCCCCCCGCACTTATTTCATGCAGGCAATGAATGTCATAGATAGAACTCTAATGGAAACGCACAGTTTTGGTTTTGCTACTGCTACAAGCCCTTCTCTCCTTAGGTCACATGTGTAAGTACAAGTTTTTTTCCTGAAGGTGTGTAGGAGGGTGGGAGCTGATGGGAGAACATGAGGCGTTTGGTACATACTTGCCCAGGATAGTCACAGAGCCAGCAGCAGAGAAGCGTTACAGAGTTTGAATTAATCTCGGCCGTCTCTAAACACCAGTGAACACACCCGTGCAGCCAGGCTGTGGTGGTTCTGCTGCCAGAGCAGAGCTCTTCCTTTGCCCGCTCACAGACAGTGCCTGTGTTCCAGCTATTGCAACCTTACCTACGCAGGGTGCCTGCGCTTGGGAACCTGAGAACTGAGCTTAAACACGGCCTGACAAAAAGTAGCCAGATGTTCTTCACTGGGCTCTTTTGAAGGTTATTTATATTATAATTTACCTTTTCTGATAGGTCTGTAACAGCTCTTTTGGTCTGTTTTGGTTTCATTCAACCAAGTTCAAAAAAAAAAAAGAAAAAAAAAGCATGGGCAAAAAAAGCCTCGTTTGTTTTTATTTCTACGTGTTAAGTTTTTATTCAGTTTTGGCAAGTAGTTAAGCACTTAAAATTGTAATGGATATCTCAGTAACTGAAATAAAACCTGCAATTCTTAAATTTTGATAATTGTAGGTAAATATAATTGAATAGACACTATTTAAAAAGGGATAATATGCAGAAAAGTACAAGTGGGTGTTATCTGATGGTGAACGTGTACCATCTAAGTTTATGACTACCTGAATTCCAATAGAACCATAACATACACCATCCCTGAAACACTATCATTTCATGTTAGTTGTTATAGGAAAAAAATTGTAAACTCTAGCAATAAACTTAATGTAAATTTGTTGCAAAGGTCTCAGACTCAGCAAAGCAAAACCATCTACAAACATGACTTTTTGATCACATGCATTAATCTCTTAGTTCTTTATCAGTAATATTTTTTCAGAGTAAAGCATGAGAGAAGGTGGTCTTTTCTCAATCTTTACTATTTAGTGTCTTCTTTATTTACCACATTTCCTCCCCAAATACAATAAGATGTATGTAACAAGCTTTGCAGTAACCCATATTGGTATCCTTAGAGTAGTCTTTGAATAAATTGTTAAATAGAAGAAAAGAAAAATACCCATGAAAATAATACAAAACCTCTATTGCATAGCTAACTTGATCTCTAACTTCAATCTTTTAGATTGTTTTCTGCTTTGCAGTAAATTAATTTTTCTTTCTCTTCCTCATCTTGTTTTCTTTCTCTTTGTTTTTCCCCTTTCTCCTCTTCTGTCTTTGTATTTCCTTCTCTGCAGCTATTCCAATAACAACATTTTATATTTTTGTCCCACACCACTATTTCACACTTTTATGTCATTGTCAAGACAGAATTGCTTTCCTATATGTAGTCTTCACAAGACAGCTGGGAAGAACAAGCGTGTATCAGTGTATTTAAAAATGATTTTTAGGAATCTACTAATCTTAAGAACAGTTGCAAAACACTTACCTGGAGTTCAGGAGTGGTGGGGAAGAAGTTCTTGTCTTTATTATTTTATTTCACTTTGTCTTCAGACTTAGAGAAAGTAATAATTTTACTACTTATGGTTACTTATGGTTAGAAATTTTTTTGGGTTTTTGGTTTTTTTGTGTGTTTTTTTGGCTTGTTTTGTTTTGGTGTTTGTTTGTTGTGGTTTTTGGTAGGGGAAATTAGCAAACTGATACTGTTTTTGTAGTGAAAATTCAAATTTGCTCTGAGTGGGTTAAGAAGCCTATGTAAGCAGCTTACATTGTCTACATGCAGTTTGCTGTTTGACATTACTTCCGAAATGGTATTTTGACAGGAGTTTTACTTAGTCTGTACTGACATTTTAACAGTGTGCTTGTTGGTTACGCTGTGCTGAGGTCTTGGAAGGAACTGCCTTCTCTCAAGGGGGGCTGGTGCTGCCGCAGCTGGCAAAAGGCTGCAGTTCATCGAAGGTTTCAACATATTCCTTTATGTAACTTTATATGCTTATAAATACAAATTGGCTTCCAGCGGAAAGAGGTTAAAATGTTTCTTGCAAGTTGTTAATGTAGCCATGTGTTCGGCCACTAGGTGGCTCACGTCAGATGTTAAACCTTTTTCAGCATTTATAAACTGTGGTCCCAAAGGAGCGTGCTGGGTGATGAAAGAGTCCCTGCTACTCTGTGGTGTTTCTCCGTTCTTGCAATCGGTTGGTGTTGCTTTAACAAAGTAAAAAGCGTGTTTTGAACTTGAAAGGCCTTTCCTGATCAGAAAATGAGAATTGTGGATTAATTTTGACCAAATGTTGTTGTTCCTTAGTACATGGGAAGATGAGGCTGATTTTTTTTCCCTCAACATCAAAAGATGATGAGCCTGTGTAGACCCTGGTATGTATTTTGCCTATAGGTTGTAAAAGACAAAGCCCGAGTTCCAGAAACTAACTAAAGGATATTTAGTCAAAGTGCAGACATACAGATTTGGTGAACTATAAGCAACATGAACGTAGTGTCTTATACTTTCTCTATGTATCTGAATGCAGAAGTTGATAAGTATAATTTACTCTTTGTCTTTATGAAGCGTAGGAACCATAGCTTTGCATTTTCTTTTCTAGTCTTTTTGGTAAGAGAGATTTTTATGTTGCCTAAGAGGAGTGTTAACAGGATTATGAAATGTGGTTTTGTACTTCAGTACTGCTTATGACTAATATTAGCTGGGAACTTCCACTGAGAAATACCCAACTGAAGAACTTCCTTAAATGCAACTGCAAGCAGACAGTCATTCTCTGAAACAGAGACTTCAGCAGAAACAGCCTGCAAACTGGCTTTGGATCCAGTGCAACATTCCTGATTTCCATAAGTAAGGTCAGTAATTTCTGGAGGCTCCCTACCCTGGAAAAAAGTTAACCTGCATGAAAAGAGAGCAGCGCATGAACAGGCAACCCTACATGCGTGGGAACACTTCACATACATAGCAACTGTTGTACCAAATATAAAGCACATTTTTTAATATATTGTGAAGAAAAAGCCAGTGATGATAATGACATCGAAAGAAAGTAGCAACAGCTTTGTAAAACAAATGCTATTCCTCTACATGGAATATAACCTGTATTACAAATACAGAGAGTGCAAGATGGAGAGTGAAATACTTCTTTGAGAAAAATAGCCAATCTACTGATTCTTAGTTAAGCTCCAAAGAAACTTAATTATGCAGACACTTGAGCTGTGTTTAAGTTTTGTCTTTCTCTCCTTCCCCCTCGAACCACTGTATAGTGAAACTGAGTTCTGTAGAACAATGTAGGGAAAATACTTACCTTGTAAAACTCGTTTTCTGTATCATGAGTGCCTTTTGCCATAGAAACAAGTGTTCTGGAAATTTGGCTTAGAAACATCAATTCCTTAGATCTGTCAATGTGAAAAAGAGACATTTTGATACCAACTACATTAAGTAGGTCTTCTCCCTCTGTTACTTGTTAAAATTTGGTAAATCTTGGTAGCTGGTTTAGATAGAATTACATTATATTCAATATCTAATTTAGCAAAACATGATTGATATACAGAGCCTTTGCACTATTTATTGAATGGTTTTTTTATCCCAAAACTCTATTCAGGTTGTCAGTGCAGAATAAGAGTGGAAGAAGTCAAGACCAATGTATTTAAAATAACACATTTCATTTCTGGAATCTCGTGACCTCTTTTCCTCTTCTACAAAAAGGGGAGCTATGTCGTGCAGCAAGATCACAGATTCCATGGTATTATTTTTGTTTCTGTAATGCCGTGAAATTCCAAAGTTTGGAAAAAGGAAAGAGACAGGTGTTGATGCAAAGTCATTAAGTTAATGGACCTGTGTTAGTTTACCTATGGAACTTCTTGTCAAAATTGTTCAGGATGTGAAAATTTTGGATGTGTTCAAGGGGAGATTGGACAAGTAAATAATTGAGAGATTCACTGAGGGAAACTAAAAAGACAGGCAGCATCAGTCCCATGAAGTTCTCTGACCTGAAAAGAGCTGGCAGCTGGGAGAAGACTCTGAGGAAGTATTACATATGCTTGCCCTGTTCTTATTCTTCCCGGGGCATTGATTTCTAGCCACTGCTGAAGAGAAGATGGGTCTGAACCAATGTGGCATATGTTCTTATGTTAATGACTTCATGCTGATACAAATGTGTAGGAATTTCTCTACATTAAACAACCTCCTGTAAAAGACAGGATCCTGTAGGATAGGGAACGTTGCTATTGCAGAAGCTCCACAAGATCTTGGAAAATCCATTCTGAATGATTTCATGTAATTTTAAAATACCCATTTGAAACATAAAACCTTTGAGCAGGTTTATTTAAGATAATGAGTGAGGTTTATCTGTTTTCTCAAAGATGCTGTTTATAGTTTGTGTTTCTAGTTAAACTGTGATGACCAACAGATCAGTTACATAATATCATTCTGACTGCTCACAAAGCTTAACAGAAAGTACATCTGTGTAAATACACAGCAAGGTGACCTCCTTGATTGGTGGATTGAAAACAGATCTTGAGAAAAAAGCCTCACAGTAGTAGTCAGAGGTGTTTTTTCTCCTTTTTCAGCTGGAGACAGCATCTAACCATTTAATGTAGATTATTTAGTGCAGGACTTTCAAACTGTGTCTCTGTATACATCTATTAATGTTGTCCTAGTTAAAAAACTGTACAATGAAATAAACTTTTCAGGTTTCCTCCTAAAGTAAGATTCATAGGAACATCTATTAAAAAAGTTTGATCCTGTTAAATCTTTTAACAACACCACAACTCCTCCTTAAGTTATTTTTACGAATGATAGAGCAACTGAAACTATATCCATGATTTCCCTGACACATGGTGTTACTATACATTCTTTCAATACTATTTGACTGTATGTTACAGTGGCATTTGAAAATAAAAAGTTCTGTTTATCTGTATCATCTTTGTCTTGTGCTATAGTTGTTCCAGCTCCTTGTGTTAACTTGTAAATCATTTTATATGTAAAAAGATGGTTCTGCGACTTCAACAAAGTGCTTTTCTTGACTCTTACTCATAGGCTTCCTATGAGAATTTGGTGGGTCTAACTTGACTAATTAGAGTGGGCAAGACAAAATAAGATGCTGAGATGAGTGTTTCTGTAAATCTTAAAATGTACTGTTGCAGTGAAGTTCTATATCCAAGTAAACCAAAAAAGATTGGAGCAGTCATTTGAGCAGTCAGGTTACTCAAGTTTTAACTAAAATTTCTTAATATCTACATGCACCAAAGATAAATCAACAGCTCTGCCTGCAGAACTTTATGGTAAATCGTTCCCAGCTTTAAGCAAATAAAGCTTGGAGCCGTGTGTGTGTAGCATTTCACCGTGTGTTGACACTGCTCTTGGTTGAAAACAGCCTCATTGTCTGTGAAGCTAAGTGGAGTACATGATAATAAAAGTTCAGACCAGCTTCTTACAAATTATATTTGTTTGTACCATGCAGTAAACAGGAATATGTGTACAAATCATAAAGAAAAAAAACCCAATTATTCATTGTGTTTTCTCAGTTCTAATACAGAAAAAACATTACTGGTAATAACTCTGACTTTCTGAAAGAGCTGTCACACTTCAAGATTTATTTCTGGTGAAGGAGGGAGAGAAACACATGATCAATGGGTTTGGGCCTTTTTGCATAATTAGTGCTAAAACGCACGTGCACACACACACATGAACACACACTCACTTCGTCTGGCACAGCTTCAGTCTTCTTATTCACCAGCTGCTAAGACATTTTCATATCCATAGCTGCTTCCTCTCAGTGAAGACACACCTGCTCTTCGAGCATTGTATCCATTTATTGTTGGCTTTCTAGAAGCAAAAGATGCATAAGACTTTTGGCTTCGGATTGGAGATCTGAGTAAGAATGGGATAACTCAAAACAGTCTTCTAAAAGCTATTATACATTAATTCGTCGGTATTAATTACCAGTTTGCTTCAGTAAATACGCACCAAGGGTCTAGAATGTAATGCTCAAAGTGGCATTTTACTCACATTATTTTCTGCCTCTGTATCACTTGGAAATGCTCTTATTTGACCAGGTTTTGACCATTGCTATAGTGTCATCACATACCCGTCAGTGCTCTTTAAATTGTACTGCAATCTGTTTATTGTGTATTAAATCAAATGGGAGAAATCTAGTCAGAATTTTGGTATCATTCCCTGTAACAGTGAGTAACAACTGCATTTTAGATCACAAAAAGAGATCAGGCAAAAAAAAACATTAAAGGAAGGCAACTTTTAATATGAGGAAGAAAACCAGGAAAGGTAAAGTCATATCAGATTAGTCAGGAGTAAGAAAATGAAGTACCAGAGGCCCTCCTTCCCTGGCACTTCCCTGGCACTTCCCTTTCCATCCGTACTCTGAAGTACAGCCAAATTGGCAACTGTCTCTAAACTCCTCTTTTATAAGATTTGATCTACACTATGGCCTGGAACTAATCAAGGTGATCTTAAATTACTTCTCCAGATTCTTCAGAGGCAATATACTGACAAAGTGTTGTCCAACTCCTGATACACTTGCATCTTCCAACCTAACTCTTCCTACTTTGTTGACAGACGATAGAGTAGCTAAAGATAAGAATCACAAAAAGAATTTAGGGTTATGGTACCGGTGGCTTCACGGAGGCTGCTACAGCCTCTGATACATAACTTTGCCACACAGAATAACGAGGTTCGTTGAAAAGCAATGCTTTAAGTATAGCTGCTGTCTCTGGGTAATATTCTGTAGTCCTAAATCCTTTCTAGTCACATCTCCTGGAGATGAAAATTAGATTTTGCATGGACTAATTGGGGCAGATCACAGAGATTATAGTTCTCCAGCCTCATGGCTACAACAATCTTTGGATTTCAGTTTCCTTCTAACAACATTTACATGTTTTTGACATGATAGGCAGTAGGTCATTCCCTCTTTGCTGCTTTTGACAATCAGTTTTACTAACTGATTTTCTACTTTACTGGTGCCTAGAACAGCCCTCTGAAGATACCATCCTTGCCAAAGGCAGCATCAGCTTTACCTAAACCATTTCTAACATATGTTTGCCTGTTTTGAAGATCTATATTGGTGATAAAGATTTCACAGCCTCCCAAGGGACCTTCTGTTCTTTCTTACAGATTTTTTTTCTAAATCTCTAATTATTCTTCAGTTGAACCACATTTTCCACAAGGTATACCGAACAAACTGGACAATATGATCCATCTGAGACTTTCCACTGCAGTTTTCAACAAACACATGCTGACGGTTTTATATCCTTAAAATGGAACAAAACCTTACGCTTTTAAGAAAACTTGTTCAATTATTTTCTTCAGTATTTTTCTCAGAATGAAAATAAAGAAGCACAACATGTAATTTTCTGATTTATTCTGTTCTCTGGTCTTAAAGATAAAAATTACATCTGTCCTTTTTCTTTCTTTTAGAAGCTCCTCTGTTGCTAATGGCTCCAAAACATCTTTATTCTGTTCTGTAAGTTTTCTGAGAGGAATTTCTTCAAGCTGAGCTGGTTTGAAAGTATTTTAGCTAAGTTATCGTCCTAGCCTTTTCTCTGATACTAACTACTCTGGTCATCTGATTGAGGCTGAGCCTTCTAGTGAAGGAAAGTATCAGTTTTTTTGATACCATCTCTGATCATACTCTCTCTCCACGGACCAGCAACTCTCTCTTTCCTTTGTCTTTGTCTTGTTACAGAAGTACTACCAGAATACATATCCTTTTTCTGCTTTGCTATTTATCCCCTTTTGGCTTTTCTGATTTTGGAATGTTTTTTTGAATTGTTGCACTATTCTTTTACGCTCCTCAATAACTTTATTCAGCTTAAGGCAGCTAAAACAGCCTTCTCAGTGTTATTTAGCATGTTGGGATTTTTAAAAGCAAATTTTTTATTTTGTCACCAGCAGTGGGGTGGTTTGTGTTATCTCCTCTTTTTAAAAGGAGGTGGAAAATCTCATAAACTCCATTTTTTTTACCCCAAGGATCAAAATGACGCCTGCATATTGGATGTAAAATGCCTGCGTAGATCTAGTTCTGACTGACTTGCCAGAAGTCAAACTATACATTTATGTTAGAGATGGGCCTGAAGCATAGAAATATCTTGCTCACTACAGTTGCTTCTGATTCCTGCTCCATTTTTGATCTGAATAAAGCAGGATTATGTTGTTACTATCTGATTTCCGTAGGTTTATTTTATGCTAGCAAATTTCCTTACTTACCAGTTCTTCTTTGTGTGCCCTTCATTGTCCTTGATTATTTCAACATTGTCTTGTGGGGGGAAAAAAAAAGAACTAACAAAAGAAAAAAAGTTTCAGTATGTATTTTTCCCATCTGGTTAGTCCAGCACTCTTCTTAATTAGTAAAATGCCATCCTGTCAGATTCTCTCCTGCCAGGAAGTCATTCAGCTATGAAATCACTTCTTCACCTCCATTGTATATTTTAACATTTGAAAGCAGCAAAACTCTAAAATATTATATTCTTCCTTACAACAGAAAAAGCAAAATCAACTACAACAATGCTAATTAAGTGTAGTTTAACATTAATTTGTATTTAAACAAAGCCTCATGGGATTTCAGAACATGTACCCGGAGTGTCATAAAATATGTAACAGCACTTCTCAATTAATATTCGTTCATTTGGGAACAACGAAAAGCAGCAAAATAACTACAACCTCTTTCTTGCCCTTTCTCTGGTGTTTATGAGATGCCCAGATTTCTTTCCCAAGTCCAAAGGTCAGCTCCTTCTTATATTTGGGCAATACCAGACTGGATCAAGAATCATTGTATTTCCTTTCTTGAGTATTAAGCCTCTTTCTCCACTACAAAGCCACTTAAAGACAATGTATTGTCTATTAAATCATAAGACTACTGTTTGAATACATCAATTGTGTTGCAAACACAAAATTATTGTATTTCTTTTCCATTGGGTCAAATGGAATGGCAGCCATTTTAAAATTAGTGTATGCCTTATTTTATTTTTCAAATTATTGTCATATTAATAAAATTTTTAAATCAGTCAATGCCATCATACTGATTATAGATAAGAATATTGATAAATGTTAAAATTAAATATTCTTTAAATTAAAGAAGGACAATTTCAAGGAGAAACCTAAACTACATCTGTATTCAGAATAACTAAACATATAATTAACATATTTGGAGAGTTTGCAAACAATTAGGAAACACAGGAAAAAGCTACAGTTACAAACCTTCATGTACAATTTTAAGTAGAATTTACTGTAGAAGAATTAAATAGGACAGAATTCTGTATATTCATATAATTTTAAGGTAGATTATAGCACTTTGTTACTTTCTTGGTAACTGCTATAGAATATATAACAAAAATCTGTTTCTTTTAAGATCTGTAGGAATTTTTGCTTTTACATGGAAGTAACCTGAAAATTAATATTATCAATAATTACACTAACTAGATATTTCTCCCAAAATATTTATGTTGTATTCTGACTCCTCTGTGGTGTGGGCTTTTCTCTCTTTTCAGGACAGCTGGCAGGTGTGCTGAGGGGAGCTTTAAATAAAGTGGAGCAGAAGTAGGAAGGGTGAAGTAAACTACTGAGAGAATCTTCTGTGCATAGAACTCACTTCCCAGGCATCCATTCCTCATTGCTCTTGGAGTCTCTGAATCAATAAGGGCATTCTTATGCAGGAACTTCTGCTTTTGTGGGAGAAGGCGGCGAAGGAAGACTGGGTGTTGTGGCTTAACAAAAGGTACCCTTGGTTCTGTGGATGTGACTGTTCCAAGGTGTGAGAAAGCTGGGGAATATCATTGTTTGACATATAGGTTTTAGGTTTTACCAATATCCCAGCAGAGAATGACAGCAGTGATGGGCTTTTTTCCCCCAGAATGTAGCTTGTGAAAAGTGGTGCTTATTGAACAATACAAATTCACTTTGAGTAAAGGCCACGTCCATAGTGTGGAGCCAGTTGCCCTGGCTTCACACTATGTCATATAAATGAAATGCAAAACCTATTGCTAGTTCAATAAAATTCTGATTTATGCTTCAACCCCAGCTAAAGAAACTGGATGCCCAGGCACCACTTTAGTAACCAAGCAAATCTTTCTTTTTGTTTCCAGTAACAGAGCCATGTAAGATGTCAGCATTTCAATCAGTAGGCAGAGACCCAGTGAATATTCCTCGGTTCCGTGAAGCTCTCCCTAGCATACTTATACTGTTTTTTCATACTGGATTCACTCCAAAAAATAAGTATAGCAAAGCCAGTACTTTAGAACATGGAAACGACCCCCTCCCAACTGGTCTTTATTAATCACTGTCTCTTTGGACAGCATTTTGCTTCCCTAAGTGTTTGTCAGATTTGTGCCCCAGGCATGCATACTCAAGAAATACAGTTTTATTTGGGTATTAAATAACATAATACATCTCATTAGTAATAAGCTGCTTTTTCTGACAGTACATAAGACTTATTAAACATGACTCTTGGGTCCATTCAGTGTCTAAATAGAACATTGCTGCAAATCCAAATCTACTTGAGCAGACATACAGTAAAATGCCATTGGTAATACCTCATAATATAATTAGGAATAATGATAATAAACAGCAATAATGAATTTCTTGGTCTCTTTTATATTAAAAGGAATGAGAGTGCAATATCTCACACTACAGGAGAAAACCAGCAGTTGACAAGAGGTTAAGATGGATATACAGTATAAGGAGAAGGTTAATTATGGAGAGATGTCAGACTGCAGCTGTTTCATCTATAATAGTAGTATTCTGTTACATTGTAAATAAAACTTTCACTCCTATTCCTACCTTAGGTGACCAACTAATACACAAAGCATCCTTGGAATGGTCCTCTGTGTTGGGATTTTTTTGCCAACAAAGCTGACCAATGCCAAGTCAAGCTTCCTTTCTTTCAGCATGAGTTGATACTACTCTTCGGTCTTTTCCCACTCCCTCTAGATCCTTCTGTCTTCATCCTCTGCTGCTTCTGTGTGGCTTGTAAGAGTGTTTCAGTTTTTGCTCTGTCTTTGCCCAGACTCTACCAATCCTCCCTAACTCAACTAATCCTTCCTATTCTGCCTCTTACACCTCAGAAACCTCCCAGCCCTGAATTCTACAGCCAATACAACTCTTTTCGATTCTTCACAATGGCTTTCGTATGTTTCTAGCGTTTGTACTCTGGCATGACAAACACCAGCCCCACAGACTGGAAGCACTCAGAAGTTTTCCCAATGCTTGAGATGAGGAAACAAGAAGATCTTTTGCTGCCTTAATGGTAGAAAAATACATGAAGTGGAAAAGTGGTGGAAAAGGTAGTGTGGAAAACAGGCATTTACCTGCCCTTAAAAGACATGACCAAAGAGGAAGACAAATAATGAGATGAAGAAAACTTTGTTGTAACAAGAGATTCATAGGTACAGACTGAGATATATATGGAAAGATCTACCTACATGATAAATCTGATTCTGCAACCAGCATCCTGAAGGAGCCATGACTGCTGCTACCTTTACTTTCTTTCTGAAGAGTGACTGCAGTTGCAAAAAGACAAATCCCAATAAAAAAAGACAAAGGATTGTGGAAAATCAAAAAAACAAGAGTCTTAAAGTACATTCTATCAGTGATAGAAGGTAAAGAAAGGACCTCTTGGATTCTAGGCAACATAGTGCTAATTACCTCTCCAGCCATCCTTGCCTTTCCCTGTCACGCAAATTTTTCACTATCCAATCTCTTCCCCACCACAACATTCAGGGTATTGTTCAGACTGAATTTTTAAATCCACTCAGCATCCAGAATATATTAGATGGGGTTTTTAACCAAATTGTTTTTGTTGTTTAAATCTGTGAGTTTTCAAAATAAATTTACTTGAAAGCAAACTTCTATTTACATTGTTTGGATATTTGACAGCCCTAGAAATGTCAGCCTAGCAACAAGGGTAATGAATATACAATTGTTACATTACGACCATTTATTTCTTTTACCAGATTTCTTTTTCTTCCTTATCTTCACCTCTATTTCATTCTGGTATCTAAATGCATTTGGCATTAAGGTAATGTTAAAAATAACCCAAACACATACCTTGGCTAAGACTGATTGAATGGCTTCTGAGAAACCAAAAGCTGACTTGGAGTTTGGGGGTTTTTTTATTAAAAAAAATGGCATTTACCTTAAGCTTATCCAGTTCTTTTGGGATTTTTCCTCTCTGCTGCAGGCCCATTTCCCTATTATTTTTAACTTTTTTTCTTGCTAATCCTTGGAGATGAGCGTGCATACATTGCTAGTAAGCATGCCTCAGCTTACATCTACATGAATAATACAAAGGATAAAAATAGGTTACTGGAAAATACAAAAGCACTAAAAGATTTGAAATGCTGTCAAATACAAAAGGTATTTTTGGAAATTATCAAAAATGATGTCATCTTATGACCTTCATTTTCATGTTTTTTATGTGTATATAATAAAACAACATGATTTGTTGGACACAGAATTTGGCATTTGGGTTCACTGTAAGTTTTTGAATATCCAAAAGATATGATACCATCTCAACAGTTTTTGCTTATAACATACTTTGAACAGAACATTACAGATGGTGCTTATTGATTGCTCATGAAATTTCAGGTTTCTAGTTTTCCAAATAATTCTCTTAAGTTATCTAATTGATTTCAAGACTGTATCAGGTCATTTAGACAGTGGTGAACTCCTAGATGAAACCCAGCATTATTTAAGTGTAAGGAATAATATAGAGTACTATAAGTTTTATCTGTGGATGGTATTCTCAGATTAATCAGATTTTGCATCAACACTGTCTTGTAAATTGGATTGTCTCTTGCCCATTCGTAATTTCACATAATTACCAATTAAAAATCCCATAATTTCTTTTTGGCAACTCAGGCACAAAAAGCCAGTGTATAGGAGGCACGAGCATGGACAGACTATTGAGGAAGAACATAGAAGCATTTCTTGGACACACAAGGATGGAATTAGGAAGACCAGAGATAGAGCTGGAGCTGAAACTGAAAGGAATGCGAATAGTAAAAAAAAAAAGTCAAACAAATCTGAGTGGGTACACTGGTAGCAGATAGAAGCCCTAGGAAAATGCTGCCCCTTGATGAACAAGGGAAGCAACCTAATAATGAGGCTGAAGGATGACACCAGTGATGTCTTTTTTTCCGTTTCCATCAGTGGGGTCTGCTCTCAGACCTTGCAGGTCTCTTCCCAACAGCTCTCCCCAAAGGTCATGGGAGAAAGTTACTGTCCACGATAGGCAACTGAGTCACAACCAGTTTAAGTAAACTGGGCATATGCAAGTCCATGGAACACATGGGATTTATCTGCTGTTGCTAATGCAGTTAGTTGTTGTCATCAGTTTAAGGCCTCTCTAAAAATCTTTTGAAAATTCATGATGATTAGGGAAAGCTCTTGCTAACTAACAAAAAGACAAATATTATGCCTATCTCCTGTAAAGGCAAGGAGGAGAATCTGGTGAACTACAGACCCATATTCCTATCCGAAGTATAGGAACGAGGTATTTAACAACACGTAATTTCTAAAGAGATTGCATGATACGTTCTAAACAATAAATGTTCAAAAGTCTTTCTTATTGCATTTGCATAAACAGGTTGGGGCTCTTGATTTTCTTTCTGTCATACTGCTTCCTGCAAAAATTCCTTTGAAAATATCTCTGCATTACAGCTGGATTTCACACTGAGTCTTTTCCACAGAATATTGGTGGCCAAGGACTACAAACTAAGGACTCGTAGGTGGGCATCAGCTTGGATATAACTTGCCCTCAGAACTATGGATTCATCTCCTGGCATTGTTCAGTAAATCACTTTCCTGGTTTGGAAGAAAGTTAAACAATCTCATTTTGGTATTTGGCTTAATATTAACAAAGCTGTGCTAGTGAGGAGAGAAAGCCAGTTCTATTTGGTTTTAGATGAGTTACATTTTATCTTGTGCTTAAGAGATGACAGACTTTGGTCTACTTTATCTCCTTTTCTGCGTTCCACTTTTTCACCAGTGATGGAGGAGTAGAGCAGCATCTGCAACCTCAGTTTATCTTCCCTTTCTTTTGGCAACAGTCTGTGTGGTTTTCCATAAGGGCTAAGACAGCCCTGGGCTTGCTAAGGTGCTTTATGGTAAGCATCACATCACTGAGCTTGATGGCGCCTCAAATTAACATTTTCTTTTTAAATTCTTTGAACTGGTATTCTTGATTTCTCAAAATCAGGTAATTCTTACCAAAAGGCAAGTTCTTATCCAGCAATGAGCCAACATTTGAGACCTTGTGTGACTGGTTGTTACTTGTGTGAAGGTGATAATTAACAGTTGATAATGTTTTGGGGCTCTTTGTTTTCTTTTCTGGTCAGGTAATACAAAGCCTTTTTTTTCAGTGAACACTTTATTCATAAACAACAGCAGACAGTTTGCTAACAGTTTCTGTGTTACTCCTGCTCTCAAGGCAGCTGCTTTGACTCCCTTCTGAGGTGTAGCACATGACTGTCTCATGTTTTGCTGGCCCTTTTTTTTGCCCTTTTTAAAATTTGCATCCACTCCAAAGAGGAACTTTGGCTTAAAGCATCACTGTTTATCAGACCTGTGTACAATTTAGTGCCATTTGTTTCCATGATAGCTTCTAGCTGCCTCATTAAAATCCTTCTTCCAATTAGGATAACCAAGAATTACATTACTCTAATTAGGTATCTCTTTGCTTGCAGATCAAACACAGGTTTGATGACTTTATGATTTCCAGTATAAATATATCCTAAACATTTCTAGCACACAGAAATGTGCATAGATTCCACTTCTTCACAACTAAAACAGACGTTCTCTATTTCTCTTTGCTTTTTCTAGTTTCTTTTGTTCTATTCTTGTAACTTAATATGCAACTGTAGGTGGGTATAATCCCTGCCTTGTACCAGACTGTCTTAATGCTTGCTACATTCTCTCCTTTTTTTGTCTATACCCAGTGTATGAGTACTGATGGTGGGATGGTGGTAACTTCTTCTCTTGGGCCCACTGTGAAAGGAAGGTCTGTGGTTTATTCATAAGGGAATAACAACAATCTGAACACTCTGTTCACTATTTGTCATCGAATTTTTGGCCCTCTCAAAAGTAGATTTTTTTTTTTTACCAAGTTCCCCCATCATCACTGTCATCTCACCTGCACCTTTGGTCATCATCATCATCATGGCT
>VWZG01001041.1:11867-89842 GCA_013396735.1 Grallaria varia | reverse complement strand
CCAGGGTCAACCCACCACAATTATCCAAGCTGAGTTGATGTTTGGGTGCATAGACCAAGGTACGATGCAAGTTTCTAGGCCCGCTCTGCTGCAGAAACTAGTTTACATAAATTTTTCCACATTCTGTAAGCTTACTACTTCTGTTTGAGTTTTTTAGAAGCTCTTTGTTCATCCATGCAAATCCCCTGCTTGATTTCTTACTCAGAGAGATGCATTGGTCTTAGGCTTGGAGGAAGCGATGCTTGAATATCAACCAGTTCCATTGGACACTCCTTCTAGAGCCCTAACCCATGGGATTGCTCCATGTATGTCCTTGAAGAGGCCAAAATTAGCTCTTCTGGAGTCCAGACTTGCAATCCTACTTATTGCCTTGCTTCTTCCATGCAGGATCCTGAACTCCATCATCCTGTGTAACTACAGCTATGGATGTCTTCATCCTTCACATCCCCAACCTTGTTTGTTAGTACAAGGTTCATAAGCACATCTCCATTTATTGACTCCTCCACCACCTATGTCAGAAAATTGTCATCGGTGTTCTGCAGGAGCCTCCTGGGCAGTGTGTGGTCAGCTGTGTTGCCTCTCTAACTGAGATCAGGATGGCTGAAGTTGACCATGAGCACCAGGGCCTGTGACTGCGAGGCTCCTTCCAGCTGTCTCTGCAACTTCCACTTCCTCTTGCTGATGAGGAAGAGCAGTGTCACCCATGCTAGCATGTCCCCGAATTCATACCCATAAGCTCGTAATTCTTTTTTCATCTACCTCTCAGCAGAGCTCAATACACCCCAGCTGCTCTCACATAAGGAGCAGCTCCACCACTTCGTCTTGCTGGCTTGTCTTTCCTGAAGTGCACATAGCCATCCATAACAGCATTCCGGTCATGTGAGCCATCCCACCATGTCTCTGTAATTGCAATGAGATTGTGGCCCTGCAACTACATGCAGATCTCTAATTCTTCCTGTTTACTTCTCATGCCGTATGTGTAAAGTTTTAGGTGGGGATTGACCTCAATATCCTTCAAATGAACATCTTCTGAGCTGGTCACTTGTCTGATGGGGGCCCCTGATACTGGGCTGTATTTGATGATACTACGAAAATACTGATTTTAAGGAACTCATATGCATAAATTATTCCTAGTTATATTTATCTATGTGTCAGTTTCACCATTGCAAATGCTGCATTATGAAAGTCCCAAGGAGGATGATAGTTTTGGGAATTATTCATCTCAGCCTACTTCTTACCACACAAGACAGAATGCTTTTCACCAAATATTTTCCCAGTGTTTTCTAATTATAATAAAAATTATTCTGACCTAGCAAAATATTTATTTAATATCCAAGTAAATATTAGACAAGTTCATGGACCATGCAAAGCTGTCAAACTACCAAGATGTTTGGGGTGTAAAAAACCAGTATCTGTCCTTTGCTAACATAATTGTTATATTTCTTCCGTGAGTTAATGCTGACATATATGGAGAAAGCAATAGATTCTAGTCTTGTGCTTGCTTTTTTTTTTTAATAATTTATTTCCCTTCATTATGTGAGTTCATTCTTTGATATATGGCATGAAACATCAATAACAGAGTAAGGGAAAACAAATAAATTAAAACACTTTTTATTTAACTATCACCTGTCAACTAGAGGATCACAAAGCACCTTCAAAAAAGCATTGTGTCTACTGAATACACACTGAAGTTGATGGGAGTCTTTCCACAGATTTCCCTGTGCTTTGAATCAAGGCTTAAAGAATTAACACTATTAACAACCCAGTGGAGAAAAATATGCTTGAGAAAAGACAAAAGTAGACAAGATACTTAAGGTATACATGCTGAATTGATAATACCGTGAATAGAACTGAAAAATATTTTCAGTCATATGTCACGTACCTCAGACACACGTTGCCGGTCATCAATCACAATAATTTTAAGATTTACAGGTACTCTGCAGAAATTTGTAGTTACTCCTAGTGTTGTAAGAATAATGAGAGTATTAAATGCAGGAGGACAGTGCAAAGTTAACCTGTTGGACTTCTGTCTGTACAAGAGTTTAAGAGAAATAGCAAAGACTCCATCTCTTCCCCTAAATGAAACTCATAATTTTTTATTTATCATCTTGAAGAAGAAAAGTCATTGTTCCTCTTGGGGAAAGTACATTTGGTAATTTAAAACAATTTACTTGGAAATAACTGTGAAACATTAAGGACGGACTGAAAAAAGAAAGCTTTCTACTCACCATCCTGTCAGAATGATCTGATTCAGTGGCCAAATGAGTTTAAAATAATGGCCTTCAGAAACATTTTATTTGATTTGCAGTAATTTTCTTCTCTTTTTAGCTTTAAAAAAAAAAAAAAAGGCATATTGATGCAGTTTAACATCCTGTGGTTCAGAACAGTTCCAAGCACCCTATGAAACAGTCATAAAATATCGCCTTCTTTCAACAAATCATTACATCCATGAGTAACTTAAGGTACATGAGTTTTTCCAGGGATTTGCAGGGACAGTTTACACCTTCTCCGTACAAAGTATGCACATCAAAGGCAAGTCTGAATACTGCATCAAATTAACAGGCTGAGAATGGCTGGGTGTTTCAAATTCACCTGTAGCCTTCCTCAAGGTACTGTGACTATTTAAAGTCACACCCATGATATTGGTTACAGGATGCAACTGAATTTTTGCTGCAAGTAGAAAGCCACACTGAAGAGAAGCATGGAGAAACATGTCTGGAAGTCACCAAGATTTGTTAAACTGCGTGCAAGATAATTCATACCAACAGTATGAGGGGTGTAGAAATCAGTTGTGTAGCACCAGGACTACGAAGAACAAGGAGGACAGCTGGGAGTGACACACAGGATTTGCTTAGAGAGAGAAGAAAAAGGGTTGTTTAGTAACACACATGACTGTAAGAGGCGGTTCCCCATGTCAGTGCTGTAAACTGGAGCATAGATAGCTGATGCACTGATACTAAACTATGACAGGACTATGGAGTTATACTACGGAGTGATTGATGTGAGAGCTCTTGCCACCACTGACAGATAATTAGGGAAATTGGCAGGGCTGGAGGGAAGACAGCTGAAATCTACTGTAAACATAAAGAAGATGAAAACCTGTTGTTGGGAGGAATATAACGGCTTTTTATCTCCAATAAGTAAGGAGGGAATTGAAAGCTTTCTGATGAAGGTAGGAACTTAGTGTCAGAAAGTGGAGGATAACCTGAAGGATGACAGTTTACCAAGCTTGAGCCTGATGCTTTGTAGAGAGCTTGCTATTTGTAAATGAGAAGCTTTTGACAGGGGAGAAATCTAGAGACAAAAGTCCTCTTTGGTGTTTGCTAAGGAAGATGTTTCAGAGATTCATGGAAAATACTGGTAAAAAATGCACTGTAAGGTTGAATGCTGTGATCTTTTTTTAACATGACTTGGAACTTAATTGAAGTTATCCATGACAGGTCAGTGTTAGCTGTAATAATAATAAAGAAGGCAACGTACCCTAGAGTCTTCCAGTCAACTTCTGGAAATCTCATGCCCTAGATGTTTGTCATTTGGACCCCATGTCCTTTCACTCTAGTGTAAAGACTCTCAAGTGGATAGGAGTGTTTATGTAGATTGGAGTGTCAAATACTGAAAAAAACACAGAACCCAAGAATAGCTGCACTTGGTCAGACTAAAGGATCCTTCTAATCTAGGATTGTGCCTCTGATGAGTGGAGATAAGGGACACAGTTCCTGGCAGGTGTAGGAGAGTCTAGTGATAACTGGTTGCTATTACAGTGTTAAATCAGGTTGTTTTCAATCACAGATTAAGGAAGAAAGTTTTAATAAATGTGGCCAGGCTTTACTGCAATATATGTGCATTTTCTTCACTGACATAAAGTGTACTTAAGGGACTTGATTTACCTCATGTTTCTTACTGGCCATTCATCATTTAACTGATAATTATAATGACTGTTCTTTGTACTTGGCTTCTTTAGAGAGTAGGCTGTAGGTAAAGTACCTTATACTCTTGAGGTGTTTATATCCTATTAATTTCATTGGAGTTAGGCAACTAATTAGAAGGTACATGCCTGGAAACCTTTGATAAGGTAGACTTCTGTCTCTGCAAACAGATGCTATGCTGCGACAGTATTGCAACAGTGTGAAGCTACAATGTGGATGGTTTTGTACATAAGCAAGGATTTGGACCTTAGAAAATCCAAGATCCCAGTTCTTCTCCAGCCACTTTCAGTCACCAACATCTTTCTCTTTTCAAGACACAATAAGGGCAATATTTTCAGGATGTTTATGGAAATGCAGGACCAGATAATTAAAAATTAACAGAAAGGTGAAAAATAGATAGAGATAGTGCCATATTTTATGTATTTCCAATTAATTTCTATACAGTGCTCCTATACATTCTTCATGACTAGGTAGGGAAACAAAACACTTTCTTGGGATAATGTACAGTAAAGATCTGTTTTCATGACTATCTAAATGTTTTTGTCTCAGTAATACAAATCCCCTCTACAGTGTACTCTAATACTCCACAAGTCCAGACTGAAAATGAATCTCTTCGTAATTTTATTTCTGTCTCTTATTTCTGGCTCCAGGTAGCGAGATATGTATTTTAAGGGAGATTTTGGTTCTTTGGGGGTGTTTAAATATATAAGTCTGCTAAAACATTCTTGATCTAAACAGTTATCCCCCAGGAAAGCTGTGAGACTTTGAATTTTATTATTGAAGTGAGTTACAGCTAAAATGGTTTCCTTCCCTTTTACATGCTATTTTCTTGTGGTTTCACTGGGGAGCAGAACCTGATTGTATATTAAAATTTACTTAGTATGCAAAATTCCAGATGTGAAATCAATGAAGTGCTCAAACAGAATTTAATGGTGATGATGAGTGACAGATGAGAAATCAGCCCTGTCTACTAAACCTGGACTAACTCAATAAAGCCATTGAATTGTAGGTGTTCACTAATCTCAGAAATGCCAGTAATTGCTTAATTTTAGTAAATTCCATAAAAAATCCAGTAAATGCTGGTTTAAAATATGCAAATCCTGAGCTTTCTCAGAAAGAACTGCCTCAGTGTTTCTTTTTCAAAGAACATATTGTCTGTATGATTTGTGTAGTTGATACTACACAGTGTGAGCTATGATCCTAGTGGCCGACTAACAGCAAGGTGCAGATGGGTTAGTATGAATTGACAGTGAGATACACACAGTGTTGTTATGGATTCTGTCATGGGCAAAACAGAATCAATGAAAATAATTTTTACTGTATCTTTTTCCCACCTAAAACAAGCTTCTAGTTGTTGATTTAAGTAATCAGAGAGAAGGAAACTGTGCACAACAAAACCAATCCTGAGGAAAAGACTTGTCCCCTGCCCTTCCCAGGTTCAGACCCCTCTCCACTCTACTTCCTAGGCTCACCTTCCTTCGTTTTTCATTGCCTGTAGCACCCAGTCCTCCCAGTTCCTTTGGAGAGGTGATGGCTAGCACAGGAGGCCAGAGTTAGTGCAGAACTGTTTCTTGCTTCTCCTGAGGTCTCCATGGCTGCAGTCCCTTGGGGCTGCCACTGCTCCAGTGCAGGTCACCCACTGGAAGTCAGGAAGTTGCTTACACCAGCGCTGTAGCCGTCTGGAATTGGTTGTGACTGGCCTGGGGGTGCTCATGTCCTCCTCTAGGCACTGCTGTGGCTCCTACTAAAACCTGTTCAAGCCCAATATGCTCTTCTAAATGTTAACAGGAACTGACAACTCCTTTGCAGGTTGGTTGGGGTTTTTTGTTTTTTGTTTTTTTTTTGTTTTTTTGTTTTTTTTACAGCCATCTGGTAGAATTTCAGAAAATTAGGAAATTGAATCCTTGCTGCATATGGTAACTAAACAACAGCATATAAAAACATTAAGAAGGGATAATGCAGTATCCTAAAAGATGACTGTCGTATCTGAGATAGGAGGGAGGGTCAGTGGTTCTGAGCTGGTATGAGAGCTCTTCACACAATATGCGAGTATAGAAGCAAAAAGTTTTAGTCACTTGCTAATAGTGAGATTCTCTTTGCATCAGCACATGGAAAGGCATTTAAGTGTGTAATGGGAGGTCCAGCCTCTTGGGTGGATATAGATCACGACAGTAAGATAACATAGTCGTAGCTTCAGCTCTGGTGGCAGTGTTTACTCTGAATATTTGGTTATGTTTAGTTCTTCCTCATTTCTTATTCAAAACTACTACTTGGGCTGCATTGCCCATCACAAAAGTAAATTCGGACATAAAATCTGAAATTCTAATGAAGACAAAGTGATACAGAGTATATATATCACTGTAGTCAGTTTAGGTAGATGAGAGGCTATGTGGGGATGAACCTCATTTTTATTAGTCAGCTTTGGAGTAATGTCTGCACCATGTACAAGTCCAACAAGTTCACCGCATCTGTCTATATATGACTTTTATTTTTTCCAATTAAGATATATTCATTACAGTGCTTAGTTGAACAATAGCAGCTTTTCTCTCTTTTGAGGGCTGCTTTTGTATAGACTAAGGAAAATAATCTGTCACACTAACTCTCATTTAGAGTTCAGCCTGTTGATTACTTATAAAGAGCTTGCTGATGCAAGGATCAGGATCAAGGTCAGTATGTGTGAGACAACAGCTTGCAGATACGGCTATTTTAAAAGCCTGAGGTGAAACATGTATAACCAGTGTTTTGCTTCTGTGAAACGACAAGCATATTTCTCTTGTTAATGAGAAACACAATCTTTCTGAACATGAATTTTATCAACTGGGTAGAGAGGGCTTTTTCCCCCCACTCTCCTGTTGTTAGTCTACATTTTGACAGTTATGCAAAGATTTTCTCTTCATTTGCAACATGTGGCAATGGATAAATACCCCTACTTGATTTAGAGACCATCAAAGTTACACAGATACCTTTGCATTCAGGAATATTCATCAATTAAATCCTTTGATTTTTAAAACGAAATATGTTTTTTCCCTTACTATCTGTATAAACCCTCCAACAGTCCTAAGTTTTTATAGATTGCACCGACTTGTACAGTCATATTTTGATTATGAAACTTTTTCTGAAGAGAACCCTTGAACTAAGACTACATCTTTTCAAAGACAATTTGCCCTCAGCGGTGTACAGGCAACTGGGATACAGGACTCAGGTATATACAGCTGTATTGTGATTTAGCAGATGACAGTGAATGCAAAATAAATTCTTTTAGTATAACTCTCGGTAGAAGATACTTGGGCTGAGGTGTTTTACCTTTCATTTGCAAGGGGTTAAAATATTTCTGCTCAGCTGCACTCAGTAACTCATTAAAATGTGGTAAAACCTCCACAAGTCTAAGCCCTTTGTGACTTCTTGCTCTGAGCACCTCAGTCCAGGTGCTTATATTTACAGGGTAACAATCAAGCCACTGTAGTCACAGGCTTAATCTTATGTGGCTTCAGCTATGTGGGAAAAAAAGTGCTCATGTATAGGTTCACAGAAGCAGCTGATAAATATAATTTTATATCAGTGAGTATTAGAGGCCAAAAGAAAAAACTTATAGCAGCTTATCAGTTTGGTTTTCTTACAACAGGACATGCCAAGGACAAGGAACCAGTGCAGGTTCGTGCATGCACAGACAGAACAAACACACAGGTTTCACTGTGAAATCCCTTACAGTCAGCAGTAAGAAGAGCCTTCAAACACTAATTTCCTAAAAGAAGAGAAATACAAGTAAGGCCTAAGAATGCCTCATTAGAACCAGGTAACATATGCATATCTGAAGCGCATAAAAGTTTTGATGACTTCCTAAGGCCTCATGATGGGTGGAAGAGGCAGTCACAGAAAACTTGCCCATTAATCCACAAGTGATGAGTAGCTCTAATGCCCTAGGCCTTTACAGATTTCCCTGTGGCTTTGTTGGAGCCACAGAAATAACCTTTGCGTGTTTTCATGCTGGTGACTGCATGACTCCTTCTTATTCTATATGCTGTCAAACTTGTGGTTTTGCTGTGCCTGACCTTACGCCTTATTTGCTGCAAGTGTTTCAAGCGCTTTCATGGGAACAGAATTATTAAGCAATAGGCTTTTCCATAGGGTTTATCCTTAGACCGTCTGAGAGCTTAATGAATATTAATATTCTGCTGTTACTTTCCTCTGTTCTTCATTAATAAGAAGGCAATGTGATCCTCATACTACGTATGGAACAAGTTCAGAACATTTCAGATTAAAAAATCAAAGCCCCAGTAGAGGGAGACCAGGATTTTGGATTTCATGCTCCTTGGCACAACCTGACTGCCAGCAGCTGGGAGGGGTCAGGGCCAGGCCGGTGGAGCACAGCTGGTTGGAGGTACTTGTGGCAATCAGTGCACAGCTGGGTGGGGTAGGCGGAGCTTTTCAGGGGCAGCCTGGGAGGGACATTAGGAGCCTGTGGTGATAAAAGGGGCTTGAGGTAGCAGAGAATGTTTGTTGTTTTTCCTATTCTGTGGNTGTGCTTAGGGGAAAGACTCCTGATTCTGGGTAAGGGAAAAATGCTGGGAAGTGCCTGAGGAATGTGAATGCAAGACCAGTCAGGAGCACCTATGTGATGTTGTGTTTGCCTTGCCTTTAGTTAGCTAACGGGAAATTATGGGTTGATGTATGGAAATGAAAAAATGATGAGTGTATAAAATTCTTTCTTTTCTTCAGGAGTCCTAAGCTTCTAAACTCGGGGAACCTGTATATAGTCTGGAGCCCTCTTCTGAAGGTAAGTATTCCATGTTCAAAGACTGTCCAAGACTTTATTATATTTGCTATAATGTACAAAAATAATTGTATGGAAATACTAGGTGAGAAAATGTGTGCTCTCTCTGTGTAAGGGCACTGGCTGAGGAACCTGGATTCTGGTAACATCCAGGCCGGGGGGAGCCTGGGCTCTTTCTTACTGTGAGTTTTCTCTTCTTACTCCTAAATTAGTCCTGGAAAGTTAGCAAATGTTCTTTTGCCCAACAAAAATTATTTGCAGTTGGAATTAAGTTGTGAGTATCTTGTATTTACTTGTTCTTGAGCTAAAGTCCTTTAATAAACTGTCAGTGGTAGCAACTGGCAGCCAGAATACCCCTGTGACTCTTAGAATGCATGTGACTTGCTTTTTGATGAATGTTATTATATGAAGTAGTGTGCTGCTGAAGGAGGTGAGTTTTGGTTGGATTGTTAGGTTATTCTGAGCAAGGATGTGTTTCTATAAGTTGTCTGGTAGATGTTTACTTCCTCATATTGTAACTTCAGAAGTTCTTACTTGTGCTTTGTCTCTTGCTTAATCCTTCAGCCTGCTGTTCATGTGAAACCTGGAGTAGTGTTTGTTTTCTGGGAGTTTTATTCTTAGTCATAAATTTTCAAGGTGGCCCCATCTCTCCCTGACACACCCACACCCCTTATTTTCCCCCGTTGTTTTTCTGTCTTACACTACCACTTCAGTCAATAGTCTTGCATGTGTTCAGAGATGTCATTACTCTTATTTCAAAGAATCTGTGGAGAACTCTTTCTTACCAGCTTCTTCATTCCCATCCCTTCCTCTCTTTTTGTTCTTTCTCTAACCAATGGCAGAAAAAAAGGCTCACCACAAATGAAAGCTAATAAAGGTAGTTTTCATTACAACTCCAAAACACATTTGATGGACCTGTTCAGATTCAGCTGTGCTTTCCGCAATTGCAGCAGACTCTAAGACATGCAGGTGATGAGGCAGAAATGGGATTCAAATCTGTGTATTGATTGCAGTACAGGGAAACCTTTATCTCTGGATCATCCAGGCCAAGTAGGTACAGAATAAAAATTGTCAAGCAGAAGACATCAAGTTCCTGCTATAGGACTGACAAAGACCATGGAGGTAACATTAACAGGAATAGGCAGTTAACTTTTTAAACCACTTCTCTTTAGGGTTGAACTTCAGAGAAATATGTTTGGCACCAACAGGTCATTGGACCTTTCAGTCTTTAGATGGAGCTTATCTATTTACATGGTAATGTATATGGCAGGATACATTCTGTAATGTGACTGCAGATTAATCCTTGTTAACAATCTGCTAACACCAAAGGAAACCACACGTGTGAAATTTATCTGCCTCTGAACTGCTCACTCAAGCACTTCTGGGCCTTGGAGGGTTTGGTCTCCTACTCCCAAATGAATTAAATAAATTATAGGGCCCTAAGGTATGAAGTATTGCTAACAGTGACTATAAAGGGACTCTGAAAGAAGAAGCTTGCAGGTAGATGTAAAAACACAAGTGAAAGGACTCAAGTCTTCAAGGGTATTTAAATGCTATTTTTGCTGAGTCTGGTAAGAAAAATGCATCTGTAGGTATCATAATATTATTAAAATTATTATTGCTAAAGCATATACTTGGAAGTGCAGCATGGGTTTGAGTGAGGAGACTCCACTGCCCCCCCCACCCCCCCCCGAAAAACAGACTTAACTTTAAGTCCAAAATGATCTGCTCTTATCTGTCATCTGTAAGCTTAAAATTTAGCACGTGAAAAGCTATCTTTTGCTGTCTGTTGCCCATGGTGATGTGTAGGTGTTACTAAGAAGAATAAAGGAAAATCTTGTGCAAAAAATGTTTTGCTGCACGTGAGGAACATGGCTGTAATGACTGATGAAAATTGTTTAATAAGAAAATGAGTCATCTAAGCCTGTAACAGCCTATATCAGCATATGCATTTTTTAGGTAATAGAACTCTATGCTCATGCAGTGGCTCTTTACAGCATTAACTCTGAGATCAATTAGGCTCTGGAATACTCTCCCATAGAAAATGATGGAGACCCTATTGTTCAAATTCAAAAATGAGAATGCAAGACAGTGAAGGTATATTAGAGAGTGGTAACTCAGAGGTTAACTTGGTTGAGAGAGATGGGCATAATAGATCTAATTCCTTCATCAGCCTAAGCATGTAACTTTTTTCTTTAGGTTTTCAACATTAATATGCCAGCTTTGTTTGTCATGGAGTACACTAGCCTAGCCCTTAAAGTATTACAAGTACAGTTGTCCACAACGTTTTATTAATTTCTATACCATTAGTTTTAGCTGCTCTGTTTTGAAGCTAAAGTAGTTGTTACTTTGCAAATTTTGTGGTAGCTGCAATACCTTAAACGCTCACAAGTCTTTGTTTCCATTGTGAAGTGAAATGGCCTAGCCTGGGTTAAGCTAAAAAGTACTATAATAGTGTATTTCAAAAATACTTTGATATGTGAAGGAGCAGTCTTGTTGTCACAGAATGCTTCTGAATACAGGTACAACTTTTTGTCCTTGTTGTGAATCCTGAAACTGTTTGAGTTTTTTTGAGTCTCTCTCATTTTGATTTGTTTCTGCAGGTAAATGAATTTTAATGACTGATGTGTCAGCTTGCAACTTTGTAAGCATTATAAAGCAATATTGAGCTCTCCCAATCATCTTGGTAGTCACCTAGAGCCAGTTTACGATGTTCAGATAAACATATAAGGAACACCTTTTTGATGAAAAAACCCCTAATTTTACATTCTTCCTGGTATTTTGCCTTGTTTAGCAATGCCTGTCCCACTATTGCTCAAGTGGATTTGCTGAATTCCTGTGCAGACAAGTGCAACTTGAAAGGAAACCCGGAAGTGGGGCTAGAGGGAAAATGGCACTCTTGAGAGCAAGAATATTGATGGAACCATACATCAAGCATTCTTAACTGCCGTCTGTAAAACTTGAGTCAGTGTAAATAATAAACTGGTGGTGGGCACAAGGGCTATGGAGAGGTTAGTCAAAGCTCCTGGAGAATTAAAGCATTTGAGAACTGAAACGCAGGTTCAAGATGTATGTGGTAATCACAGCTTCCAATTTTTCTTTCTGTTCTAATTTTGTTTTTTACCTGAATGTATATTAAGTTAAAGGTCACGAAAAGACTTATGCCCAACTAACAGAATCAAATAAAAATCTTGCTGGTTAGAGAAGAATAGTCTTCTATGGAACTAAAATGTAATAGTGTAATACCCTGACCATTTTGGTATCAGTGTTTCTTAGGTATCAAATAAATCTAAGGTGTTTAGTTTTAGTTTAGTAGCTTTCAACTTGTTTCTTAAACAGTGATGCAGTACTTTCAGGTTACTTGTTTACTCCAATAATCAAGATGTTTTTAGTAAGTGCTCAGTGATGGGAGCACAAAATCCAAACAATTAGTTTAAATCTTTGGTAAAAGGCATACTGCAACCTTTAATTCTTGCAACCCGTCTCTCTAGAGAGAGGAAGAGATAAAAACTGTCACAGATAAATGCTGTCAAATGTAAAAAGAATGCTTGTATTAGCTCAAGATGTGATTGTGTAGTGGAGTATTCTGTTGGCAGCAGTGGCTGCTGAAAGAAAAAAATAAAAGTACTTTCTCTGCTCTTTTGACCAGAGAGGAAAAAATGTCATTTCCTTTGGAAGGGGGGGTGAGGTGGGGTGGTGGTGCTGGAACAGATGTGTATATATAGGAACATAACACCTATGTAGAATTTTTATGGTTTGGAGTCTGTAGATTTTTTTTTAATGGTGATGAGTTGAGCTTCTAAAGTAGCATTTCTTTCTAATGCTTTCAAACAAGGCTTTAAATATTTTTCTTCAAAGCAAAAAATGTAAGGAAAGACGTACTTATTTTTTACTTCTGATTATTGATCAAATTGGGTTTTCTGCCTAAATCAGGCAAAATCTGCCTTCATAATAGCATCCAGATAGCAGAAATCAAGGTGATTAATTTGTATTTCAGCAGTGCAGGATTAACTTGAAATCATAGCTGTGAAGTCCTGAATTAGAATAAATTTTTGAGGCAGAAGGCTGGGACCTGATGGCAGGTTTCTGTTGGAACAAAAACACTTGTAATGTAAATTGCTCAATTTTCCAAAGTAGTTGGTTTAAAAAAAAAAAAGACAACCTCAATATGAAATGCCTATCGTTATTTTAGGGCAATAAATACCACAGTATAATACCTACTGTGTTTCTCAAACTGTAACTGTGTTGCTCAGTGAGTTTAAAGATGTAAGGAACATGAAGAATCTTTTTGCTGTGGTGATGTTGTATTTTTTTCCTGGAGGAGAGGTATAGGATGAAAGAATCACTATTATTCATATGTCTATTGCAACAGTACTGGATAGACGCTGACCCTATCCTTTTTACAAAATATGCAGAATAGTAGAAAACTCTTTACCCCTGGTCTTGAATATAAACTTTGCAAATGTATCATGAGTTAGCCAGTAATTCATTTTTCTTACAGATAATACGTTCTTGTTTGCTTTTCTGCTTTCTTTCACTGTTTGTGTCCTGAAAATCTTTGTGGTTAACAATAGGCTTCACAGCTCCTGGAGAGAAAGAACGCTGTGATCACTTTTCAAAGAACCTTAGTATTGTACAGTTCAGCTCTGAAGGTGTCTCAAGTCAGCAGTGGCAGTGGGTGCTGGGCTTCCTGAGGAACAGCTGCCATTGCCCTCTGACAGAAGCAGCAGAAGCTGCATGTGCTGCTTCACAGTCCCTGTAGTTCTAAGGCCAGTGTAAAAATATTTATCACCTGTTGATCCTGGCTTTAAGTTAGGACTGGGCCAAGGAAAGTGATGGCTGAGAAACATGTATGTATTTGCTTCTAATGATTCATCATGGCTCGGCTTCGCGAACGAAGATTTGGGAAGGGCTCTACCCACGCCTGCTGCAAGCGCGCTGATGGCTAAAGAGGCCGATGCGAGATAGGCAAGGCCGGTTGCAAAAGGCACAGCAGAAAGTCTCCATAGGCGGTGTTGGTGAGGCACGGTTCTTTCTGCGTTGTCTTTTCTCCTCCAGACTGATTCTGTGTGCATTCTCAAAGGAATCAGCAGCGTTATGGATGGTGTGTCTCCACGCCTCCCGATTGGAGGCCAGAGTGGACCATTGATGGTAGTCAATACGGCCAAGGCTGAGGTATTGTTTCAGAGCATCCTTGTATCTCCTCTTTGGGGCTCCTGTCTGTAGTGTACACTCTGGCAGTAGTAACTCCTTGAACTTCATGAGACAGAGGTGCCAGGTCGTACTGGGTGACAGCCTTAACCTATCTATATGAGCTTCTCAGGTCATATTTCATCCCTGATATGGTCTTGCAAATAACTTTCTCAGTGTGGAAATTGTAGTTTTAATATGACTATTACTTCATAAAATAATTGAAAATTAAGAGGTATTAATGGGACTGGTTGCAAATAGCATATGGATTTGGGATTGACTAAATCAAATAATGTTGACAGTAAGTGAAACACTGCAGAAATATTTGATGGACTTTAGAGGTTTTTTTCTGTGGGTTATGTGTGCTGGGTCAGTACTTTCTCTACTGAGGGCTTTGCTGATAAATAAGCTTGTGTGCTTCACTTGTGCTGGATTTAAGAAGTTTTAAAGGTGCGATATTGATATTACCTGACAGATCACGGAGTTCAGCTGAGTGAGGTGAGGGCCAGAGTGAGTAGAAGTAAAGTTTCACTTTTACTTTTTTGTTTGTTGGGTTTGTTTTTGGGGGAGGGTGAAGTTGTGTGGAGTGGTTTATATTGCATTGTAAAATCTTTTTTTTTAAATGTAATGTGGTGACATGAACAAAGATGCTTGTAAGACTGTAGTAGTCAGGGGAGTGATGAGTTGTTTTGTCCGAAGTGCAGCACATGGTGCCCCCTGGGGGAAAAACCAAAATCAAAAAGCAACAAACCCCAGGAAATGCAAAGGTTGTTTTTTTCCATTTGATTAATGTAAAAGTAATTAGCAGATAGTATGGCTTTAAAAATTATGTAAGGACAGATGAGTTAGGACAAATGTCCTTGCCTACACCTTTGGGATTATGACAAGCAATATTTGGAAGATACTATGAACAATTATTGTGACATTTAATCTTTTTTCCTTTTCTTTAACATGGATGTGTGTCATAGAAATAAAAATTAAAATGCAAGTCAGTTTAATTATTTTGCTGTTGTTCCGGCCTTGTGGATTGTAAATATTAGATGTCTGAATAGATTTATTTAGCTTTGGACTAACTTTTTATGTACTCGAGATTCTGACTGCACCTAGAAAAAGCTACAGTGGACTTTGGTCTAGAGATTACTCATGCCACAATTTTAGAAAGCAGAACATGTTATTAGCTTCATTAGTGTGTGCTCTGGGATCATATGTTCTCAAAGCAGGAAGTATCAATGAAGTGCTACAAGCTTGTGGCATTCCTGTGGCATTGTGGTCACTCCATGAGGTGGAAAAGGTTAGTGACAAGTGCTCAAGTGAATAGAGCAAAGTCAATATGAAGAACAGTTAAATACATGAAGGCTTCTCAGTATGAAGAAATGAGTCCAGGCTGCTTACTCTAGAAGACTGGATCTGTGAGCGGCATACTAAAGTGCACAGAGTGTTCCTATCTCTGACTTTGCAACTCCTTGTGATAGATAATTAAAGGCTGGCAAAACGTACTTGGGAAATACCATTTGCTTCCTTTGATTTGATGGTTGCCTGTGGCAGTGACTGACACAGGTAAAATTTTGGTTAGATGGATCTTCAGTCCAAGCCACTGTGTCTGCTCATGTTCCTAGGCATGGTTGCCTTTGTGGATGAACAAGGGTTCTGCTTAAGTACTATAAACCAAGAAGACCGCAATGCAAGGTGTCATGCAGTGTTGGGAATAGGATGAGCTGTGGAGAAGCAAAATCATTGCAGCAAAGAAAAACTAGTTAGCACTTAAAATTTTTCCTGTTAGTTCAGTGGACTCTCATATAAATCATTTTAGATTTAAATTATAATGCAGTTTGAGATGAAAAAGTGAACAAAAGCCCAAGTGACTCCATGCGATTTGTGAGTGCAGATTTTCCGTCATCTGAAAGAGTTTTCTACAGTGCCCTACACTTCTCTTTCCAGATACCCCAGCCCTTCCCATGCTGTGTGGTTTTGCAGGTTCACTGGCGGTTAAAACTGCAGGGTTTTCTCAACAGTAGAAGACTTTTACTCAGCATTAGCATTAAATATTGTGGTGACAGCGCTTTGTTACATTGCAGTTGTTTGTGCTATAGTAACACTGCCATGGTCAGTGCATCCAGGCTTCCTTGTATGCTATCCTATGACTGAGTATATAAAACTCAACAAGCATTTCCACTTTGTTAATGACAGGTTTTTTTGCTAGAACTTGTGGTGGCAGTTCTTTTGTTATATAAAGCATCAAACTCATTTCATGTAGCTCTTCCTATTGGGAGCTCTGTCAAGTGTATTTGGTTGTTCAGACCTATGAACTGGTTCCTTAACAGTCCTATATAGTTAAAACTTCCTGTAGTAATCCTGGAACTGCCTCTGAGGAATTGTTTATTTTTGCTTTCTGGTTCCTGAAGGAGTCAGTCTCCTAAAGGAGTCTGAAGTGTCATCTGCTGCAAAAAGTTGAAATTACAGATGACAAGTGATACAGTGGTGTTTGTATCCTGAACCTGATGCAGAGCGTCTGAATTACCTGTGGGAAAGCCGAGGCAATATGACTGTTTTCATATTTCATGTGTAAATTACAGCTAGGACTTGTACTTGCCACATCAGAATGCCCAAGTTCATTAACTGATGCAGGTCTGCTACTTAGACAGAAGGCTGGAACCTGATGGTAGGTTTCTGTTGGAACAAAAATACTTAAAATGTAAACTTAGACAATACATGGAAAATCTGTTTTGGTTGTTGGACTGAGAACTCCAAACTCATTTCATGAGTCAAAGGTTTCAGCAGAGCAATTCTCAGTAAAGGAGAGAATTTTGAGCACCTTCATAAATCCAGTGCTGGATGTCTGCCTCCACTGACATGCTAAATTTTTCTTTTCCTGCCAGAAATCCTTTCTTTTCTAAAAATATTTACTTGACTCTGCATATTGCCATCTAATCTAGAGATGCATAATATAGTGCTGATTTGAAAATCCTGACTGGTACAGGACATTAAAATGACTTTTAAAACATGGCTAAGATGAGTTGCTTTGAAACAAATTTTTTAACTGAATATGCTCTTCTGGGTATAATGTGGTTTCTACACCGCCAACCCCTACTCCTTCCCACCACCCCCCCTTCCCTAGCCAGTACTGCTGTGCTAATCTTCTAGACCATTTAGTTACCCTCATCTTATCCTAAGTAAAATACAAGTGCTGGCTCTGATATTCAATAAGTGATAATCCAGATTAATTCAGACTTTGATGTAGAAGCAAGTCCTATTTCAGCTGCCAAGAAATCCAGATTGCCCCATGGAAAATGCACACACACATGCACGTACACACAACCGCACACGCAGTATGTAGAATGCCTTAAAGAAACTGTAGCTAACCACCTTATTAGTATTCCTCCCTCCTCTGTGTTTCACTTGCAGCAACAGAGGGCTGAGCAAAATGCAGTAGAACAGGGACAGAGACAGAGCTGGCAATCATCTCGGTGCAGGCTGCTGAATGTAGGGGGGTGGGGGGGATGCAGCAAAGCAAGATTAATAACCTTGCCATAATCCTGTGCACCCTGGAAGGAGATACCTCCGGTGACTGAGCTGTTCTTGTCTTGATTAATTGGACTGAGTGAATGAGTGGCTGGCAATCCACCTGGTTTGGAGGCGACCCCCTGGTTTTGCTGATCTCTGAATCCTCTACCCATCTGGGAAGGTAACAGTGAGACATACCATCTGCAGCACACACAGCAGCTATTGGAGGCTACTACTGACAGTTTGCACTACAGTTTTTTGGTGAGCAAGAAGCCAGGTATATTGTACAGTAGGATATTTCTGCGCTCAAGCTACTGAATTTCACAATCTGGTCTTTCAGCAACCCCCTACGCTCTCTTTTTCAATTGCCTTTGAGTTCTGGGCTTACTTTTGGCATCGTCTCCTGGACGTGTTTTGCTGGGGATGGAAGAGCAGTAAATGGAACCTCTGAAAACTAATTGTTTTTCCTCTGTGTGACTTGAGAAAGAAAAAAGCTAAAAGAATCAAATCCATCCAGAGGAATTTAAATTTCTTTCTGAGTTTACAGAGGGACTGTACAAAAGGTAAGTCCAGGGGATTGCCTACCTGTTCTGTTTCCTTTTTTGTTTCCTGCTTGTTTGCCTGAAGTGGGAGGGAAAAAAAGCTAAAATATTAGTACTAGGTACATACGGAGTGTGTTGTTGGTAAAGTCTACTTGTAATCTGTATCCCTTTTTACTTCCTTTTCTGTTTTCTTCCCTCTTCCCCCCCCAGCCCCCCCCTTCTCCCACTGCCATTTCCACAGTAAAAATGCTTGCAAAATAATGATCTATAGGGATGCTGGAAAATGTTAGCTAAATAGCACTATAAAGCTTCTTTAATTTCAAATGTATTGGAATTTCTAGGAAGAGATCTTTTTATTAAACAGGCTATAATATTTGAAAGTATCTAGAATGGGCAAGAAATATAGCTCATCGAGTATCTTCAGTAGAAGCCTCCATATTTTCATAAATCTTGTCTAGTTTTTATTCTCTGCATTTCAGTCAGCTCTGGAATGATGAATATGTAAGGAAAAAGCTGCTTCCGCTGCTGTTAGCTTATGTTAAAGGTAGCAGATCAGAGATTTGAGGATTTGTACATCACTTATGTGAAGTTCATCTGTTTGCTTCTCATTATCTTCTTGAATGCTGCCTTTTTTAGGGGGAGCGTTACAAATTTTGAGATATGTAGGACCAAACAGTAACTCATACGGAACAAAGTGCCAATCACAAATGAGTTCTTGCAGGCCATTAATTTTTGGATGGCGGTGCTACTAAGCACTTAGGTGACCAAAGTAAATGCTTCATCCAGCATGGTTCATGGCACTCCAGAATTTAGTCATATTGCTCTGGTGCTACTCAGTGTTTTAAACCTGGCACTTAGCCTCCCCCCGCACCCCTTTCCACCAATGCAGTTCTGCAGGAACAGTATGACTGTTATAGCCTTTCCTATCTTTCCGTTAAATAATACAAATAAAATACCATTGCACTGTAATAGAATCAGAGCTCTTGTAGCTTTTTTTTTTTATTGCTGCACTGATAGTACTTAGCATTCCCAAGGAGGTAAGAAAACCATCTGTAAATATATTTCAAAGATACTTCATTCTCTAAATGGAAATGCTAGGTACTCATGCCTTCTCAATTACATGAATATGAATTACTAATATTGAAAAATATGGTATCTCTTTGAAATATTGCATATCTGGATATTTAGTGTAAAAAGATAGGGATCAAAATAACCAGATGCTGTGGGGCTTCTGTATATATGTATACATATGTAATATATGTAAAGAAAAGGGGAATTACGTCAGACTAATAAATACAAGGACACATCAAACAGGATGATCCATTTGGTACAAAGAAGTATAATGACCCCTGTTGTAATAGATCCTGTGCTGTAAAGCTGAAAACTTAATGAAAAGGCTCTGCTTCAGAGTAATCAAATCACTTTATATTATTGCATCCTGTCAGTCAGTCCCTCTGTTTCCCATTGGTTTTGCATAATAGCTTTAAGGACAGATTAAGGAAGAAAGGAGAACTGGTTATAGGTGTGTTTCCCCTCATTTTCTGGAAGTGATGTTTCTGTGTTGCATGTGCATTTACTGTATTATGATTATAGCAAGCTAATGTCTTTCTGGGCAGGATGCAGTTTGCCATAGTTTTCTCTCATTGTACTTTCCTCAAGCCCCCATTGCATGTAGCACAGGAATCTATTTCACTGGGCAATGAGCTATGCTCCCTTTAACTATAGGGAACAATCTGTAATGAGGGCTAAAAAAAAGGTGTGTGTTAAGGACAACTCATAGTTTTAGAACTGAAATATGGAATGAGGCTGTCAAAGCAGACATATTGCCTGGATGAAAGCAGGGGAGAAATATTCTGCCTCAAGATAAAACTTTCATGTTCTGGGGAAAAAGACAACACATTTGCTCCACTAGTATTTCTGTGTATTCTGATGTGTGGGATATGACTTAGTAGCATTGCCCTTAACCAAGTGGGAGGGCAGTCACCTATGTGCTAAAAAAGTATGTCACCACTTTCTTTATGGTGCCCAGATGTTACTAATCATCTGCCTGTAGTTTTGCATGCAGTATTATCTCCTTATATACTGCAAACAAAGCAAATGGTGGTTATTTGGCATTTCAGTTTAGAACTTTTCCTGGATTTCAAGTGTGATGGCCTAATTAAACTGTCACATTTGCTGTATTTTGGTTTTGTTTGTGCATATTATACATGGCATTATATATAACATGTTATCACAGGATCAGTTTTGGTTTCTAATAACACTGTTATTATGGTAAGAATGGAAATGGGTACTCAGTATCAGCAGGTTTTATGTGAGAACAGGCTGTAGCACCAGTTGGACTCTGTGTTTTCTTTATTTTTTTTTTTAAGAAACAACCCAATAGTTAAACTGTTAAAAGAATGTCAAGTGTTTCATCTTAGTGGTCCTTCAATTTCAATTGCATTTGATAGTGTAACACTAATATACCTTCAGTCTCATCTAATGTGGAAGATGCTTTCTCCTCTGTGCTGTTTGGCTGCTTGTATGAGCGCAATCCACTACATATTGTGTATCTTGCTGGAAGATGAAGGGAGAGCCTGCACAGGTCTAGGAGTGTGTTGTAGTTAAAGTCTCTCAGTAGGAATATGGGTACAATGAGATTCTTATGAGCTGAATTGTCTAAATGTTAAGAGCAAGTGGAAGACAAAGAAAACTGAAAGTTCTTTTTCACTTAGTTCCAGTTAATTGAACAGCTTCCTTTCCTTGTTGCTGAAGTCAGCCAAGCGGGCACTAGCCTTCTCCAGCACACGTTTCTGTGTTTTTAAGGCCCAAGTTACTTTACACATGAATTCCTTCTTCCCCCTGCAACAAGCTGGGCTGACAACTGGTAAGTCAATCTTGGAGCAGTGTTCTGGCATGCAAGCAAGGGAGGATGGGAGAGAGATGTACGAGCAATTTCAGGACTTAAACCAGAAGAACAAGCTCTGTGGGAGGCAGAACACATGATTTTGGTTGCTGACTCATTGTGCTGGTCTATGACATTATCTTACGTTAATGGTGACACTGGGCCTGGTTTTGAAATAGGGAGGCAGAAAAAATAGTTTGTCAACATACATTGCTTACGATTGTATACTTTTTGGTAAATAGCACGATCACTGGAAATCCATGTAGGTGGAGTTAAGGTTCTTAAGAGAATTAATAGTAAGCAAAATTTACTACTTTTTGCTGCTTGAGGGGAAAAAAATGAAGTTACAAATATATGCTTTCAGCTGACAAGTTATTTGACTGCAGTAAATTACTTTTTTTGTTTGTTTGTTCTCCTTCCCACTTCTTTTGATTCCATGTCAAAGGGTAAAGTTTAGGAATGAAGGAGTCCAAAATTCCAGTTCCTGAGCTAGCAAACATAGTAGATAATGTGCTGCTTAAGAGTTTTGAGTTTAAAACCAAAAAATTTTCTGCTTTCAGTATTCCTTGTTGGAAGTGTGAAAGTTAAGTTTGTTTGGGAGATAGTTTAATTTCTTGGGTTTTCAAAAAGGTAATCATTCAGACTGTTTAAGGAAGACACCCATTATGGTGATACCTGTTAATTTGGCCTTTCACAGACTGAGGTAGCCAATAAAGCATCCTTTGGTAATAAGATTTCCTTATACCTTTATCAAATTAAGGCAAAAATTCATGTCCTTTTGCGTTTTAGACATTGTAGCTGCCAGAAGCAGCCCAAAAGAGGACTGTTGAGAGCATGGTATACATATCCAGGTATTTGCTTCTAAAGGCTGTTACTTTTCAGGTTGCTAAGACAGGGATGGTGAAGTTATCAAAGTTAGGATTCAAATGACCCAGTGGCATGCTGAGTTTTGTACAGCTGTTTCATGTTGCTAAGGAAGAAACTTACTGTTTCTGTATTCCCAGAATCTGCAAGATGCTGCCATGTAAGAGCTCTTGGTGCTAAACTTAGGTAGTTATGTAAGGTAGAATACTGTTGATCCTGGAGGAGGATGGTGGGCAGAGATTGCTTCAGAACCTTGAGGTTTTCTTTCTCAGAGCATATACAGCAGAGGCAGAATTTGTAGCAGGAAGTCTAGGTCTCTTCCCACTGTGTACTGAATAAACTTTTTGTACAGAAACAGTTATTTTGTGATTTGCCAAGTTTTTTTACTCAACTGGCCATCAATGGTAAATATTCTCTTTGTATTGTGTGCATTGCAAAGGCTAACAAACATTAAAACAAAAGTATGTCTAAATGAAGCTCATAACTGCAGATATGAAGGGCTTCTGTTACTGCTTTTTTGACATATCTTTGAGCTTGCAACACATGGCCAGGAAATTTTCCATGAGGCTCATTCTAACCTCTTTGGTAATTTAAGATGTTGTTTTGGTAGGTTAAATTTGTCAAGGGCTCATGAAGTCCAGCATGTACTAGTAATTAGAGAATCAGTTCCAGTCCTGTTGTTTGTCCTGTTTACAAGAGTAAAAACAGGTTTATATCATTCTTTGTTTAGCTTCTCTGAAATTGCTGATTTGGTGTTAAGTAAAGGTACAGGCAGAGGTGGGAGGACAGTCATTTTTTGTAAATGTTTGCTTAATTTCACTTAGCTCCATGTGGGAGCAAAAAAGGCCCCTCTTGTTATTTGTAGGAGTAAATGCTGTCAGTGCAACATGGGGCTATCAAGCAGTGGGTTTAATTTTCATAGAATCTTGGCTTACGTTTTTGAATTTATCTACCAGTGTATATAATCTTTACTGTCTTTTCTGCTGTCCCAGGAATAAATTGGCAAATGAGAAAAGCAATAGTTATACTCTAGATATGGTGGATCACCAGCTTTTTAAGCTAATAGGACATTTTGGTATTATTAGTTAAACCCTAGGGATGGCACTTCTGTGTGATTTCCACCTCCTCCCTTATTGATCATCAGTTAAGCATTGTTGAAAGCTTCACAAGTAGCTTGAAGTTGAAGGGGCAAAGAGAGGGAATGTCCTGATATCAGGCCTTTCTACAGAGACTCTCACATCGAAGCTGTGTTTGTTTCAACCTATTTTTCATTTTCTCTGGAGCCACTCACAATAATAACTGTGCATTTCATGTAAGCTTATGTATCTTCACTATATCCTCAGTTGTTTCAGGGGGGAAAAAAAAGAGTGTTTTAAAGCTAAATGATCTACCTGCTTAACCTACAAGAGTAGCTGCCTTCTGGAAACCATAAAATTCTGTAGTAGTAGAAACTGAGGACACGAGTGGAATGGGTGAACTCAAAGTAAGAAGTGAAAACAGTGCAGTGATTACCCCACAGACAACAGTTGTTTCATATTCTTGCAAGAGTATAAGCAGTGATTGCATAGGACAGACTGCATGTGGAAGAAAAATTTACTTTTGCATGCAGCCAAAGTGTATTTTGGCAGTTTGAGTGGGGGAAAATGGGTTGTAGAATGTTCTTTTTAAGCATCTCAAGCATATGCTTCAGAAATAACACTTAGTCAGGTCTCAAGTCTGCATTTTTATTTTGAACAAGATAGTGTGTTGCTAATAACTGGAGTGAAATTATCAGAACTCCATTAAGGATTTTGACATCTCTTGAAAAAAGCTTTGAAAATCTAAACCTTTGACTAGGCTAGGAAATTTGAGCTACAGGCTCTTAAGTAAAGGACTTAAGTAAGAATAAAAATAAAGTTAGAACATAACTTCCAGGAAGTACTGCCTCTTCCATTATTATATTGCAATGGGGTTGTAAATATTCAAGTCATGTTTTTATCTTTTGAGCTATGCAATCATTCCTCTTGAGTGGAAGTGCAATCTAGTTCTGAAAACAAAGGAGTGGCACAGTTGGGAACACATATGGGTGAAAGGAGTGTGTGAAGTAGGTAAGGATGCAGGCCCAGGAAAACAAGATGCTTTGTATGGTTAGAAGTTTTTATGCATATGTGCTAAAATTGAGCTCAGATAGGATTTTGGGGAGAGTTCTAATAGTGGTAGATTAACAGTAGTTAATGTTAGGATCAGTTGAATTTGGAAAGCCTGAAGCAAACAGAGACATGCAGAAGAGACAATTTAATATGTAGGTATGCAAGAGTCTCAGTATCCAGAGATAAGATTCAATAAAATTACCAAAATACTGAATTTTTGTTAAAATGATGAAATAATATAACTGAATTGGGTAAGTATTTTTATTTCTGGAAAAGAATCATTTCTGGAGTTCATGGGTTAGACCTTAGATTATCTGACTCTGGCAGTTTTTATGTGATCACCCATGTCTTATGGTGAAAAATGACAGCCAAAAATGTGTAAGCTTTGACAATCCTTTGTGACTAAAAAAAACCAAAACCATTAATTACTTTATATTATCAGATATAGAATATGCAGAGGAATTTGGCTGAGTAAATGTATGGTTGGGTTAATATAACCTCGCTGTTGGGCAGTAAGTATGTCTTTTTCCTCTTCATGTTGCACCTGATCCACATGGGGTGTTTTGCTTCTGAAATTTCAGTGGGTACTTGAATGGTCTGTGTATGGCAGTGCTGCTCAGAGGCACCTCTTGTTTACCTGTGACCTGCAGGATAGCAAAGAGGCTTAGGGGAGCAAGGATTGTCCTAGTCCTCCTTGGTTCTGTCCTGTCTTGCAATTACCCTGTGATTTAGGTGAGTGGTAAGGGAGAGACAATATAGCCGGACTCTTAAACTTTCCCTTTCCTCCTTTGTCATTGATAGCCAGGGCTTGCTGCAGTAACCTAATGCCCTCCTTTTACGGAAGTCACAACCCTTCCAGGCCACAAAAGATCCCTTCAGACTGGGATTCCCTTGACAATCAGCTTTATAGTTTAAGCAGCTTTATGCAATACTGAAAACAGTGACAGTTGAGAGAGGTAACTAGGAGACTTCTTGTATTATAAATACTTGGCTTGGGAATGTGTGCTTAAGGGTCTTAAGCTGCCGAAAAGAGTCTCTTAATCTGCCTTAATTCTTATTACATTCTTTTTCTGAAGTAGGCGGAGATGCAAGAGCTTTCTTTCCATTCAGGTGAGTAGAGAAGTTCTACACCTGTCTTGTAACTCATAGGATATCAACATACTAGATATGTTTACAGACTGTAGAAAGACAGGAGAAACTTAGTAAAATGTCTGTCCAAAACACTTGTATTTATATAATGTTATTTTCAATTTGAAATCAAAGTTTTGCTGTGAATAATGAACATTTCAATGATTTTTCTATCTGGAATGTAATAGATGATTTTGAGGTCTAGCAGTGGAGAAGCCTAACTTATTTAATCACCTCTTATCTGTCTGTGACATAAACCTACGTCTTTGCCTGAGAAAGATCCAGTTTGAAATGTTATGGTGGTGTCAGCAGGAAATATTCTTCCTGAACACCAACCCTCTCTTCACCTTTTTGAATGTTGGAAGGGCAACCTCAGAAGCAGAATGCTATAAAATGATGGCTTTGAGGATGCAGAGGAATTAGAGATGGATAAAACTACTGCTCTGATATTCATAAATGTTTACTTTGCTGGTGGAACTGACTTTTGCGTTATTGAGGGAGGAGACAGTGCGTTTTGACAAGTCATGATTTTTCTAATTCTATGAATATTTGGAAAAATACCACACATTTCCAAATTTTACAAAAGTAATTATTTCCTAAGATTTTGTCCAAGTTTAATATCTATTGTACAACGAGTGCTCTCCTTTTTTTATCAGAAAACATGCCTGAGCTTTTAACACTTAAATTCTTTTACTTCTGAATTTTGCTGATAATTGTCTTTCCATATTGTTTAATTTTAATTGGTGTACTAGAAGGCCACTTTCATGATCTTGTCCAGGCCCTTAGGCAATGGAAATAAGTAGGTAGTTCCAATAAGGATGTCAGTTTATGAGAATAAACATTTGCCTTCCAGTTGGTCTACAAATTATTGTCTAAATAGTACTTTTCAAATGTAGGTACATTTCTGCAATCACTTCAGGCTTAGACTTGTTTAATTATTTAAGCCCAGTGGTAAGCACTACAAGAAGCAGTGGAGAAAAGGTCACTGGAGCAAGAGGAGTATATCTTCTACAAAAGGCCCTGATGTTCCATTTGACTTGAGTGGGATAACAGAGACACTAGAAAACATTAAGAATTTAAGGTTACATGGACTTTTTACCATTGCTAGTAATAGGACTGGAAAATGCCCTTTGTTAGTGTAATACTTGGTTTGAATTTTTAATATGACAAAGGAAAATAAATGCCTGCATTGTTTCCTTTTCTAAAAGGAATTATGAATATGCTCCTACACTAAAAGTGTTTTGAGCAAGGCTAGTGTAATACTATGGTAGTTTGGTTTTCTTTTAGCCTCAGATCTTAAGGTCTGCTGCTTGAGCTGTTGGGTTTTTTGTGTTTTTTTCTTTTAAATTTTCCAGTTCTTTGGAGTCTCAATTTTATTTTTATGACTTCAGGTTATTATTGAGAAGGAGTTGGTGTGGGTGATATGAGATAAAATAAATGGGTTTTTTGTCCTTGTTTTTGTTCCCGATGGGAAGTCTTTGCTGAATATGCCTAATGAATATTCTTTTTCCCTTTTTCATTAGATATAGTAATCCTGAATAGCACTGGGAATATGCATTGCCTTTAAATCTAGGGTAGGGCTCTGGCCCTTTTGGAGGGAACGGGCTCTCTTTCTGTGCCAGATGACATTAACAAAGTTCAAGTAGGTATAGTCAGAACTACGGTCTTATATTTGATCTACTATAACCACATGCAGCTACTTCGTGATCTGTCTTACTTGCTTTTGCTTTCTCTAAGACCAGTTTTCCTGTAGGGTAAGGAGTTATACACTGTATAGACTACTAAAACTGTTATTGAGCTAGTGCATTAAGCTAGTAAATAGTTCCCCCAGTGCACAGCTACTACCCCTCAGGACAAAAATGAGAAGCTTCCCTGTCACCACCTTGTGTACTTCTGACACTTGTGCTATTTCTGATTAACTTCCTTTCTCTGTACTACAGTAACAAATATCTTTAAAGGCATTTCACTATACACATGATATCCTGAGTTTCATAAGATGAAGAAATAGTTTTATTCACCTGGGCTTTCAATTTCTACTTGCAGGCACTCAGCTGTAATTTTTTTGGAATTTGTTGTTGAATGGCTGTTAAAATGCAGTCATTTTGTGAGACAAAGCAATACCTCCTTTTAGAGATCATACTTTTTAAATTGGCAGAACTGGAACAAAATAGCATGCACAATCAATGCAATGCTGTGAGAGTCAGATACTTTGTGTTTTGCTGCCTATGACCTTTAATGCCAAAATTATTCTATTAAGCTGCTCCTCCACAGGCAGGAGGAAAGATCAGAACACTAGTATTGCCTTGCTGCTACCTTTTGCATTATGTTCATTGGATAAATATGCTTAAAACTCCACTGCAGTAGTGCAGGACAGATTGGGAAATGGATCCTGTCAGAGATGCCTACATCTGAACTATGTGCAATGAGCCCAGGATAGGATTGGCGTTAATACTGGATGGGATAGCAACAAAAGTGGATCACTGTTAGGATAATGAGCAGTTTTTGTCATTTTAGGGTGTAAGAAAGAACTAGACTATTAGCAAGTTTAGTTTGGGTTTTGTTTCTAAACATTGCCATTGTTAATTCATTCTTTTTTTTTTGCTTGCTCTCGTGCCCTGTGCTGGTAAGGATGGAGATGAAATACACAAGCAACTTCTGACTCATTCTCTCCCACACCATATAGTTAAAGAGTAATTTCAGAAGCATTAAGCAAGAGCTGAGTCACTGAATCAGCCGTAAAGTTCTGACTTGCTGTATTCAAGACTGTGGCTTCCTCCCCATTGTTTTGCATAGCCCCTGGTTCACAGTGCATGTGAAGATACAGCCATAGTCTGTACAGCAACTTATGCTAACATGTCATGTTACAGATCTTGCTCTGGAATTGCAAGGTTGATTGTGTTTCCCTCAAGGGTAGAAACAAAAAAAGTAGAACTGTGGGATCAGTTTGGATAATAAAGATGAATATTACAAAACCCACCCAGGTGTTGAGCTGCTTTGATTGCCTTATTAGCTGCATAGAAACCTGAGGACAGGCACTGCTTTCTGAGACTACTGACTGGTAAAACTCAGAATAGTCAGACCTTGCAGCAGCTTTGGAGCTTAGAGATGCTACTGCAGTTGAGTCAGCTGATCCCAGCAAAGGATCTAATTGCAGTGTTTGTTAGAATAACACCTGTAGCAAGAATTTGAAAGGAGGTAAAGCTGTGGTGCTTGAACCTGTGGTCGTGCATTTAGAGGAACCTCTGCCCCCTAAAGATGATCCATATGGCATTTAATGAATATGAAGATTATAGGCTTCCATCAAAAAGTAATAGGGCTACATGGTGATTACTCTGAAATTTATGGACTAGAATAAAACATTAATATAGCATATTTCTATTGCATTTGTTGAACTATCCCATAGCATTTAATGTTTGGGTGCAATTTTCTACTGAGCTTGATGGGAGGATCCAAAAATAGACAATGATTAAAAAGCAGATTTCCACCCCCACCTGCCTCAATATGTATTCCTTTCAAGAGCAAATATATTTTAATTTAGGATTTTATCTAGAGCTGAAGCACAGAACAACAGTAACGTTTTGCCCTATCGCATCTGTTGTGGTACAGAAGATTTGTGTAAAATGTTACCTAAACTTGCTGTAAACATTTTTTCTATATTTGAGTTTTCATCTATATTGGGTGAAACTAATATCACAGCATTGTAATCAAGAGTGTGTGAAATGGGGAAGAAAGGTTCATAAAGATGGTGGCTTGGGCTTCTGTTTTTGGAAATTAATGCATTAAGAACTTACAAATTGACAAGAGGTGATGAAACTGTCTGGGGTTTAAAGTTTTCAGTTCTTGGACATGACAGAAGCAAAACTGAAACAAAACATATACATTCATTAGTATGTGCATACATACTTTCTCTGGAAAATATAAAAATGAAATGAAAAAAATTCCAAATCTGAATAAGATGAAGCACTGAGTCTTTCCAGGCAGTCCCTACTGTCCTCTGCATAAATATAAATGTGGTTTAAAGCATACAATTAGTAACGCTTTAGTCTTTATCATATGCTGTCACTGTCAGAACAAGGTTGTCTGTAGCAAAATACTTTTGGCTATTTTTTTATGAAATAACTTGAATTAACTGTGTTTTAACCTCACCTTTGTAAGTGGAGATACTCCTCTTGTCTCTGCTGCCTTTTATTGTTCTCTTAACACTATGTGACTTTGCTACTCTGAGTAATATCTGAAAAAGTATTTATTCAGAAATGCATTCCTGTTCTAATGTTTACAGCTAGAAATAGTACATGTACATACACATATCTATTTCTTCAGAGGCTTCAAGTGCTTCTGTCATAATCCTAGAAGCTGATTTTCTGTCCAAAACATTAAAACTTATTGTACCTCTGAGGTGAACAACTATCAGAAGCTTTTCAGATGACCCTATTGCTTTTACTTTAGTCTGTGGAAAGAAGGTCAAGTTACAACTCAAGGTGGAACCACTCTTTTCTTGTTGTCTCTAAATAATTGGTTGCATGTTTTGCTAACCATAGCCATTTGACTTCTCTCTTGTAGAAGCAGTGTTTCCTCTGCAAGTCTTTTACAAAGACCATATCTGGAGCCTCAACATTAAAAGACCATTTAAATGAGCCCTATCTATACTTCAAATCTTTTAATCTTTTCTGTTTGCCTTTTTTTTTTTTTTTCCCCCTTTCTCTGGACTCCTTACTGAGTTTTATCATGACTGAAAGGAGATAGTTTAAAAAGTGTTTTGTCTTTTTTGGTGACCTGGAACTTCTTGAATCATAGAACCAATCAATCATAGAATCGTTCGGGTTGGAAGGGGGGACCTTGAAGATCATCTAGTTCCAATCCCCCTGCTGTGCGCAGGGACACCTTCAAATAGATGATGGTTCTTAAAGAAGTGCTGCTTCTAAATTCAGTGGGTTTCTCTTGCCTAAATGCAATAGGAAAGGGAACCACGGGGTGGGAAGGCTGCGGGAAAGTGGTGCTGGGCAGGGCTGCGCTCCTGCCGAGAGTCGTGACCCTGCCTGGCTTGGCTCGTTAAGGCAGCGCACCGCTAAGCTAACACGGTGGTGGTGCTAACAACTCATTATTTCATTAGCTGCCTCTGTGGTAGCTAGGTGGCTTAATGTGCTTGCCAGCAAGCACATACATTCAGTTAAAATTAGGCAAAATGCAGTTATTACCTCTCCCTATCACTTTTCCCATAACCATAACTTCTCTAATACAGAAATATAGTTGATTCTTTACTGGCTTTTCATCTAAAAAGCTAGCTGAAGTTTAGGGTGTTGAAAAGAGATGTTGATGACAGTAACTTTGCCGAATCAGTTTACGGAGTAGGGAAGGCATAGAGCAGAACAATAATTATCTAAGCTTACTTCAGACACTGATCAGCTGAAAAAAAAAGAAAAAAAAGGCCTTACTGTTTGGACGACGTGTCAGCAGGCTTCTGATTGTGGTGTATTATTTTTTGAACACTCCTGCTGATCTTTTTGGATTTTGTGTGACCACTAGTCAGTGAGCTGTATCTGCCCTTGTCTGTTAGGGGTGCAGAAGTTGCTGTTTAAGGAACTTGGTTTGATGAAGGAGACTAAAATAGTTTTGTAACTATAATGAATAATGTTTATTTGCACCTTGGAACAATGAAAGTTTTGTAAGACTCATTTCCTTCCTAGGTGGAAGAACACAGATGCTCCATACCAGTTCTCTTTATATTCCGCCCCCCCACCCCGGACTGCTTTTTTACCACAGTGTTCTTTTGCCAGGTTGGATTTGGTTAGTGTGGTGTCAGAAAGTAAATGATGGTACTTCTGGTCTACAAAGTGCTTTTTGAGTTTCTAAATGAACATTGAATATTTCTGCTTGAAAGAGAGATACTATCTGGCTGTTTATATGCTGGAATAGCTGGTAGGGTTAGAGTTATTCTTAGGAATCAGAGTAAAATCCCACTGAAAAAATATCAAATGTTCAGAGCTCTTGTGTTTTATGTAGATATAGGCATGTATAATAACATTACTTTTACCTGAGTTGCTTCTTAAGTTGTAAGGTCTTATCTTAAAGCTGGAAGACCAGAAATCTTCAGTTTTATCCTAAATGAAGACTCTTTGGCAGAGTGCTGTGGGTAAGAGCTAAAACTTGTGCACATTTCACAGCTGCAAAATATTGAAGTTTTCTTTAATTATCTCAGTTTGAAACTGGCCGAAATAGGAATTATGACTATAAAAATTGAACTCATGTGAATATCTGGAAACCAGTTGTGGAAGTTTGACCCTGGGTAAAACCAAAACAAGGCAACACCGCACAGAGCTTCCCAGGCCCAGCACAGGGTTTCCCTGCCAAACCTCGNGAGACTGACCCAGCCACAGGAGAAGAGACTGCACCGAAGAGGCTGACCCAAGGATGAGTGTCTAAAGACAGTGTGTCCCAGAACTTCCTCCCTCACCCTTATATCTCACGTGATGTGAGAGAGCAGGGAATATCTCTTATTTGTCAATGTATGTCACCTGACTCATTTCCCAGGAAGGCCTAAAAAACAACAAACCTAGCCAAAGCCTAAAATTTAAACCACCACACCAGTCATGTCCAGACTCTAGCAGTTAAGAAAGTGATCGCGTGTCTATAGTGTACCTCACTTGCAGTATAATAGAGCATGTGACTGAATTTGAATAACTTATTTTCATTTTTGTGTTAATACACTTGACTCTTGAAGTACAAATCTTATTCTTGCTTGCCGTGTAGAACTAGTCTTGTAGGAAATTCAGTGGCTTGATTTACAGACAGGCTAAATGATTTCATGAGTCATTAATACTTATGAATCCCTCAGTGGGGGAAAAAAACCCTCACTATTCTACTTAGTCTAAGTGTGTAAGTATAAATAATTTTAGATTCAATGCAGAAATAGAAAGTGGTCTTTTTCTTTTCTCCACATTAAAAAAAACCCCAACCTGTATCTGTTAAATGAAAGTGCTCATGAAGTTTTCTAAGCTTAGAGTAAATGTAGTCCTTGAAGTCTTTCAGGACCGTCTTGAAAAGCATTATGGAAATAGGGCTATTTTTCTTCTGGATTTCTTTCAACTACCAAAATTTCTTTGAGAACTACCAACCTTTGCATTTCTGAAAACATTACTCCTTGTGGCAGCTTGTTAAATGGCAACTGATGCCAGGACTTTACATGTGTATGAAAGGCCATAGCACAAATCAAACCCATATGCATAGAGGACTGTCATACATCTATTACTGCTAATAAGGTACATTTACATGATGGAAGTGATCCAAATTCTAATATACACATGGGAAAGATGGGTGCTCATAGTAGGCATACTAGAGAGTTTTCTCTTTAAGACACTTTAGAACCATTTAAAAATGTCAGCATCTTTGTGGTAAACAGTAAACAGTCACTTTCCAGCCAGAAAATAATACTGAAATATTGGTAGTTTTGATGTGTTTGTGTTGGGGTAACACTTTAAAACCGCTTTGCTATTAAGGTAATGCTCACTCATTCATTATGTTTTCATAGGGGTAAGCATCTTGGACATATAGGGTATTCAGTGGGCTTGAAGTTCAGTGCAACGTTGGGTATTTCAATCAACAAAGTATTATAAGTGCTCCTTCAGAAAAATCCATCTGCGTGTTTAAATTGTACAAATAAAATGAATTTCTAATGAAATGTGCCATGCTGTGCTCTGTGCTGCAAGTAAATGTTTCTATCTTTTTGTTTGGGATGTTAATGAATGAACAGTTTAACACGTCGCAAGCTACTTCCATATAACTCTTAAAAGGACTAGGACAGAGGTGTGACGTAGAAAAAAATAATCACTGATTTCTTGATTCCTTCTTTAGCTATAAAGAATGATACCAGTGTGCAAAAGATGCAACTTACTGCATTACAACTGATTCTTTCTCTTCCTTGGAACTGGACCTTTTTTAATAGTTTGTATAGTTGGCAGTAATTTTAGAGCTCTTTTGAAAACAGTTATTTGCTTCCACTTCTGTCTCACTTTCTTTTCTTATCTGTGTAAACTTTATCCTTTTCTGGGAAGAAAGGCATTTTTCTTTCCCTCTGGAAATCTCACTTGACATTTAGCAAGGGATGTTTGTAAGAATGTCAGACTGATGAGAGCTGTTTGCTGAAGTCTCACCATGTTCATTCAACTGAACAATATCTGTTGTTAACAACCATAATAATTATGAACAGGTTTAAAAGGACAAGCTTATTGTTGTACTTTGGCAACATGCTTTTGTGCTGCTGGTTACTCAATAGTAATACTTGGCACATTACATCACTTTTTATCATTAAAGTGCTTACAGATATTGACAAATTAAAAGCATTAGAGGCTATCTGCATGTCTCTTGGTTGAGGGGAAGTAAATAACTGCTTCTTCATTTATGTTGTAGGGTTTGTGAGTGTTTGGGTTCATAATGACAAACACCAGATAGAGACATGACCCTTGAGTTATGACACTTCTCTTGCTGAAGTTTTGCTTGGGCCTTTCAGGCATGGTTTCCCATTACCATATACCCTTTGGGAGTTCTATCATAGAATCATTAAAGTTGAAAAATACTTCTAATATCATTGAGTCCAATCATATAAAGCTTATCATCTCTGGTAAGGCAAGGCAGTACAGGTGTGGCTATGCAATCAAGATGAGACAGCAGGCTTACCTTCCTGAAGGTGCTTGAAGCTGCTAAGGGTAAGAACTTCCATGAACCTTGTGTAAACCAAATAAATTGAGTTTTGGAGTTACAGATGTGCAGTATTTGCAATACAAGTGACATGATCCACAGGTTCCATTACTTAATCTTACAGTCCTTTAGTTTTCACCTGGCATCTGTTTCATCATGCAAGTGGTTAGGGAGGGCTGTTCTGCAAAGAAAAATTAAACAAAGCCAGCTTACTAGGCATAACAGAATTGTCATGTCTTCTAATGTTTTTTAGCTAGCCAAGCATAGGATGTGTAATAAACAAGTTCTAGACTGAGTATCTTTTACTTTAGTATGCAGACAGCTCTGGGCAGATATGTAATCAGATAAGTACTGAGCCTGGGCTCTGGTGACTATTTGTGCTAATTATTAAAAAGATTGCTGCATAGTAGCCTAAATGGTAATTGGACCACATGTTAGGAAAAGAAACCACGTGTTTGGCCAGGTGACGCTCAGTATTGAATCTACCTGACAGAATGAGACAATATCTTATATATTTCATGTAAATGAAACATGGAACTAGGAATCCTACTGTAGCTAAGTAGCTACTGCAAATGTAAAGCTCTTTTCCGTATGTTTTTGAGAGAATGTTGCATTGGTCATCCTGTCAGTTAGTGGTACAGAAAGATACCTCCTTTCCTTAAATTTCTCTAATAGTTTGTAGGAAGGTGATTGCAAGTGATTTTCCAGTACATGAATTAATCATAAACTGTGTAATTTGCTGTTTGGGCATTTATATACAACATGGAAAAGAATTAAAAAAAACCAAACAATGTTTAGGGGATTAATATTCCTAGATAACTGAAGTGTGCTCAAAACAGCTGTACTGAGCTTGAAACTGTGCAACACATTTGAGCCTTTTAGACTGGAGAGCAGTTATCAAGAGATCTCAAAGACGGTTTTTTCTTAGACCTTCTGTGCCCTTTTTGCATAAGCAAGCAGAGTTATCTTCAAAAAGTCCTCTGCGGTTGCTAATTCTTATTGTGGCATTAATAGCTGTATTTGTTTCAGGGGGCTTGCATGCATAGTAGTTGACTTTTCATAATCTGACATTCATTTGGACACATGAATCAGGATTGAGCTTTTAAAAATTCAGGCCTTTGTTTCCTCTGCTGTTGTTTAGATTCAATTACCATATTTTAGCTTTATGCCCTCTTATTCCCTGTTTTATATAGCTACAGTTTTGGACAAATTTTTGCCGGCGATCATGAGACTGGTTGCTCACTGACTTTGCTAAGCAATTGTAGTTCTTGTCTCTACAGGTTGATTTTTTTAGCTGGCCAGGTGTTGTTTTTCAAGTCCTGAGACACTAATCAATAATTATAGAGAAGATCAGTCACCTTTCTGTTGGCTTGTTAGCTTCCTGTGAGCCTTAGTTCCCACTTTACAGCTTCTCTTTTGGAGAAATTGTCTGAACTGACCCTGAATAGCTGTTGGCTACGTCTCTCAATTAAAAATATGCAGTTTGGGGGAGTAGGGTGATTCACAGACCTTAAGTACACAAAGCTTCTGGGTGCACTTTTTAGGATTTCTGTCTACTTAGCTATTTAATGATGTCTCATATTATTCAGCGTTATATTCATTTTGGGAATGATCTCTGGTGCAATGGAGCTTATGGAGGGACAGACCAACTTATTCTGAGGCTAAAAATTACTTGATTTTTACTTGATTAAAGGAAAATCTTGTGTAGGTGTGGGTTTGGAAGGATGTCAGAATTGTGTCTATCCACTGTACTTGTATAACTTCTGGCAGATGTCTATTTTTTGAAGACCTCCGATGATGGAGACTTTCCTAGGTGAATTAATCTTTTACATAAAACTAGTGAGCTGTCATTGAGAAGCTGGCTGTAGAACTATTAGAAATACAACTGATAATATTAATGCTGTCGTCAGTGCCCTCATCCATGCACTCTTCTTTATTCTCATCAGCATCTGCCTGATGACTTCACAGATTATGGTCCTTTAATTAGAGCATGGCAAATTCTACCAGAGATTGACAGACCGAAGCTGTTCCAGGGTAGGTTCGGGGGGCTCTGGAATTGAAACTAAGACACTGTTGTAAGCTTAAAACAACAGTATTTTATTACAAGCGATAGCCAAGTAAACGGGAACCTGAGGGGGAGAGAGAGAGAGAAAAGGAGGGAAAATAAGCCCTTCATGTATAAACACCCAACTTGCCCAGGTGTTATGAGGTTGTCTCCTTAACCCCAATGCCCAGACTTCCCTCCCTATATACTTATGCACTACTCCCAGTTACTATACATACTGACCCCAGTGCCCAGACTCCCCTGTATGCTCATACGCTACCCACAGTTACTATACATACTGACCCCAATGTGGTCCAGACCCCCAGTATGACCGGCTGCTGCACCCTCGGGTTTCGGTAGGCTCAACACGCTTGGCAGGTGTCCCTGCAGGAGGCAACGTTCTCCTCTGTGCCAGCACATACCTCCAACCTCGAGCAGGACCTGTCTGCATTTTACCCACTTTGCCAGTGACGTCTTACCTGGGCTGGTGTGGCCAGCATCACCCAGCAAGAGGCCTTCGGTCCCTCTCCCTGTTATGTAAGGGGCACTCCTAGTGGTCATGTGTGTGAGCATTGGAATTTCCTTGTTCCTGTGTGATATATTGCAGGGGGTCTTTATTAAATGGTCTGGGATCTTATTTCATCACCCTCCTCCTCACTTTCTCTTTCAAATGCCCTTGAAGGGCCATCAGCCAATAGCAAAGGCCCAATTAATTTTAGTTTATACACAAATGTTCCCTCCAGGGATGAAGTTCTCCCTTATCAACCCTTGTTTTCTCCTACTTGGCAGGAAAAGAATAAATTCCTCACAGGTGGCTGGGCCAAACACAGACCAAAAACCATCATCATCTAGTCCATCCCAAATACAGAAGCTCAGTGCAGTTGTCTTTTCTGCCAGACTATTGCTGGGCATTTATATACATAATGACAAAGAATTAAAAAAAAAAAGTTTAGCGGATTAATATTACTAGATAACTGAAGTGTGCTCAAAACAGCTGTACTGAGCTTGAAACTGTGCAACACATTTGAGCCCTTTAGGTGTTGAGCCTTTGGGTGTTTGGTTTTACTTGGAACTGGTTCTGGGAGATCGTGGGCATTTCTTCTGGAGCTTGATTGAGTAAAGAGGCAGCCACTAAGGACAGTCATGTGAAGAAGTTGTAGTAGGGTTAAGTTTTTACCTAGTATCTTGTGGTTTGCTATCTGAAATCACTTTCCTTGTAAGCAAGTGATCTTCCCTCCAGCAAATATGTTTTTATAAACAGAAGATAATTGATTTGATAATGCTTTATGTGAGTAGGAATGTTTCCATACCCAAAAGGTAGGGATACCAGATAAATGGTAAGAGCAGATGGCACTGTCATTATCAGAGGAAAACAGCTAAAGAAATTCTTGAGACGGGGAAATGAATCAAAGAATACTGTGCATAAGCATGCTCTCAGCTCTCTTTGCATACCTACAATTTTAGATTCAGCTCATGCTGCTTTTGCTAGTTTGCTCTGCTTTCATCTAAAGGCAAGTCTTCCCTATGCTTTGTAGACAAAGAGCCATGGCAGAGCTGTTGACTCAGGTGGTAACTGGGTGCATGGGCTTAAGACAGAACTGGTCTCCCATAGCTAGAGTCAGTCCTAGAGTACTGAGTGACCAAGAAGAGGAACAGAGATGGCACAAGGTGGGAATCATCCCAGTTGTTGAAACAAACCTTGCAAAAGCATCTGAAACTAAGCAATCTCCTTACTTAGTTCTCCAAGTTCTCTGTCCAGTTTGATCTGCCAAATGTTGCTTGCCAAGCTTGCTTGCTAAGATTGATGAAGTCTCCATAGTGTAGATTCATATTGATCATCTTCCCTTCTTAGAGCATCAAATTGATGTAACTGCCTATAAGAGGAACCAAGTCAGTGTTGAACCTTTAGCCATGGTGAAAAATGCAGTCCCGTGGTTGTGGCTTGGGGCTAGAAACTGAAATTTTTGTGTATTACTTCCACATTTGTGAGTATGTTTTTGTCACAACCCCTCCCCTCAGCTACAGAAAAAAATATCTGAAGCCAAAACTACTTTCTGTAAAGCTGGGTATAAAGCCTTTACTAGTCTTTGGCTGTCTGGAGAAACGTTTGCTGGTTGTAAAGTGGTTGGCGACCTTCCTATGCAACTATAGGACAAAATATTTTGTCATAGTGTCTACTTTGTATGTTACTTAGAAATTTTTTATTTTATTTCTGTTTACTATCTAGGTGTGGATCCTAGATAATAGAAATATTTCCCCCAGACTTTTTTGTTTGGATTTTTAAAAATATAATTGAAAATACTCCTTTTCCCTCTTCTGAGTCCTTATTTTTATGTGGCTGTTGAGTTGACTATTTCATATCATGTGTTACAGCTTTTCTAGTTATTTTGTCCTTTAGTTCTTACTCTCCAGAAAGTAATTCTATTTTGGTATATGTTGTGCAAATGTAGGAGAAAGATGATTTTTCCCTGCAAGATTTTGTGCTTTCAGGTGTGAGATGGGGACCAAAGATTGTTTAGAAGGGTTCTCAGTATATTAAACATGATGTAGGGGGAAAAAAATAATCTATTTTAGGAGCCAGGTTCTCTATTTATAGTCCTTTGCACGCCTTTCCATGAGATACATTAAAATTGCATCACCTGACATGATTTAGCAATCGGGTCCCTGAGAAAGTGCTCTTGGAATGAAAAAGGGTGGAGAGGCTTTGGAAGATCGAAGAGCCAGTTCCTTAGTGGCACTTCATTGTGCTAATTAACTGAGACAAACCCCATTCCTGCCCTGCTGCTCAGCTTGCAGCAGCAGGACGGGGCTGTCGGCCCTTTGGATGCCGCTCGGCGCGGGCGCCCTGCGGCCACGCTGCCGGCGCGCTGCGGCACTCGCTCCTCGGCAGCGGGCCCTCTCGCAGGCTGTCAGCTTGCAAGATGCTGCCGGTAGCTTAGGAGGAGCTCTGGAGTCCCTAGTGGTAACGGGAGGGAAAGAAACAGCTCGTTCTGCCCTCTTTATCCCTGGCAAAGAATGAGCCTGGCACCACATCTGCACAGGGGTGAACGCTTGTCCGGTGGCTGGTACAGCATCGTGAGCTTTGCCGACGTCCTTTTGTTTTCTTTTTTCTTCTTTTTTTTTTTTTTTTGGGCATGCTATCTTTACCTCTGTAGTCGTGTGGCTGCTGTTTTGTGTCATGCTTATAGTAAGTTTTCATCAGGGCTTCTCTGTCTCCCCAGTTTTCTTGTGTAGCTGTATTGCAGTGCGTTCATCCTGAGGGTACTGCTGTAGCTGTAGAACAATGGGAATAAGTTGCTTCACGTGGCTTGCTTGTTTTCCTTTTGCCTTCAGGCCAAGTTCTTAATAGTGCAAAATGGCTAGTTTTCCTCTATACTCTGGCAGAATCTGTGAGCACTTATTTTTTATGCTAATTTTTGGCATATTAGTGTTATTACCCATGGTAAAACTTCTGACTTGTTACTATCAGCCGTCTGGGAAAACTGCATATGAAATGTTGTTGTGGGTGTGCTGTAATATTTATGGTAGAGATGAAGATGTGAATCACTCGTGCCAGCAGTACTGTGGGATATTGCCAGGTGCTGCATCTCCTCTGCGGTTTTCCACCTTTCAGCTGAAGTACTTTGTCTCTTACTTATTTCTCACTTCATGCTGATGCTTTTATGGAATCTCTTGTGGTTCTGTAGGTGTTTGATCATTGTTCTGATCTGAAATACACTCTGCTATTTCAATATCCCCCACCTCTTGCCCCTTGCTTGTGACTTTATACAAAGCGAAGAACAGTTTTGCAATCTGTTGTATGCCAGTGGCACAAAACCTGGTTGAAATACAGCTCCAGTGATGATTAGTGACTTGATTTATGTTGGGTATTGCGCAGGCAGGGTACAAGCGTATGTGTTCCACCAAGTGTTAAGTAGGACATAACAGATCGGCAGAGTCTGCAGCAAAGGACAAATGTAACCTTAAGTGGGAGTTGTATCCGTGTATCCCAGTTGCTTCCCCTTGCCATGTAGCCAAGGGCTCAAAAGTCATGTGTCCCTTTCTGCAGTATTGGCAATGTAAGTAGTGTTGCTTAAGGCTGAATATGGATCCTCGCTACAGGTATAATTTAACTATTCCCCCTTCAACTGTGGAAGAGTGAAGAGCACTGTCTCTGTACCTTGTCATCCTGTATGTGCTGCAAAAGATTTTTCTGTCATATCTATACCCGCATGTATTGCCTTCCTCTTGCATAATTCATGGTTGAAGAATTTGCATTTCCCTGAAGTTGAAAGTTCCAAGAGTGCATTGTAATGATGAGAGAAATGGGAGCAGAAGGAGCTGACTGGGTTTGTTTTTTGGTGTTTTTGTTTTTTGTGTTTGTTTTTTTTTTGACCTAGCACTTTTACAAATTTATTTATTGTAGAAAAACCTCTTAACTAAGAGGCAATTGAATTGGTGCCAGTGGAATATTTCAGACTTAAAAAGTGACACGACCCGTTTATATTTTTACTTGAAAAAGCATTTTCTGAGTTGCCTCAGCACAAGGTGACCATCTGTCTGTGTCCCCTGCTGACCTAACAGTGAGGGAAAGATAAACCTTTGACTGTCTCTAGGTACGGGCAAAGTCAATAGTTTACTGCATCTTTGATATGAGGCACAGTCGCAGGCAAATGGGCAACTGTTGTGGGCAGATATGACAGGGAGGTTTTTGGCGTGGTGCCAGGTACGGAGCTGTTGTCAGAGGCGAGTAGCTTATACTGAGAACCAGTCTCTATTAGATGGGGATCTGATAAAATGCATAAAACATAAGTTGGGATAGCTACAGCAATTTTTAAGAGCTCACTATTCTTGAATAAGAGCTGAGTGTGTATGCTAAAGCATACATGTGGCTTTCTTCACAGGTCATCATGTGGATATCTTTCATGTGGGAATCTTTCCTTTTGAAGTAGATGAGCAAAGAACACTTCCAAGATACTCTCCTAACTATCACATTTTTCTAACTTAGTTTGTTCTGGGGTTTTGATTATTTTTTTTTTAATGTTTGTAACACAGCATCTGTCAACAAGACTTTGGAGCATGTAATAAAAGGAACTTTGTGAGAGAGCAGTTAAATGTCATTGGGGGTACATCAGGTCATGGGAATACCAACTATTGTGCTAGTTCTCCCCAGTACCATCTCTTCCTTTCCCGGCCTCAACCTCTGTTGTGATTTTGGACCTTGAATATGTGATGGAGGCTGTATCAGGTTGGGATGTGGCTCATCACAATACCAATAATGTTATTGATGCCACATGCACTGCTGCTTGATGGAATGTTGCAAACCTAAAAGACATGGTAATCAGTTGTAGCTGGGAAGTACTTAGCTGTGAGAGAGGGCATGCTGAAAGGCTGGTATGACCTTTCCAGATCATTGCTCTATTTAGTATAATTAATGAAAAGCTTCCTGCTGAAAAGAAATGTCCAGGTGCTTTTTTTGAGGGGGGGAAGGGAGCTTAGGGAAAGATGAAGATCCAGCTTTTGAAGAGCCCAAATGACAATCTTGTTTTGAAAGAACGAAGATTGTAAAGAATTAGGCAGCTCAGGTATGCACTGTTTCACTATCAGATTATTAAAATTAATGCCTGTGTCACTGCGTCGCTGCTACATGTCTTCAGACACCTCTGGCAATTTCCCTCTTGACTGAGAATCATTTTTTATTGTCTTGATGCACCAGGCTCTTTTATCAATGCCACAGACTTGCTGTATAGCTTGGCTTTGAAGGAGAGGCTTTTACAATAGGTAAAGAGCTCAGGCAACCATACTTTCCCTTTTGGCAATGCTCTGATCCTCTCTTACAGATCAAATAAGTACGCTGGACATCAGGGGAAGTGGTTAGTGTGACAAACCCAAGCACTGACAGACACAGACTAAAAAGCCTCAGTGTTAGTTAAAACTTGTATTCAAACAGTGGTGCTGCTGGTTCCCTGTTTAAAAAGAAAAATGTCTTCAAGTTTCTACCACCAACAAAAGATGTCCAATTTAGATTCAATCAGTTATTTGTCACTGTCTGGCATATTTTTTTTTGAGTGGTTATTATACATTTTTTTATCTTTTTCTCCCCCATGTGTTACTGGAGCAACAATAGCATGGAGACATTTGTCTTGCAGAAAAAGAATCTCAGAATCGTTCAAACCTGTTTCCTTGGCTTTGTCGTAGTAAATTTGTATGTCTGAGAAGTAAGAGACTGGTCACTTCCTGTATTTTCCTCTTATGCTGCTTCTCAAACTGCTTCCTTTGAGGAAAAATAGAGTATGATATTTAGTCCTTTCACAGCCAGAAACAACAAGAGTGAATGCAAAATTGTTGTAAAATAGAACATTTTTAAACAAAAGCTACTCCTGTTTCATGGTGAATAAATTATTCTTTTTAAGTCCTAACTGATTTTAAATTTTAAGAATAAGTTTATGGGGCTTTTTTGGGCAGATTTTTTTTCCATTGCTTTTGAAACTACAAAACTTTATACATGTTTATTTTTTAAAACTCCATCTAGTACGTTGGGCACTGTTGAGTGCCCTAATGTAAGGGCCAGACACTCAGTAGAGTGATTATAAAGTGAATTTCTTATCTCAGGAAAGACAACTGCTTTCCAGTCATCCAGGGCTGTAGTCAACACATCCATTTCTTCTCACTTGAAGAATATGTTTTCCATAGTTAAATGCTTGGAACAAATATCAGCAGGTTGCCTTTAACATGTGGCAGAGAGAGGGCACTCTGGAAGAAGTTGCTTTTAAATCTTGAGTTACCTTTACTATGGACTGTTAGTGCAGTGCTTCCTATGTAGGTACTGCAGTGTGACTCTGAAAAATTGATAAGTGTTCAAAAATGGCTCACTTGGTTGCTTCTAAAATTCACAACCACCTTCACATCTTATGACGGAGACAAATCTGGATTCAAACTGCTGAACAGTTTTCCCACAGGCTGTGTCACACCAGTATCTTACTAGAAAGGCCCCATGGCATCTAGAGAGTTTGGTAGGCAAGTTGGGTTTTGTTTTATGAAAATGCTATTCTAATTTCAGCAAAATATGCCATTTATGAGTGTCTGGCTTTTTCAAAACACTTCCAAAAGCAATGAACAGAGGAAAAAATATAGAGACAAGATTTTATAAGGGTTTTTTGTTGCTTTTTTTTTTTTAATGGCTACAGTGATGGAAGCCAATGACATTGTTTGCAGAAGAAAAATCATGTTTTGCTCTGAATGTTTATTCTTCCACAGAAAGGGGCAGGACTGATGCCACTGCGAAATCTTCATGAAGTTTTGGAGAAAGACATAGTGATAACTTTTAGAAGAGGAATATTAACTATAGCCATCTTGCACAATACTTTTAGCCTTAAGCTTAGATACTTCAGTGATTTCTCCCAACTCATGTAAATGTAACACTTCTGAAGTTAATGTGAATCCCATAGCATTTTACAGACCCAGGATTCTGCAAAGAACTGGAGCAAACCCATTATTTCTTAATTTGACAATAGAGACTTGCCTTGTTTCTGAGCAGGAGGTGTGGCCTCCTTTAACTTTTCTACCTGTAAGGATACCAACAAATGGAAACAAGTGCATTTCCCAAAGACGACGTACTGTGGTCTGTTTGCTCCTTTTGCTGCTTTGCCTGCTACTCTGGCCCAGTTCAGAGATGGAAATCTGCCTCTTGTGTCTTGCACTTATCTCAACTTTTATGGCTAGTGGTGCAGTAGACAGAAGTTTTTGGATGACAATAGAAAGCACACTTGTTTAGTTAACTCTGATTCTTCATTTTTACCTGCCCAGTGGGATGCTTGAAAAGGGGCGTATTCTTCTGCATAGTTTGTATTGAACAGTGAAGTTTTGCTTGATGTGAAAATTGTCTACTGCATGTCATCTATCTGTTCTCTGAGTCTTTCAGTGGTCTGTCTGATCAGCAGAGATCCTCAGTTTTTCGAGCGAAAAAACATTGGGAGAAAAAATGGCATTAACGTTTTACGTCACTTTCTTTTGGCACAATAAACAATAATGAAATATACAAAGGATTAATAGATCCTTCCGGTTGGGCCTCAGCTATATTATCTAGAGGAATTTTGTCTGCAAAAATATGAGCCTTACAGTACTTCTGCTGGCATAAATTATTTGGCTTTTCTTCTTGAAGGGTAGCCTGTCACCCTAAAGGCAATTCTTCTTTTTAATTTACAATGTACTATAACTTTCATTTTCTTTTTCCGGTACATGCTTCCGTATGCAGCATTTTACCTCCCTACACGCGTTGGTACCTTAACAAAGAATCAAGTCTACGCTTCTGTGTAGATCTGCTTCTGAGTGGTGGTGTTGTGTAGAGCTGCCCAACAGAAAATTTAAGACACAACAATTTGCAACAAAACCAAAGCCCACTATGAAAAGTTTGTGCTGTTTTTGTGTTCTCCATGTGGAATTAAGGTATTGCTGTAGAGTGTGGGAGCTTGGGATTCAGGTTTCTGTTTTGAGTCCTCCAGAGTCATTTGGCAGATGAAAACTGCTGGCCTCAGTTAGGCAAAACAAGGACCCAAACCTGAACACTGTGCCATGAATCTCACCAGCAGCCTCTTGTTGAGATGGCTGTACATTTGTTTTCCTTTTTCCAACAATCAGAATTGACTACCAAACTTTATCTAACACTTCTCAAATGTAATTTTGTCTGAAATTACAGGAGGCTGGAGTGCATTATTGAAATTTTCTGTTCCTGTTTCTAGGCATCACAACAGGTAAAAACCTTCACTTTTGCTGTTTCTCTTCTGACACTGACAATAAAATTTACTTTTTCATATGGTAAATTCAATCCCACTTGAATACTGTGAATGTGTGTATGTATGAACACATTTGCAGGGCAGTCTGCTGTTCAAGACCTGAGTTTAAGGTAGGCTTGATGCTGGCTTATTCCATAGAATTCTATTTTATTGCATTGAAAAGTCAAAGCACACAGAAGTTTCAATCAAGTTAAAGCTACATGAGCCTCAAAATACTGTGTGTTCATGGTATTATATCCTATCCAGATGTTACAAAGGTGTTGATTTATCAGACTGCTGCCTATTTCTTCAGTATGACAAAGGATTTGTAGCTTGTTGCTCAAACCTAATCTCGGAGCAAGGATGGCTGTGGCATCCGTCTTGCCCTCATACACTAGCTAATTTTTTTTTTCAGGTCTGCATATGATCTGTATTTGTACCTCTATGTTGTTTTAGTCTGAGTTTATAAAACCCCTGAGGTGTTAGTGTTGAAAGTATAGGCTAAAGTTTCTGTGGACAATTTCAGACAATGTTCTAATCTTACCTTTGTAAAAATTTCAAAATATATTTATCTCTTAATCTTTTTTTTGTTGCTGTGATGCCTTATTTCTAAATATTAAAAGATGACTTCTGTGTGCAGCTGGATTTGTGTGCTTAAGGTCAGCAAAGTTTGTAGAAACCTCCTCTGGTACAACAGAAGAACAGTGCACAATTTATTTATTGCTCAGAGAGCACTGTTAGACTTGGTAACCACCAACACATTTTGTAAACTTTTGGGGAATGTAAAGAAGCAGTTGTATTCATTTAACGTGATCCAGATCAACCAGTGTGGCTTGTGTTAAGAAAAATATATTAGCAAGCCCATTATAATGTTTCTATCAGAATCAATACACTAAAGAAAGTAGAGCTGGGCATAATATTCTGGACTAAACTTATTTACAATTCTTTATGCTTTATAGAAAGGCTTATTAGGAGAAGTGAATTACTCTGATATTGAGGGTTTGTTGATTGGAGCTGGTAGAGAGACAGAGTAATTACAATTGATCAGTTTTTCATAAACCAAGAAAATAGCTACTGGCAGAATTTTGTTTCAGAATTGTACAATATAGTGAGACATGCTTTTGAAGTCATAGAATGAAGTTTGGGACAGAATCCTAAGATTATTCAGTCCAACCATTAACCCTGCACCGCTGTGTTCACTGGTAAGCCATGTTCTCAAGTGCCACAGCCACACTTTTTTTTTTCTTTTTAACATTTCTAGGGATGGTGACTCAACCACTTCCTTGGGTAGCCTGTTTCAGTGCTCAGTGAATAAATTTTTCCAAATATCCAATCTAAACCTCCCTTGGCACAACTCAAGGCCATTTCCTCTCATTCTGTCAGTTGTACTTGGGAGAAAAGACTGCCCCCCCGCCCCAGNTGAATAAATTTTTCCAAATATCCAATCTAAACCTCCCTTGGCACAACTCAAGGCCATTTCCTCTCATTCTGTCAGTTGTACTTGGGAGAAAAGACTGCCCCCCGCCCCAGCTATAACCTCCCTTCAGGTAGTTGTAGAGAGTTATAAGATTTCCCCATGGCCTTTTTCTCCAGGCTAAACAACCTAGCTCCCTTAGATGCTCCTGATAAGACTTCTGCTTCACCCACTCTATTGCCCTTCTCTGGATATGCTGCAGCACCTCAACATCCTTCTTGTAGTGAGGGGACCCCGAACTGAACCACAGTCCTGCTGCCCACACTATTTCTGATACAGGCCAAGATGCCATTGGCCTTCTTGGCCACCTGCGCACACTGCTGGCTCATGTTCAGCTGGCTGTTGACCAGGACTCCCAGGTCCTTTGCTGCCAGGCACCTTTCCAGCCACTCTGTCTCCAGCCTGTAGCGCTACATGGTGTTGCTGTGACCCCAGTGTAAGAATTGGCACTTCAGCCTGTTGAATCTCATACTGTTGATCTCAACCTGTCGCTCCAGCCTGTCCGGATCTTTCTGTAGATCCTTCCTGCCCTCCAGCAAATTGACGCTCCAGTCCAGCTTGGTGTCATCTGTGAACTGGCTCGATCCCCTTGTCCAGATCATTGATAAAGATATTAAGCAGGATTGGCCCCAATACTGAGCCCTGGGAAACACAGCTTCTGACCAGCTGCCAGCTGGTTTTAAGGCCACGCACAGCCTCTCTCTAGGCCCAGCTGTTCAGCCAGTTTTCTGCACAGCAGAGTCCATACCTCCACAATGTGGGAAGCCAGCTTCTCCAGGAGAATGGTGTAGGAAACCGTTTCAAAGGATTTACTCAGGTGTAGGTAGATGACATCCACAGCCTTTCCCTCACCTGCTAAATGGGTCACCTTTTTGTAGAAGGAGATCGGATCAGTCAAGCCTTTCTCAAACCTGTGCTGGCTGGGCCTGATCTCCTGGTTGTCCTGCACCTGCTGTGTGATGCCACTCAAGATGATCTGCTCTAAGGCTTTTCCTGGCACTGAGGCCAGTCTGACAGGTCTCAAACTTTGAACCTGAGAGCTCTTGCAGCCTAAGCAAGAATCATGCACCTAGATGAAAAAGCTGCCATGGATATTAATAGTAATTTCTAATTATTTTTCTCACTCCCGGATATTTGAAAATAGAGAAAAATTAAAACTGACACTTTTGTTTTTAGTAAGAAAACGTACAAAACTCAAGACTGCAAACCCAAACCTTTTTCCTGTTTTCATTGAGATATTCTGAATGAGGAAAATGGACTAAAGGACATAGGTGACAAAAGACATTCAAATTGGCAAAGATTTGAAGAATTAAAAAATTATATTTGAGTCTTTTTTTTTAAGTTCCAAGTGGCTTTTGGAGAGCCTATGGAGTTGTTATGAAGCTAATTAAGTAAGGGCAAGAGAAGGGCAAGGTAATGAACTTTAGAAAGAACAGTTTGAAATAATCAAATCCATTGATGATTCTAAGTTAAATGCTGCTTTTCTCTCACACAAAGTCTTGGTCTTTGTTATTGGATTACTGGAAATATCTGCTTAGTGCTCAGCTGTGGTCAAAGTTATTTAAAAATTACACTTGACAGTAGTCTTTTAATAAGAAAGGAATGAGAATATACTAGAAATGTTGCTGTCTCAGCAGATAGGTAAAATAGTTGCTTAGGTTTTTGTTTGCTCTTTCTTAATTTTGGAGAAGAACAGAGGAGTGGACTAGGAAGAAAAAAACAGGAAGTAATAAAAACTCCTGGGTTTTCCTCTGGTCTTAGTGGATAAGCTTCTGTTAACTTCAGGGATATATCAGCAAGGTTTTTGTGTGGGAACTGTGATTAATCTCTTAAATTGGGAAGAATAAACATAAGAACACTGAGCTCCTAAGTGAAAGGAAGAGAAGTTAAAAAGGTAACACAGACTGTGTCATCCAGATTTTTTGATTTCTGCATTTGGAGAAGTACAGGTAACATCCTTATTTAATAAGGAGAGTGGAAAGAACAGTATTTTCAATAAACACTTGTGAGAGAATTGGTTTCATTTCCTCTTGAAGCATAAATATTTTGAGCATCTTATGTTTTCTTTCCAAACCTTTCCCTAAGAACAATAAAAACAAAGAAAATGAGTGGTAAAGAAGTATCTTGTTTCTCTTTCCCTCATCCCTTTCCCTAAACAAAATAAATGAGACTAAGCCAATTTTTCTTGATATTGGAAAACTAGAGAAAATTGAGACTTTTTTTTTTTGTGGGCTTTTGAAGCAATTTATAGCAAGCCTACAAGAAGTTGAAATAGTTTTGATATTAAAACACAAGAAACTGCAACAAGATTTGATGGAAGAAACTATATTTCCTTAAAGAAAAACTTTAACCCCAAATGCACTGATTTTACAAGGAAGGTAGGACTCTAAGCAAGCTGTGACATACCAGTTGTTCTTTTAAATGTGTGCCACCTGCTGATAATTGGATAGAAAGATGCCTTTCCTAAAGGAAGCCACTTTCAGCTCTGCAATCCACCTCTCCTATAATGTAAAGGCCCTGTTGCTTCTCGCGCACAGATCAGGTGAAGCCTGAGTCAATAGCCACATCTTGCATGTCAATACTTAAGGTGGTTATTGCCTATTTTACATATATGACTTTTTGTCTAATATTATTTAGCTGATTGATGTCTCTTTAAGTGTTCTGTCATGACCTAAAAAAAAAAAAATCACCTTGTATGTAAAAATAATGAAAAAAACATATTACAGAATATAGTTGCATATCTTAGAACTACAGTGTTCTTCAAAAGACTAAAGTGAAAAGAGAGGCTCCTGAGATGTGTTACTTGTGCAGTCTTAAAATATGCATAAATTATGGCTTCAATTCTGTTTCAGGCATCGGTGACATAACTCCTGTGGTTTATGATATGAGTGGCCTAAGGCAACAGAATTTAAGAAATAATATGCTCCGTTATTCTCTACAGTGAATTTAGCGCACAACAGGAGTGTGTACAAGCTGTTTGCTAGGACTGTGGTCTTCAGTGTACTGGGTAACTATCCACTGAGGAAATATATGAATTTCAGCTGTATGCATTATAGGTGTTGAACTTACTGAAAATAGACTGTCAGCATTATAAATCTCTGTTAATGTTTTCTTGAATATGAAGTGTGAGAAGGGTTATTTATTTGCTTTCCAGTGTTAGCAGTATGCTTTCAGCCAAATAGTGAATATACTTTGGTGATTTTTTTTATTTTTATGCCAGTGGCAGAGTTGGTTTCATTTATGTAACTGTTACATGAACTTACAATCATCCTTATCTTTTGGGCTTTTTTAGATAAAACATTCTCATCTGTCTCCTAGGATTATTTTCCCTGATTTCTCTTTGGAGACAAGTTGAGTTGACCTGAAAAAGTTATATAAATCCTCAATTTTTTTAACTTTTTTTTTTTTTTTAGAACATGATCTGCGAAAGCAGTAGTAGCTCAAGCTTCTGAATTCACATGGGTTGTCTACAGATTGTCCTGGAAAGGCTCTCTGGGACCGATTCAACTAGTTCAGTGCTGGGATGGAAAAAATATTGTAGCATTCTTTAAGAGTACTGAATGTAATAGTAGATATTTGGATAGGAACAGGTTTAGTCTTACCCAGGGGTGCTGTATATTACCTTTTTGCTTTTTTTTCCTTCCAATGGTATATTCATTACAAAGAATGGCACTATGTTTTTGGTGCTTTTATATGTGAATGTTACTAGTCTCAGTACTTCAGTGCTGTAGAAATAATACATAGCATAAACCCCAACCAAGAAAAACCTTATACTGAGAAAGTACATGAATGTACAGTGCAAAACAAAGCTGCCATAGAAAGAAAAGGATTCTGTGCAGGATTAGGATAACTTTTTTTCATTCTTTCCTGCTATATGACTTTTTCTGCTATGATTGACAAGTGTTTTTTATTACCCATGACTATTTAGAAGGTATTTTCACTTTTTTTATTCACATCTGGGCAGGACTGGGAAATTCAGAGAGAACACCATAGATCAGGGTGCTAAAGGAGTCTGATGGATTAGGATGGTATTCTTCTACTTGTTACTTCATTGTCTGTGAAGAAAATCATTATTAGGCAACTTACATATATAACATTGAGGAATCTGAACCCAGAAATTCTGTATAGTTCCCCAATATGTTTAGAAAAATGCAATTTCAAAATGCTTCAGTTCTTGAACGTGTCATTTGCTGTTATTGTCGCGCATTTGCGTAACTTGATCATTCATAAGTTGATGTGTAAGTTTGGGTTGGCTCCCAGCCAAACCCTCAGCAACCCAGGACAGCCTCCCCCCACAGCCACCGAAAAAAAACGGAGAAAGGAGAAAAAGGTAGCAGGGGAAAATTGCAGCAAATATATATTTATATATATAGCTATAGAATTCTATACAATNACCTATCTTTTATACACCTGATTACGTGAGGAAATAGGATGGAATACTTCCTTAGTTTTTGACCCCAGTTGTTAAGGAAGGCCTAAAGAACAACAAACCTCACCAAAGCCTAAAATTTAAACTACCACAGTTGAACACATTGCAGTGTTTCTGGTTATGAGTATAATACAACATATGACACATATATACAAATTAAAAAATATATATTTTAGATGACTGAAATATTTATATTGGTACTTAGCACGATTACGGATGTCCAAAATAAATGCTAACTCGGTGTTAACTGTTGTACTGTAGTAAATTAGTGTTTCCAATTAATTGCCCCCTGTATGTGTGATTGCAGCATATGCCTGCTCAGGGCTCAACATCCTGAACAGTATTACTTCAACATGGGAAATTGTTAGAGTAAAATAGTTATTTGACCTTTCCAGTGTATGTTTGTATTCTTGTTTCACTGTTGTTCCCCTACTCCAGTAATCTGTCACTAAGTTTACTTTTCCTACTAAGACACTAATTCTTTGTACTTTTATTTTTTTGAAGTCTTGGTGAAGTTAGACAGGTAACATACCGTTGATAAAAGCATCTGTCCACAGGCACTTGATCCACCCAATACTTTTATTTACTGCACCTAAATATGCTAGAAAAAAAAATTCTTTTCCACTGAATGATTTATAAAGGGAACTGCCTGTAAATCCTATCACATTTTAACACCATTTTACCTTATCTAGATCTTTTCTATATGTCCTCAATTACATGATTGTGTTCTGACACTTTTTTGCGATGTCTGTCAATGAGCAAATGCTGTGCTGATCGCTGTGAAATATAGTGACACATACAGTCACTTGAGATTTTAGAATATTTTTTGCTTGCTGTAGTTAGTAGTTCCATATATTCTGCGTATGATTTTATGAATAAAAAATTAACACGGAGATTAACACAGATGAAGATAAATGGTATTTACATTTAATAAATTATTTACACTTCACAATCCATAAATAAGTTATGTGAAGGCAATGCCAGAGCTTAAGAAGTGAAGATCTCATAGGACTGTAGTTATTTGAGTTTTTTACATGTTTCTTTAAGCTTCTTGGAGCTGGGACACAAACTAGCACATACATGGTGGCATGTTCTTTGTATGTGCTTTTCCTAAATCATAGTTGGTTTAACTGAACCAAACTGTAAGATGATCTCTAAATGCATAATTTTTAGCTTAGAGAACAACGATTTATGTCATCCTTTGATGAAAACCAGTGTGAGTCTCTTCTGCTATGTTTATGATCATTTAGTTGAAAGATTAATGTTTGAAAACAGCTGTTATAGAGTCAGAATTCTCATAGGCGTATTCAGTTAACCTGCATTATTCTGGTACCTACCAAAAAGAAAGTACAAGTATGTACACAGGAAAACGATGAAATTACAATTTCTCCATGACTATAGCCAGAAAAATTCGTAGTGGAACTTATTTATGATGTTTGTGTCAGGATGATCATGTTGTACTTCTAACAGGTGTTTTGAGAAGTAGCTTTTCTGCCCATTCAGACTTCGGAGTTACACTTTTCAACCAGGGAAAACATGAGGTTGTACGCAATGGGAGGTGTCTGCAGCTACCTGATGTGGGTGACCCTTTGCAGCAGCTGCAATTTGTAGGTCATGATCCTTAAGTGTCAGTAATACTAATCATAGAACTATCAAAGTTGGAAGAAACCTTGAAGATCATCAAGTCCAACCCAGCATACAAACTTCCTTCCCCTTTACATATTTCTATTTCTCAGAATGTCTAAGTAAATTCAGGCTGAAGAAAAATTTGAGGATTGATAGAAGTATTACATATAAGAAATACAACTACAAAATGTATAACCATTTCTATTTATGGAAGGGGAAGCTTTGATCAAAGCCTGGGAGTTGTTAGAGACAGGCATCATGATATCCTGTAGGGTTTTTTTCTGTGTATTGAACTGTTTTGAATCTGTAAGAATGCACTGTCACAGAATATTTTGTTAAATCCATTAATGTGTCAGTTGCTTGTCTCAGCGACTTCAGTCTTCTCCATTCACTAGTTAAGCTGTCTTATTTCCTTGTTAAGCTTTTGCTGTGTGTAGTTTTGCTGTGCTCACTGCAACACGATGCGGCAGATAATTCTTCAGAACTGTTTTTTAGACCCATAGGAGCCAAAGTACTTGCCTTATGACTTCTCCTTTTGTGCTTAGAGGTACCCTTCTCTTCAGTGACCCAGTGAATAAAAACAGAAATGAAAGGGGACTTCTGTTTTCATGCTCTACTCTGCTGGAATGAAGGAAGCCCAGCTGTTTTTAGACAGCAAGACTGAGGAGAGAACCAGACTACACACTGAGAATAATTAGAACAACATGGATTTAATATCATTATTGCCAGGCATTATTGTAGTCACTTCATTGCAACTGCTTTGTTCCTGGTTTCCGTAAATAAGGCCGGGTCCTTGTTTCCGTAAATAACACCAGGCTCAGGGCAATCAAAGATAACACATTCAGATATGGTTACCTAACTTATTGCTCATCTATTTCTCTAGTTTCTCTATTGTCTCTTCAATATAACATTTTTCTTTGACCTAGATAACTTCTCAATTTCCTTCTTGAACATAACAGGAATGTTGAGAATTTTTTCCCTCCTTTTTAGATAACTTTGAGGATCCTTTAACTGATCCTCTTTCCTTATTTTACATTTCAACAGCCTTATAGCACATGTGATAGATACCACCTTCCGAATGGCAAAAAAGTAAGAATCAATGGAGGAAGTAATGGCGGGGGAGAAGAGGGGAAGAAAAGGCTGTATGCTTATAAAATCAGAGGTGATATTGGTGGCTACAGTAACTCTGAAGCCCAGCTCTGTATAAATGTAAAATTCCAACTTCTGTGAGGTGTGACAAAATTTTGAAAGACTGTAATCTGTGATGTTCACTGATTAGCCATTGGGCTGTGTACACTGAGTATTGCAGGTGTCTTCTGAAAAATGGTGTAATGGAATTTAAAGTGTGTAATTGACCAGTCCAGAATAGAAAATTGGGACATACCTAAATATTTTTTCTATAAAACTAAAAAATTTTCCCTGTCAGTATGTTGACTTGATGAATTTTTTTCTGGGGAAAAAAACCCCAGGGAAAACTAACCTTATAAAGGCAGTTTCACAATGGAGGTGGTCACAACATATATTAGCACTGCAGTGTCAGATTTACTTATTCATTTATCCCTAAAGCAGACCATACCTGTGTAATTCGATATTCCACAATGGATGAGGAATATGAGATACTGCCAGTAACATTCGTATACAAACCATTGGCATTGGGAAGCATCTGTTTTGTGATACTCTGACTTCTAGCCCTGCATTAGCTGGATAGTTATCAGTCAGAACCTCTGTGTTTTCTGCAAGGGATGTGTTTACACTAGTGAGCTGATGGTGATTTTGATAATGATGCCCCAATCTTTGTCACCTGCCTTACCATGGCTTATCTCGTACATTGATCATGGAACATAAAATCTGACTTTTAGATGAGCCTATCCAAGGCAAGCATGTCTGTGTTCTAGCACTGAATGAGTGCTCAGTTCATGGAATCAGACCGGGGATAGTCAGAAGTGCATCTTCAGCGCATGTGTTAATTGAATGGTGAGTTGTGCCTACTGGGCTGTAGCTCCTGCTTGGTAGAACTACTTGCCAGCACAGCCATAGCTTTTGGCACAAAAGTTGTAGATTACTGACCCCGATAACAACAAATGGGATGATCGCTAGGAGTGAGTTAGATTTGAACAGACAATCTTAGTAGTGTCTCTGTCTGACTTGAGTGCTTGACCTAATGATCACTTCACATCTATTTTTCTAATGTGTGGTTGGAAGGTGTTTTTCTCAGAGCTGTGTAATGGTTTGGATTGTTATTTTTTAAGTGGCAAAGATCTGATTTTTCACTTGTATTTTCTTTTTATTATAAATTGATGAATTGCCACATATGTTTCCTTTTGTACCACAACACTTTTCCTGTTCTTTCAGTGTTTCTTTCGTGTAATTTTAGTTGACTACTTCCCTCTTAATTAGGTATGTGGCTACATATTTGAGGAAAAAATCCTGACAATTGTTTTTCCTCTCCAAATATGTTTTGAATATTTTTTAAATTGATATGGCGCTAATAAACTGCAGTGGAGAACTTTAATATCAGCCAAGCTCACTTACATGAATTTAAGATAGCAATTTTTTTATGGTGTACTCTCTAATACTTTGGTCAACTGGTTGAATAATCCCCCAAGTCCATCTACTTCTAATATTTGAGTTAAAATAGAGCTGGGTTTACATATAATTTGTAGGTGGATAATCCCTGATGGTTGCTGTACTCTGTTAGGGCATCAGCACCAGAAAAAGTCATAAAACCAGCTGAGCTAGGAAGTTTAAGGAAGCAGCTGCTCTGCATCTATGTAGTAATCCCATGGAAGTAAGACTGCTGGAGAATCAAAAATATTTAGGGTGAGGGAATCAAATGGAATAATCTTTTTTTGCAAGAATGCTTTGACTGCAGCAGCCACATTTCCATAAATTCCTGCAAGGTAAGCAGGAACTGATCAAGTTAGTGTAAAATACTCTGTAAAGTATTTTTCATGCAAGGCCTATTTCCCAGAATTCTTAAGGGTTGAAAAATGTGGAATGACTCTGGCATTTACACTGATGGGACTGAGGGAAACAGAAGGTATTGCACAGCAGGAGCGGGGTGGGGCTTGCAGATGAGATTTTTCTTTTTCTTCTAATGAGAAGCAGAATTGATGAATCAAAGAGATACTGGGAAATTAATGTGGACAGAAGATGGCAGGTGCTAAGATTACTCTTCTGTATGTGTGAGAGGCTGGTAATGTGTAAAAAACCGATAAAGATGAAGAGGGTATTGTGCCTTTGGATGAGGATGGAGGCAGTGCAGAGACCGCAAAAGCATGTTCTAACTTGAAGTAGAACATTGAAAGATTTTATTTACAAGGATCATTGTTATGGGCAGAATCACAGAATGGTTAGGGATGGAAGGAACTTCTGGGGATCATCCAGTCCAACCCTCCTGCCAAAGCAGGGCCATCTAGATCAGGTTACATAGGAACTTGGCCAGGTGGGTTTTGAATGCCTCCAGGGAGAAAGACTTAATGACATCCCTGGGCAGCCTGTTCCAGCGCTCTGCCACCCTCAAAGTAAAGAAGTTCTTCCTCATGTTGAGGTGGAACTACTTGTGTTTTAGTTTATGGCCATTGCTCATCATCCTGGGCACCAATGAAATAGTTGGACACCATATTCTTGGCACCCATATTTGAGATATTATATGTGTCAATGAGATCCCCTCTGTCTCCTCTAGACTAAACAGGCTCAGCTCCTGCAGTCTCCCCTCATAAAAGGAGTATTCTGGACCCCTGATCACCTTTGTTGCCCTGCACTGGACTCTCTCCAGTAGCTCCTTGTCTTTCTTGTACTGAGGAGCTCAGGACTGGACACGGCGCTCCAGTTGTGGCCTCACTGGGGTTGAGCAGAGGGGCAGGATCACCTCCCTTGACCTGCTGGCAATGCCTTTCCTAATGCACCCCAGGACACCATTGGCCCTCCTGGTCACAAGAGCACACTGCTGGCTCGTGGAAAACATGTCAGTCACCAAGACTTTCATGTCCCAGGTCCTTCTCCACAGAACTGCTCTCTAGTAGGTCAGCCCCCAGCCTGTACTGGTACTTTGGGTTATTCCTCCCCAGGTGCAGTAGCCTACGCTTGTCTTTGTAGAGCCTCATCAGGTTTTTCTCTGCTCTACTCTCCAGCCCATCAAGGCTTCTAACTGGATTTTGCTCGGCTGATCACAACCCTCTAAGCTCTGTCATTCAGCCAATTCTTGATGCATCTCACTGTCCATTCATCTAAGCTACATTTCCTGATCTTACCTACAAGGATGTTACAGGAGACAGTGACAAAAACCTTGATAAAGCCAAGGTAGACAACATCCATTGCTCTCCCCTTGTTGACCCATCCTGCTGTGTCATCATGGAAGATTTTAAGATCGGTCAAGCATGGTTTCCCCTTGGTGAATCCATGCTGACTACTCCTGATGACGTTATTTTCTTCTGTGTACTTGGTGATGATGTACAGAATGGCCTGTTCCATCACCTTTTCAGGGATGGAGGTGAGGCTGACTGACTGGTAGTTTTCTGGGTCTTCCTTTGTGCCCTTTTTGGTAAGATGGTACTAAATGCATTTCTCCTTCTGTGACAGCACTAACGTCTTCAAAGCAGCTTTTCAGAGCGTGTGCATTCTGCTTTAGAAAGTAGAGCAAACATGACAAAATGGTGTGCTGCTATTGAACATCCCTTTTAGTACATAAACCTTTGAGCTAGTTTTGTTAATCGGTTACTTTGAAATAACAAAAAACTTCACGGCATCTAATTTCAGCATTCTCTTTTTATATGAAACTTCCAGATTTTTTTAACCCTTGTTAGAAACACTAGAAATCTTAAAATTTTAAGGGCTAAACTATGTTTCATTTTATGTTGAGAAAAAATAATTTATCTGAAACATTTTGCTTGCTTTTTGGAATTACTTGCATGCCCTAAATATTTTCAAGTTTTCTTCTTGAAATTGATCATATTTAGTCCATGGGTGAAATCCTGTTTAGTCCTCCTTTAAATATTTTGCCAAGTTGGGGAAGTTTCTTGTGTAAAAAGGGTTGCTAACAAGGTATCAAGATACTGTAAGATAACAAAACCCTCTCAAAGAAAGTTCTTATTGTATTGGGGCAGCTTATATGTAGCTTTCAAGCACAAACTGGTGGATTTTTGTATAAAGAACACAAAGGTAGTTGCAGCACCATTTTCAGCTGTACTGAAACGAAATGCCTTGGAGCAATGTCTCTAGTTACATGTATTTTAAACCTTCCAGTAATGATGTGCATGCTTATGTAAGTAATACTAACTTTTTCTGACACTCTTGTTGCACCAAAGTGAAATTATACCAATCCTTGTAGCTTTCTGTACCTACTGAGACGAGAAACATAGTACAACCTATGTTAATGGGTTGTAAATGGTATGATTTAGGCTTGTCTCACAGCAACCCAAGGTTTTGATATGCTTTTCTGCCCTCAAAAATATTTACACCCATCCATACTTGAGCAACTGAGAGAAGTGTTTCCAAGTAAGCCTTTTGCCCTTATCAGTGCAACCTGATAGAAATTCCCTTTTGCAGTGCCAAAGACAAAGAAAACAACTGGACTACTGGCTGTGGAGGTCTGAGTCTTAGCCACATGTGTCAGCAGCAAACTCATTGTCGTGTGACATGGGAAGCAGCAGTGGGGCAACATTCCTAATAGTCTGAATTAACTAAATGCTCATAGTACAAAATAATTGATATGTTTCCTGCCAGTCATTGTTAAAACTTTAAAGATTTAAAATTGTAAAGATGTACCAACCTCTTGAATTGGAATAGCAGTTCCTTACTGTGCTCACTCCTCTTCATCTGTGTGATAGTGTCTTCTACTTCTTTCCCATGTAATAGTGCCAGTGAGGAAAATATGGGAATGCCTGTGGAAACTGTAATATGAAAAAAAGAAAATCTTGCTTTTTCTTCTGGGGAAACATAGTGAATAGCTAGGAAACTCTGAGCTGTAACAGTGTGAAAACAGTAGAAGTTGCCTTATAATAGGTTAAGGGAAACTGAGGAGAGGAACTTAGGTTTTGGATAGCATATAGCATTCTTGCAGGATTGTGTTTGAAGAATATGTAGTCTTTTTTTGGCTTTTAAGGATAGCCGTTTACCGCAGGCTTTAAAAAATAATGGTGAATGTGGTATACGCTCTCAAGGATTCTTATTGCAAGGAAATGAGACAGTGTGAGAATATGGATAGCAGACTCCTGTAACTCCTAGCTCTTTTTCCATCTCATAATGAGGACCCAATACCTGTTGGAAGTCAATGAGTTTTGAATGCCTTTCTGTTTGCAGCAACTTGAACTGAGTTTTCTCTGATTAAATGTGTTGTTCAGATGTAGAAGCTGCCCTCTGGGTGCTTGAGTGCTGGTGAGAGGAGTAGAGGTAGGAGCAGCTGGAGACATTAGGCTAGCTGCAGGTTTTGCAGATGCGGGAAAAGAGATGGCATGTAAGCGAGCATGTAAGAGCCCTCCCCTCTGGCAAGCTGTCAGGATCCATTTGGCAAACTGACGCTCAGCCTGAGCGAGGGCTGAGCCTGCCCTGGAGAGCCCAGCTGAGGCAGGTGCTTGTGCACTTGGCAGCAGTTTGGGCTCTGGGCTTTGCTGTCTTGGGAAGGAGGGGTCTGCTGGAAGCGGATAAATTGCTATGACAAAGACGTTCTTGTGCCTGATGATGATGTTATGTAGGAACTACTCTGTAAATGACTGATTTAAGTGCATATTCAGCACAGCTGGTACTGCATCATAAGAGTTTTTCTAAAGTAGTTATGGGCGAGAATGTGTTAAAGCACCTCACTGCTTTTTCTTAGTGCAGTTTGGGATAAATCTTTGAAATAACTGTCAGTTCCTTAAGCTGTTTACTTCAGTTAGGTTCACTTCAAACTTGCTGTGCCTTGTTTATATGACTGAACTACTTTAACCCTGGAGATAATATAATATTGCGCATGTATGGCATGGTGGTTGTGATGCAGGAGATCTGAAGATGGAAACTGATGATCAGTACTGAAATTATTAGTGTGTGAGATGTGATGTATGCCATCTAAATTTGTCTAGCTCAAACTTTAGCATCTGGCCTAAATTGTAGTGCCATCCATCCTCCTGTTCCAGTAGAGTCAAGGTAGGGAAAAGATTGCTTCTCTCAAATAACTATCTAGATCTTTTACGCACCTAATTTTAGGGTCTGGTGAATTGTATTTGTGGCAGTAGATATTGATTATTTAAAGTACCTTGGAAAATTTAATTGTCTAACCTAATAAAGGGAAATTATATGGATTCTAAATTGTTCTCTATGTGCAGGTCAGCTGATGTCTTGCAATTGGTTTCCTAAAGATGTGAGCATAAATATCTAGTATGGCACCTATGAACTGTTTGGTATTAACCTCCTCCCTTCTTTCAAAAATACATAAAAAATAATTCTAAAATTAATTTGTTAATACTCACTGGGTGATTTCAGAAGCCAAAACAAATCTGAAAAGTTGAAAAAAAAGATTAAAAAATTAGTCTCTCTGCTTCTAACTGTAGCCTGAACAACTGAAGAAAAACAAGGAAAGAATTTGATCTTAGTAAATATTGCTTCTGTAGTATGCTTAAATATTATTGAAATGGTAAACTTATGGTTAAAAACCGATCAAAAGAGGAGAAAAAAAAAGCAAAAAAGCCTGTGAGCTATGGATGTTTTGCCTTTGGAAACTGGAACTAGATACATTCGGTTCAAGTTCTCATTAAAAAATATTAGCTGCAGAACATTTTTCTTGGGTTTTTTTTACATATGTTTTGTGGTGTGTTTTGGTGCATGACCAGACAAAATAATATTTCCGTTTGGAAGTTTGGAATAAGATCCATTTGGAACAAAATCTTTGGCAATGCTTGTTTACATAAATTCACCTTTGAATTTAGTGAATTGAGTGATGTGGCTGTAACCATTTTGCTTGCTTAAGCGTGTGTGGTGTAAAAATAGTGTTTATAGTGCAGTTGTCATGTTGATGCAAAAGGATATGATAGCTCAGGGAGTCCATTGTTGCCTTCTGTGGAGATGTCTGTATGGTTTCTCAGCAGTAGGTGTTGAGGGGATATATTGTTAAAATTTTTCCAAGAGAATTAATATTTAGAACCTTTGGCAATGTTCAGGCAAGTCTGAACTCCACCCCTGTCCTTTTGGTGTTCCAAATGTCCAGGAACCATCAACTTTGTGTGTTTAAATGGTGTGAGGGAATGGCAAGCTTACAAGTCTGCTAATATACTAGCATGGCAATGGGATTAGTGTTGATCACTCTGTTCAGGAGAGAGACTTGATTGAGGGTGATGTCTGGTAATATTACGTTAGGTTTCTGTGTAATCCACTCTGTAATAGCTGCTGTCAGCTTTGACTTTGGACATTAATCACAGTTTGTCCTCCACATGTACTCAGCTGAGGTTGAACACTGAGCCTTCCCTGTACAGCTATCTGTGATTCGATATCAAATGCAAGTCACAGTGTGTCCCCCTCTGTATCAGCAGTCAGGCTACATCAGGCTGTCTTCAATCACAGCCAAGTGTGGAGCTAAAAAGGACCTCTGTTCCATGTCTGTTTTCAAGCACTTTTCCAACTCTTAACCTTGACCTAGATTTGTTCAGCTCCCCCAAGAATATATTGTTCATCCAATATCAACATCTTATACACAAACATTTCTTATGTGTGCTATACCTATCTGAAATGAATGACAAATGAGAATCTCACACTGAAGGGTTATTTTGCTATGTATTATCTTACTGCTGTTCAATTATAATCTGAGAATTTTACATAATAGTATTTTTTCTTAAATGGGAAACTAGTTTATTTCTAAAAGCAATCATGTTTCTTGTAACTTTCTGTGATAATCAATTCTAATCAGATCCAATGACAATGTCTGATACCTTTTCTACCAAGACCATCACAGCTTTGCTCTTACGCAAAGAACATTCCCCGAGATTTGAGTTAGTTAATTTGTGTCTCGTTTATGTAAGGCTGTCTGAGGACCTGGGTATACTTATTCACTAGTTCTTTCCTCTTCCCAAAAATTATTAGTCAGAAGGAAAGATAATTACAAAGTTGAAGATGAATGGTCTAATCCCTTGTCTTGAATTTTCTCATTTTCCTTCATTATTCATACTTTTTTGGCTGGATGTGGGAGGCACAAGCTGAATGCTAATAATGCCCAGGCTGAATGCTCTCTGTCCCCTACCACCTGTTTCTTTCCAGGAGAGTATCTCAGGTGAGCACCTGTTCTCCAGCTCATGATTTAGGGGATTTACAGGTTTGAGTCTCCAGTATCTTATAATTGTCTCCATACCATGTGCTTTTCAACATCTGTAGAGCAAATAAGTTTTCAGACTGGGAATGAACACAGGCAGATCTGCTGCATGGTGTCTGTAAACCCCAGGGGATGTGCGCCAGGGGGGTGGTGGCGTATTAATCTCCTCTGAGTTGCAATGAACTACTTTTGTCTGTTTCCTCTCCTCTGTTAATGCTAAAGCATTCCTGCTCAGCAAAATTGCTCACTCCCTTCCCATCCAAGCTCTTCAGAAAAGAACCCAAAAAACCCAACCAACCAAAAAAAAAAACCTAAAAAGCACCCAACAAAAAACAACCCGCCTTTCTTAGCATGTGAGACTAGGTGTTTTCTCTTGTTGCTGCTTCTGAGTCAGCACCCCTTCAGACTTCAGTCTGTATCAGTTCCTGTGGTCAGAGACTCACTTTCGCATCTGGGGCTTGGGTGGAAAAGGACAAGTCCAATTAAGAAGCTATTTGCTATAAAAGTGCCCTCAGTAAAAGGCCCTTATGGCCCCTAAATTGATAATAAAGGCTAGGGTTCAATGCAAGGACATAGTAACATGGAAATTTAAAGCCAGCCTTTTGGGGATCTGATAAAGTTGTCTCTGTCAGTACCTCAGTGATGAGAGTTAAGACTTTCACTCCTGACTCCATCCAGTGTTTTTTGTGAATCTAAAACTGAATTACTTCTAGTGATTTTACAACCTTTGTTCGGCTGTTTATGTGGGGGTTTTCTGTTTTCTTTTAAAAGTAATTATTTTCAAAAGCTAAACACACTTTTGCTATGTGGTTAAAAAACACCAACATATTCTTTTGGGATTTATTCTATTATTTCACTGATCATAGGTCAGAATTTAAATACATTTGTGAGATTAAATTCCTTCTGGAATAATACTTCAAGTACAAAATAGCATAATGATGCTCTGGGACATTCAATACAAAGGTTAATGTAGAAAATGTCCTAATGGTTTATGTTCTTTTATACAATTTATGGTTTTATTTTATGATCAGGAAAATGTAAGGGAAAAAAGACAAGGACCTGCATCGCTTAATTTGTAGTGACCTGTGTGTATTTATTTTGTAGCCATCTTTGTTAGTTCCTCTGGCACCTGTATCAGTTAGTACATAAACCAAATGTAGTTTCAAATGTAATCCTAGAGAAAATATTAAAAAGGTAAGATGGAAGCATGATGTGTATTCTGATCTGTGCCATGATAGAAGATATTTTCACTTAAATAAATTAATTGGCATTTAGACTGACTCAATTTAGAATGTCTTCCACTGTTTCCAGTCTGTAAGTCTGTGAGGTCTCTGCAATCCCCTGAGAAACAAGACTGGGTTTGTGAAGGCTTTCAAACAGAAGTCTCCAAGAGAAACTAAAATAGGTGATATTAATTGCAGGATGAAACCTTAGTCTTTTCAACCATATGCCTACCCTGCCGGGGAGAATCATTCCCCTGTAAAAGGTGTCAGGGAGGGAGAGAAGAACATCCAGCAAGCAGATAAGGACCTACAGCTCCAATCTCATTCTTTCCACAGAGAAGCACAAAGTAGATGGAAACTGTTGATGAAAACTGGCATTAAATCTCAAAAGCCTTGAATTTTTCTGTGTAAAGGGAGATTGTCCAGGAGGTGATGATCCTTGGTCAGTGCTCAGAGGCTACATGAGAGATGTAATTACAGTCTGGGAGTTCTAGTTGCATGACTACTACTTCAAGTGTTAGAGGAATTGTAATCGGGGTTTTCCTCACAGGCCTCCATGAGCAGGAAGAGAACAAAATGTTGGTTTAAGTGACCTTACTATATCTGTTTTCAGTTTTGAAAGTTAATCCGTACCAGTGTGAGTATTCTTATCTGTAACTCCCTTAGTAGTTTCTGTGCTGCTGCAGCCATCCTACTGGAATCACTAGAGAAATATTACAAATTTATACCATCTGTGCTAATGCTTAAGAGTTCTGCTGGCTGCTGGACGCTTACTTTTCTGTGTTTTAATTCCATTCTCTTGAACTGTCAATTTGAAGATATTTCCATGCTAGGAAATGGCAATTTCAGAGTTGTCACGTTCATTGGCTTGTTTACATTCGCCAAGCACTGATTATTTTGGGTTTTCTCCATGTGATACTTTCTCTCCATGCATGGGCAATTTCAAATTCTGTTCCACTCCTGTAATAAGTTAATTTCTCCTTTGCGCTGTCTGTTATCTTCCAGGTCCCATTTTACTTGCTTATTCCTACTTCATTAATGTTTTTGTTGTGTGTTTTAGTTTTTTTGTTGTGGGAGGGAGTTTCTTGTGGTTTGTTTTTTTGCTTGTTTTTGTTCAGAAAGCCACCTACCTGTTTGTCAGTTTGAATTCAGTTTCCTTAATGAAAAGAATGTTGTGGAGGAAAGTTCTGAATGATCCTTCTCTCCTCTGCCCTACGACTTTGTCATGAAGAGCACTGCTGTCAGTTAGTGGTCCATTAAATATTAATGGTTCTCTTTGAAATCTCTCTCATGTGCTTTATTTTGGTACCAGTCCAAGCTGTGGAAATGAAAACCCCCTTGGGACCTTACGTAGAATGTAATTTGCTCTGCAGTTTTGGCTGTAAACATGATAATAATTTAGAGGATGTAATGAATATTCATTGAAGTGCACTGGGGTTTTCTTCACCAATGTCTACTTATTGACTTCCATCCGAACTATACCTGATAAGAGAGGTGCATGGATGTTGGCAGGTCCAGTGGCTTGATGTGTTCACTGTGTTAGGAATGTGTTTGTCTTAGAAAAATATTTATTAACAATCAGCCAAAAGTGTTCTTGTAAAATTCATAAAAAAAATTAAAAAATTCCTTGGTCTTCTAGTCTGTTTAATGGGGGTTAATAAGTTTAGTCATAAATTGTTCTTGTATGTGGATGCAGCTTCACTGCCTTAGTTATCATTATGTTGGGATTCAGGTCAGCTCCTCATTGGAGAGAGAGGTGGTTTGACAATCTGCTTGGTTGGCTTTGTTGAATCCCACTGCTCAGCAGGATTAGGCCAGGTCAGTTAATAAAATTCAGTTCATATCAAAAAAGTTTTTGTATGTTTCAGTGCCATTGCCTCCTTTGCAAGAAAACTTGATCCATTTTCAGTAGTAATTCTCACTTTATTCCTTTGCAATATTGATTCTCTTTTGAACTATTTGGAAACTTACTGTATGTGGGAAGGATTAGGAATGGTTTGTAACATTTAAGTTAATTTGTGGAGTTGCCCTGAGAGATTGTTAAAATCTAACTTTCATATATAAAAAAAAAAAAAAATCAGAGTAAACTGCTCCCCTAATTATCTCTCAGTATATAACTATTTATAGAATATACACTAAATATCAAGCATGCTAAATATACTACATAAGTTTTGGATTGAGCCACAGTTTAGGAAATCTCATAATGTAAGTGGTCTGAAACAGTTATGATTCAGTTACCTTTTTCTTTAGTGGAGAGTGCCTAATGCTTCAGCATTCATTTAGAAATTGCATGAATTTTTCCCTGTAAAACTCTTTCGTTAAGTAAAATGTTTTAAGGGAGTTGTTTGTTTTCTTTTTTAACTTTGTCAGCAGCTTGGAGAGGAATACAAAGTCTGTTTTCATAGTGTATTGGGTGCTTTATTGACTTGGAATTTCTGAGAGAATCCAGGCAATCTGTGGTCTGATTGAGACAAAGCAGCACTTTGAATCTGGGTCTGTCACAGTCTGACCATGGACTTTAACATCTGTCAGGCAGTAGAGTGTGTATTTTTCCTTTATGCAGGATCATTTTGGGGCACAAATAAAGACGAATGTATTTCCATCCAGAATAAGTGATTTCTTAACTCTTTGCTCATTCCTTTTTTTTTTGTTTTGTTTATTTTCCACTCAGTTTGATGCTTTTTGTTGCTGTTTGTGTTTCTTCATGAAGAAATTCCAACTTGATCAGGAATTGTGTTAAAACGGTTCTGGTGTTGAGAATACAGGTGTCACAGTGCTGCAGTGGGAATGGTTAGGAAAAGCAATATATCAGTTTCAACACCACTTTACTTACTGCCATTAACAAGATGCATTACCAATGGCTATCTCTTTATCATTATCACTGCATATTCAAGTATTTAGTCTCTATCAACCTGCCCTAATTCAGCTATAAGTATACCGTCAAGTAGAAGTGATGCCACTTCTTTGGCACTGATAGCTGCAAGTACTTGACAGTCTCACTTGAGGGTAGAATTGATCTTGCTTAGGTGCTCTTTTAAAGGAGAGAAGGTTGAATGGTAACTGAATGTCTTGCTTCACATCCTTCCTTGTTTTTTACTGGTATGTTATGTTTCTTTTCCCAAAATAAGAGTATAGTTTCATTGGCTGGTTTCACTAAGCATCTTTCTCATTTGTACTGTAAATGCACAATAGTCTAGCAAAACATCTTTCTGATCTGTTTCACATCTTTTTTTACCTTGCACATCTTACTCTATCTCATTAGTGCAACTCAATAATAATTCTCTGTTTGCCCCTATGCAATTAGTTTTATTTATGTTTAACTTGGTTAGAAGTGCTGGTTGCTGGTTATGTGATCAGTGGTGTAACAGTGTCACAGGGTACTTATCTATTCTTGCTGGTCATGCCATTTTAGTTTGCTTATGCTTGTGCTCCAGTCAGTTGAATATTAAATATGTCTTGCTGAGTATGATTTTACTTTAAGAGCAACAGGTGTCTCTGCTTCAGAAGCACCAATTCTCTGCTGGTGCTGGCAAAAATAGTCTTTTGAAGTGTTTGTGTTTGACACAGATGTCAAAGTTGCTCATTTATTCTTCAGTCCCAGCTGGTGGTGTAAACAGATCAGACAGGATTCCTCATTTGGAAGGTGACTGACTATTAGAAATAATTTAAGATGCCTTCATTAGGGAAATACTATTGCCTTCCTAAAGAAAGCTTATCTTATGATTTTAATGTATGATGACTAGTGAGTAACTTAGCATCCTTTCTCTCACCAGTAGCTTGTGTAAGTTGTCACTGCTGCTATCATATGGGTAACTGGCTTGGTACCATACAAAATGATGTGAAATATGGACAATATTATTCTATAGTTTCTGAAATGCAGAATCCCCAACAACAATGGCCAATGCAGAATGTCTGAGTAAAACCTGACTTTCAACACTACAGGATTGCAACTTCAACAACTCATCCCTTCTTGAAATATACCCACTATTGGTAATTCTGTGTATTGGCTTGTAATGACTTTGAAGAAATTGTTTCAGCCTCACCTGGTCTGCTACTTTGTTCACTTATTTAAGTAAGATTAAACTTTGTTATAGTGGACTAGAGGCTGAAACCCTGAGTAGTGCCACTGTTTTCTGACTATTGTAATGTAATGAGCTAGTAAGGAATCTGGCCTCAGGGGATGCCATGGTTGGTGCTTTTTATGGACCTTGTTCTGGCAGTGCCTTTGAGTAATATTTCCCACCTTTTCAGTATACATGTTGTGGCAGTGAACAAACAATATAAGAAATGGAAAAAGTCTTGTGAGAAATGGGCTGGTGAAGAAGGAAGAAAAGCTAACCTGAATACCTTAAAAGCTGAAGCTGTTTCTATTGTTTAAAATGGAGTTTCTGTGTTTTTTTCCCTGAGTCACTGTGTCTTCTTCCCAAAATCCCTTGAGAAAACCCTTATCTCCCTAGCTAGGTCTGAAAGAATGTATCCTTGAAGTGTGTTTAAAGTTTCCTACTGGCCCATAGTTAACCCTTTCCTATTGGTTGTTTTTCCTAGTTTTCTATTGGATCTTTTATGATCCATCGAGAAATTATAAATACCTCTACCCATGTAATAAACTCTCTCTCTGCTCCCTCTCTGGTGGTCTTTGTGTGTCTCTCTGTGGAGCACCCCGGGGGCCGCCTTGGGGGGAACTACAGTGGGAGGGCAACTCCCTGCAATGTAAAGAAGAGACAGCCTCCCATTATCGGGACGTGAACCCCCCATAAATCAACCATCGTAACATGTCTCTTGAAACAAATTCATACCAGAGCCTTGTGTGTTCTGAGGCTGGCAGTACCCAGGTCCCTTCCCAAATTGTAATCTTCTGTACTTCTGAATTCTAATCTGGCTAAGCCAAATTCCCATGCTACAGCTGTTGGACTTTTCAACCTACTTTGTTCCTGGATGCTTAGAAGGAGCCTGTGTAGCTCTTGCAGCAGACTGGGCTGTACACAGTCCTCTCCCGAGAGCTCTGTGTGCCAAGAGTATTTCTGGACTATCCCTGATGTCAGCAATTCTATCTTAGAAGCGATTTCTCAAAGTTTAAACTGTGTCAGTATATGGCTAAATTATCTTCCAAGCAGATGTGCCATTAAATACAGATCCTTGTTGTCACTACCATCTAGTTAAACCATCTTCTTTCATTTCTGTAGCTAATCTATTACTAACATTTCCCAGTGTACAAATTTCTCACTATCATATGTGTACTGTGGTATACTTTCTAATATTTGCTGTCATACTGTATGATATAAGAGAAGATTTGTTCAACATTGTATTTAATGAAAAAAGGTAACTGCCTAACAGTATTCATATGTTAAATATGCATTTAAAAAAAGGTGTTTTTGTAATATCCTACCTTGTAGAGAATGAAACCCCTGTAATTTGGAAAATGGAAAAATGATGAAACAAAGAGGAGAGACTTCTGCATAGACATGAGAGAAGCAAGGTAAATTGGCACTCATACAAACAGCTCTGTTGCAATTGTAAGAACACTTTTAGTGCCTCTGGATATTTCTTATCACTAAAACATAAAATGTAGCTCCTTATTTGAAGTATTAAAGTGGGTGCTTGGTCTAATTAGTCTGCATCAAACAGTAGGAATTTATTAAGACCAAAGAGGGACATGTTATCTTCAGAGGAAATTGTGTAATGGCAATAATAATATTAATTAAAATATAAATCCATAAAACCCAGATGAACTGCAGATGCCTGATTCAGTTCATACTGCTTGCATGAAGACATATCATACTATGACTCGTTTAAAAATTAACAAAAAGAAATCATTAACATATTTGGATATACTATTTTTACTTGTACATATGTGAGTAATAAGATGAAGCTTTTATATCAAACTTTTTTGTATCATAATGAGTGTGTTACTTGGAACTGATTGCATAAAGGTGATAAAGAATGTGTGACTATATTGGGCTTGTCTTTCAGCTCAGTTAGATTTGTGTGTTGTCATTAATCTGTGATTAATTAGCAGATGTCTTTAATGTCTATGTATAGCCTGGGATGTAAAAGGATTATGCTGTTAATATGTTAAGTATATGATTTTGAGATATGAAGTTTTCCTTATTGCCAAAATTTATATTTTATCTTCAGCTAATATTCTGGGAGGAATTAAAAATAATAATAAAACTCCCTATCCTTTATTAAAATTCTTTCAAATATCTATAGACTTCTTTTTTTACTAGACACTTCTTTATCCTTAGGAAAGGATGGTAAGATTAACCTAGCAAGATGTGTCAAGTAGTATGTGAACATGGGATCTCTGAAGTTCTTTATAGATAAATTTGTCTTCACAATAGTTGTGCTTTAGTGTAGGCACTTAATTTTGAAGATGGATAATTAAAGTGCAATGTTTTACTTATATAAAGGTTCATCAGCAAGGGCATTGGAAGGATCAGAATTTAACAATTACTCTTACAATTTTTTTAAATACTGTTGAAACTTGTTCAAAATTAAAAATCTCTTATACTACGCTTTAGTTAATGATCTTGAGGGCAAAAGATTTTACAACAGGTTTTGAGTTAAATGCTGTGGTGAACCTATTATTTCTTGGGGGTTTTTTTGTGGGTTTTTTGTTTTTTGTTTGAGGATTTCTGTTTGTTTTGAGTTTTGGTTGGATTTTTTTTTTTTTAAATTTTTGGTATTTCTAGAAACTTGAAATCTCCAGACTTTTTTCACTAAAAATATATTTATAGTTTGCTTGTGGCCCCAAATGGACAATGAAAGTCTCCAGTTAGGATTTAAAACTAGTTTTCTGATACTGACTCCAGAAATATAAGTGAAAGTTGATTTGTACAAACAGATTATGGTGCAAATATATGTAGTTTTTTGGCTTTTTATTTCTGATGAATTGAGAACTAGGACCTTTTCACAGCATTTCAGAAAATAAATGCATCTTTACCCCTTCCATTAATGGCTTCCATTAACTCCTCAATTATCAGTATAACAGCTGTTGAATATGCAAAACAAGGGCCAACTATGGTGCCAAAATAAATATCTGGGAAAGAGCTGTATATGAGCAATATAATAAAAAGAATAATTCAGATCACAGAATGACTGTGTTGAATGACCTAGCATTGCTTATTTGCTTTGGAAAGTGACAGTTAAACTAGGTATTTTTCTTTATCACACATACTAGTTTTTTTTAAAGTCAATGAGCCTCTGTCTTCAGCAAGGTTATAACCACTGGAGGAATTTGATTCTATAAATGAAACTTAATTAGATATGAAGCTGCATGAGTCAGAACAGAGTCCAGCTGGCTCACTTGACTTTAGAAATAACAGCAGTGAAACCAAGAGAAGCTTTTTATTCCAGAGAATTCATTAGTGGAGACTGATGTATAAAACGATCCATTTTTAATATATTTATAATTTTTTATTAAAACCTTTTCTTGGACTTTGAATTAATGTGAAGAACTGACCATAATGCTTGATGCAGTAAAGTTTAAAGCGTATTATGAACCCTAGTTAGTTGCTCATTGACTTCTCATCACATGTGTTCCTCCAGTGAGGATAGAAAAATGCTTGTTTTGCTACTATCTATTCCTTGCTTAAATAGTGCAGGACAAAATGTTAAATGTTGACACTGCTTCCAGGTCAACTTGGCTGTCTTTGCTCAATTATCTCAAAAATTTGATGAATAGGATCCAAGGTCCGGTTTCTCTGTTTTGCATTAAGTACAGAAGTACCCAGTGAAAGTTTGCAAAGGAGAAGGATAGGTCCTATATATGGCAGCCAAACCAGGAAAGGACTTAGGCATTTGCTATTCAGATCTGTATGTTTAGGCCAACCTTTAAAGGTAGGTAAAAGGTAGTGTTTTAGCCCTACTTCATAGGACACAGCACTTAATCTTACTGAAAGTGTTCAATTATATAGAAGATTTTATATTTTTCCTCCCCTTCATTTTATTTTTTCCCCCCTTTCCTTTTAGCCGCCTATTTGTCAGCCCGGTTCTTAAGGAAGTGGTAACTTAACAGGTAGTTTTAAAAATCTTCCAATTTTTTTTCTAGATGGCTACTACAAAGTAGAAACTGACGACTGTGTCAGTGTCTACTAGAGACTTTAAAACAGAAGAGGCCAACCCAGTGACATGAGTGTTTAGGAGAGGGTAATTTCCTTGTGGAGAAGTTTTGGTGGGGGAGCTTTACAGAAAGGATTTCTTCTGCATTTTTTAGTGGGTTGGGTAAGAATGTTGAGGAAGAATTAAAAAGATTATTTAAAGCAGGGCAGAAAACCTCCAGTCCAGACAGAAAATCTGTCTTGGTGAAAAAAACTGTGTTCCTTGTTCCTGCAATGCTAAACTCTGTTGCAGTTTCTCACTCTTTCCAAGAACCAGCGGGAAATCTGCATGCTTGTGATGGTGGTGCCAAAAGTAATACGTAAATTGTGTTTTAATTCTAGAGGCTGTTGTTACAGCTTTCCCTCATTTTCCTTGGGAAAATGGGGAATAGTTTGTGAATATAAGGAGGGGAAATGGTATACATCACTCTTCATCTGAATTTGTATTGACCTTTTTTGGCAACTGCTACGAAGAATGGAGCACAGAGAACAAAACATGGATCCGGTATATGCTACATTTTGCATTTAAAATTTTTGCATGCTAGAGTTGGGATGGGCAGGACTTGCTGGTTCTACTGTTCAGGAGGACCAAAATTTAGGGGAATGGGAAATATGAAGAAGGGGAAACTACTATGGACAGAATCTTCTTGCTGGGACTACACTATGACAATAAAATACCAAGTCTAGCAAGGTTGGAATAGAAGACTTTTTTTGCGTATGTTAAAAGAAGTTTGAAGAGATTAAGGTCTTTAAGCTAAGAATGAGCCATAATAAATCTATGTTCAGATCCCCATTTTATGACCACAAAATGTATCTAGGGAAGAAGGGAAAAGTTGAAAAAACAATAAAGTGCTGATGTACCAGCTGTGAAGATGAGGTTCTCTGGATTTCATTATTAAACTCTAAATGGTTCTTGTTGTCACAGTCTAGAGAATGAATTTGCAGCAATTGATTAGCTTCTATAATCTGCACATGACATAGCAATGGAGTACGTCTGCCCATCACTTCTGAGGGTATCTGGTGCTGTTCTTTCAGCAAGACATAGACAGGGATGTATGTTCAGGTGTAGGGTGTGGTTCTGTTTTGTTTTGAGGCATGTCAGATACGGACATCTTCTGTAATGCAATTGTAAATTTATTGGAAAAATTTGTCAAGATTAGTCCAACTTTTTTAAAAAAATTAAATATAATTGGTGCATATACCATGAAATGAACATCCCGTATTCTCCCAGACTATGCTTTCATGAAAAAGAATCATCAAGGAAAGGGGAGAGGAAAAGACAGTCCCGTGTGTCTGTAATGGAATGAGCTCTGTTGCTTTTGACCTGATTAAACAGTCTACTTTATCTCCTTCTGCTCTTGGCCTCTGGAGTCATAAATAATGCTTGGGATCTGCACAATGACAAGGCTGTTGTATGCAATGGTTTCATGCTCTTGCTATTATGTTTGACAGTGTAATCTGTGAGCATGTGGTGATGTGATACTGCTGGTATGTGTAGGTATGTATGCAATTTGAGTATAGGCTACTGATTGTTGATGTGCAAAATATAAGCAGACTAGTCAAATTTTCAGTTTACCTTTGCAAGTCTTGAGGGTTCTCTGTGAGAGCTTAAGCCAGACTTAGTAAATAGCTTGAACAGCACATAGAGGGCAATTTTTTTTTTTCAAGATGCGTTTAAACCCCATGTTCAAAAACCCTTGTACAGTTGCAGTTATAATACAGAAGTGACACTGAATTCTCGTCTTCTGCACTTAAATGATAGTCTTCACCCTGGGAAGTGAAGAAGAGATGGAATTTGTGTGTTTTTTACAGAATAGCTTTTGCAGGGCAGAATTGGAGCTGACAAATTGTTACTCTCCCATGTATCAAGCACTTAGATAGCAAATGTTCCAAACCTAGATTAATATTCTCTTTCAAAGTCTTTGCTATAATGTACCTCCTACTTTGGTAACCTGTTTAATCTCTCCTGCCCAAAGTGTCATGTGCTTTTGTAGTCCAGGGCCTCTCCTATCCAACTTCAATAGATGGGGCAAGTCACGTGTTGGACTTGCATTGAGAGCTTTTAAAGAATTTTTCTGTCAGGCTGTGTTCTGTGTTTAGGCTATGTCTCTGTGACACAGTAATTGGATAGATATGGGAAGCTTTGATATGGGAAGCTTTTTTGGTAGATACTTCGGAGGGCTTCCAAATTTAATGTGAAAGTGCTTTTAGGTCAAGGATTAATTTATAAAACTTTCTAACTTCAGCCTCGGCCACATCAGTTACCCCACATAACTCACCTGACTGTACCGCATCTGTGTACTTACAGATCTGCAAGTCCTGATGTACTACTTTTTTATTTTGATTAGTCTTTTTCTTAGCTGTGCTGGTGGTTCTGAATTTTTGCTAATGCCAGTGTAACTTACAAAAAATTACAAAGCCACTGCTTTAATTATGCTTTGGATTATTTTTTTTAAAAGTACTATTAACTGACTTTAACGGACTTTGTAAAATGTCAACCTAACAGCTGGAGTAAGCTTCTGCTGCTGCATTGAGCAAGTAATTGCTTTGACTTAGCTGGATTTACTGCACTTTGCATCAGCTGAGAATCTCACTGAAGCTGGAAGTAGCAGTTCTAGTGATTGCTTTGCTTTTCTGCTTGTTTCTGCGTGTAAATGAAGCACAAGCTTGTCTGCATTCTTTTTCTGAAATTTGTTGTGCTTTCATATTGCAAGGCTGGTCTTCCTGGATGCTGATGGAAGCCACACCTGTCTGCTAAATTAAGAAGAAAGAATGCACTTTATTTGCTGTTCATCAAATCGGTGTTTTCCTTTGATGAAACATTGTGTTGACTGGTGCCAATGAGAGCCACCTGCATATGTTTAACAACATAATGTAGACATTTGTAATATGTTGCAGAATAGGAAAGGAAGAGGAATAAAACCAGAAAAACAGTAGTGCTAATGAGGCAGATGACCCCCCACATGATGAAATTACTTTGTCTTCTACGTGATGAAAATGGTGTAATGTAGTAATTTCCAGGTCCTTCTGTACATTGCCTCTTCTGCTTACTCAACAGTAAATGTTGTGACGAATCAGAGAAAAAAGTGAAATATTCCAATCTACATCTCTTTCCTTACAGCAGAGAACTGCTCTTTTAAATATTTAAGAAAAGAAATAGTTTGAGTGTAATACTGGTGTTTTGGTTTTTTTTTTCAAAATGTGCCACAAACTGCTCAACTTAAGCTGTATTAAACAAGACTTAGAAACCTAAACAGGCAAAAAAAAAAAAAAAAAAATCATTGGCTGCTTTGCCATCTTTTCTTGCATGCAAGTAAGTCTCAGCATTACTGTTCTTTTTGAGTGCTGGTAAAGTGGCCATTTCCATTAACAAGAAACTTACCACTTGTAACATAACAGTGTAATGTTGCAGATAACTTCATTCTTGACAAAATTACTGTGACTGAATTTGTAATTGATTGGTCCCAGTGATATCAAGTGGTATACTTGTGGTAGTGAAGTTAAGTTCAAGAACTTAGAGAATCAGCTGCACTGACACACTGGAAAATAAGAATTCAAAGAAAATAGATAATATTTTAAAAGGTGGGTTTTTTCAATTATTAGTTTGGCTATTAAAATGTTTTAAAGTTTGTCAGTCTGGTATACGGAAGTATATTGTATATTCTTATGAATGTGGCTCTTTGGTTCAAAATAGAAAAAATACGAAATAAAGGACTGGATAACTTTTTGTCTTAAATCAATCTCCATCATAATGGTGACGATGCACATTTAGGAGAACTCTGCTCACTCTGGGCTTCCATGTGAAATACTGGTGTCTGACTATTTTCATCCGCTGAAGTAGCTTTGTTATATTAGTTGGAATGATCCTTATGTACTGGAAAAGACAAATTCTGAAACAAATGAGAAGAATGTGATGGAAAAATTTTATACAGATAGATTACTCTTTTTCAGACACTAAGATAGCCTTATATTGTCCTGAATAAGTGGGCTTCTTTACCACAAACAATTATTGATCCTGTATAGTGGAAATATAATTGAGGTTAATTATAGGAAGGTCATGGAAACTATAATGAACCATAGTGTTTATAACACTAAAACTATTCTTTTCAAAGGACAAATATATTATAAACATTTAGGAAGGAAGGTCATAAGAGAAGTGGAGTGGTTTTGTGCTGGTGTTACAGTGGTTGTTTCTGGGTTATTTTTTCAACTATTATAGTGTATTTATGGCAAACTTGATAGATTCCTGTATTTCCCATAGGACCCCTTAAGATGGCTTGATGCTAAAGCTTTTCAGTGCTGTCTGAGTTTGTGTTCACATGGTAAAAGGATAGGGAAGGACAATCAGTGGAAAATGAATGTATCTTTGAGTCCCTCTGCCAGCAAGTAAGGGGAGCTCTGTGTCCACTAGTTGAATAAGATTAGGGAACAGATGTGGCGCTTAAAACATTTGTTTTGCATTGTTGACTCTGAAATTGATTTGTTCCAAAGTCTGAGATGCACAGGAATTGGTAGGGTAGAAGCCATCGGCTGATTGCGACTTGACAAGTTTTATGCCAGCTTAATGCAACAAACTACAGTCCCTGTACACTAAAGACTGGCATGCAGCTGAAGGGTGGGCTTGCTATTTCCTTCTAACTCTTTCTACTGTTGCTTTTTTGTGTATGTGGGGACTGGTGATGCTTGTGTTTTTTAGTTTATGTAGCTGCACAAAGTAATCAAACTGATTTGCTAATCTGGTTGCAGATAAATTAATGCTTTGCAGCAAACTGAACTTCCATGTCTTTGCACTGCTAGTGTATAGCTTGCAGCTAAGTACTAACCTGCCCATGATTTGTTCTAAAGTAATCATGAGCCCATTTTTAAAGCAAACTTGCATCCCACTCCTGTATTTAGAGATGCAGGCTTTCTAGGAGATGGCTACACCTAGGTGTAGGTGATAGCTTTTGGCCTGTAGGCTGATAAAGAGCTTTTGTTTGACTGTTGCCTTGCTACACTCACCTAATATCAGGTACTTCATCTCAGTGAGTGACTGATATCACCAGTATGACGACTGCCTGGTTTATCACCAACATGCAGTCTAATAAAGTTCTGATTTAAATCTCTTATATATTTCTTATGTAAATGACTTATGATGCCGTAAAAACAGATGGCAGACTTGGTGACAAAGTCCTTTCTATTTTCTGTCACCTACTGGCAAGTATAAGGGCTCCGGAATGTCACTTCCATATACCTGTTATTAACTCATGTAAAGAGGAGCTCCACACACTCTTGTGCTATTGGATCTTTACAATTCAGTTTAGCTGCTTGTTAATCTGACAGTACACTCAATGTTTGATTTAATAATTCAATCTCTCTTTGTCTGATCTGCTCCATGTGATTCTGAGGTGGGAGGCATACTTTAAAGATCTTATGCATATTAAAGACTTTAAGATAATTTGGGCTTTTTTTTTTTTTTTTTCCACATTCTGGATTGAGCATAGTAATGAAATAGAACTTTTCATTTAAGCTGCATTATCAAACATATAATGTATAGTGAATTCCTGACCACAGAGGTTACAGATGTAGGGTGTGTGTGCCTACATGAGCTGAAGATGCATAATACAATATGTGCGTCATGTCTGTCTGAGGTGCATAGTATTTCAACAGCAAACAAAACAGGGCTATTTATGAGTTTGGAACTGAAGAGCTTAGAAGTGCTGATGTATTTTCATGACATTTAGCTTTATGATTTTTTTCCAGCGAATTTTTATCAGGTACTGATTTGAATATTGAAATATTACATCTGGTTTACCAAGTGCTAAACAGCTAGTCTTTGAAGTTAGGCAATGCTGAAGACTTACTGACTTGGAAAAGTACAGACAAAACAGAACTGTTTGCATCTTGGCGCCAACAGTGTAGGCTGAAACTAGGTGTACTGAAGGGGTTGGTTTTTGAATGCAGCTTCTGGATGAATGAAGCTAGCCAAGAGGATTTTCAGGGAAGCAGGTTGAAGGATGTTTGGAAGATAAGTTTGAGAGGCTTGTTTGGTTACAGGTTTGTGCTCAGTACAGTCGTAGCATAAAAAAAGATCATAACTTCTGTTTGCAATTTGTGCCATATTTCTTGTTGTTTTGTGGGGAAGGGGGTAGTGGTGGCAGGTGTGGTTGGTTTTTTTGTTGGTTTTTTTGTTTGTTTTCTTTTTGGTTTTTTGTTATTTTGTTTTTGGTTTTTTCCCCCAGGAATGCAGGTTACTCTAACAATTGATGTACTTTATGGTAGTATTGTATACAGTCTTCCAATTTCAGACCTACCGTGCCAGTATATATGCCCAGAGGACAGATAATACTCACTTCAATTTTTATATTTAAGTAAATAAAAGAAATAATTTCCAAGACAGTGAGAGCAGGAGAAATTGTCTGATAGTTGTGAAATACAGCTTTCTCAAACAATAGAGGCTGCCTGTGACTTTTAGGTGAGATTTAATGAACAGTGGTAAAAAAACTTAAAAAGAACCTCAAATATTTAGGAACAAATGGATCACTTAAGAGACCCCAGAGGAACCAGGAGAAAATGGTCCCAAATATTCTGGATCTCTTTTCTGTTCAGTGAATAGAGGATGATATTTAATGTGGATCATTTACTAAGCAAATGCACACAGGCGGCCAGAATATGGAAAGAAATCATGTAACAGCCAAACTGTGTGTTAGGAGCTCAATTATTCTTATTATTTTTAAGATTAATTGGAATTGCTCATTTCCAAATTTAAACTTGACAAAGTGGTAACTAAAATATGGCTTTTTCAGTCCCTGGAATTGAAATGTTAAAATAAATATTTATGACCTTATTAAGAATGACTAAATGGATGAAAAAATGAAGTTCCACTCTCATGAAATGATGTCACTTATTTGCAAATTCCTGGTAACTAGGAGCAAATGATCTAGAATACTTGCATGTCCGTGATATAAAATGTAAACATAGCAGTTATCATTCTCCTGTTAATTGCCAAATCACACAAGAAAATAGGTATTCAATTCATGGTCAGCTGTAAAATAATGGGAGAGAAATGCTTTAGCATAGATGGTTTCAATGTTTCCAGTGGTGTGTGTGTTCCCTGCTCCCCACCAATCCAAACACTTAAGTAGACTACAAATTAAAAAAAAACCCTTGCATACAGTGTAATGTATAGTGGGCATAAACCAGAAAGAATAAAACATAACAGAACTAAAAGGTATATGATATAATAGGATTATGACTGATGTGCAGAAAGTTCTAAACTAATAGAAATGATACCAGGTTCTCAGTACAGCTAGGTAGAGTTGAAAACATGAGATTTCTGAACTAGGAGAGGGGATTTGGAGAGAAAACTAACTGATACTTAGGAACTGTTTTCAGAATGTTTTATAATTATGATCTTAAAAAGCATTCTCCATGGGTCAGAAGAAAATTTG
>VWZG01001041.1:553-11751 GCA_013396735.1 Grallaria varia | reverse complement strand
AAAGGGGGGGGGAAGCTGTGCTGCTGCTGGGAAGTTCTGCACGGTGTTGCTTTGTTTTGGTTTTGCCCAGGGTCAAACTTCCACAGAAAATTACATGAAAAAAAAATTGATCTTGAAGTACATTTTTCTTTTAGGAGCTACAGATAATACAAAATGACACAAAGGGGTACCTCAGAGTAATATAGAGAAGGATTATGTATAGATTCTGTGATATTGTTGTATTTTAACATATGTGTATCAATAATAAAATACATGATGTATTTTTATAAACAAGCATGTATGTCTTAGGGACAAAAGGAAACATAAGAAAGTATGTAGACAGTATGAATATAACAGCATGGAGACAGTGGTATTACCAACAAAAGTATCAATTTATATAAATAACTGACAATCCTTTTCCAGTTTCCTAGTAGTACTAATTAAAGCAAAATATTTTTAACCTTTGATTTTCATTAGGATACTTGGATTGATATTTTAAAACTTATCTGGACAAGTCATCTGCAGCATAGAGATATCCTAAATCTTGGAGCATTAGAGAAATTCCAGAAGAAGACTAATGACATTGTATCAATAATTAAAAAGAACAAAAAATGTCCAACATAACACTTGTGTCTTAAGTGTAAAAAGTAATGCAATTATTTCTAATCAGTAAAATAAATTTTAAAAAAGCATAATCAGGCTGGCTTTGTATTTTTAATTAAATTGCAAGTGTATCTGATAGTGCTTTAACTTAGAACTTCTCAGTTCCAATAATCTCTCTGGAATGCATGATGATCAGCAGTAAATGAAATTTGTAATTAACACAAAGAAACAACTTGCAAAATTAAATGTTGAGACACTGTAATGGTAGATGATCCAGAAACTACATTGCAAAAGTACTGCCTAAGTGTATTCCACTGTAAAATAAAAGTGGAAGGAAGACAACAGAATGGCAAAGAAATGTTTTTGAATAAGACCTGAAGTGCCTTTTCAGTCAGGAAAATATGGGAAAAAAGCTGCCAACATGCAACAGGAGAGAAAACTGATGAAGCAGCTGTGAAAAATATGGCAGAAGACTATCTGAGACTATTTACAGAGAAAAAGGTTGTGACAGGAAGATAATATTTTCCATGCAGTGTCGTTGAAGCATCTGTGGCTTCTGGTTTTGTTCTTGTTTGTTTAAACTTTTGGCATTAGGGCATGTTGTTGCGTCCTACTTCAGAAAAGATAAAAAGAAGACTAATGTTTAATTCCTTAGCTAAAGGACTGGAGTTAAAAAAATGCTGCATTTTAAGTGGTCATTCTTGCATTCTATTGGTGAGATGCCTCAGTTTTTTCATTTGAATAGAAGGGCTATGAGGGTATTTCTGTAAGAGAGAGAGTTGAGTTTTTAAATACTTAAACCCTGTGAGATACTTGTAGGAAGAGTATTTTTAGAACTAAATTTGTAGTATAATGGTGAAAGAGAAGCATGTATAATCTGAGATGTTTCACCATTGTATATTTTTGAAGGTAATTAATTTTTAAAGAAGAGGATGGGGGAAAATCCATCTTTTATTGGGTAAACTTCATTAAAGACATGCACACAGTCCATTAATAATGAGATTCTTCTCCATGAGCTTCCTTGTCTATTCATTTTTCTTTCCCACCTGCACTCACAATGGTGGCTGTTTGCTCCCACATTCATTCAACAATGCATCATTTGTAAGCTGGCCCTCATTCATTTCATCTCTGTTTGAAAGGCCTGACAGAAAGCCCTGTGAAACGCCTTTCAATGCAAATGCTAGTTTAATGACTTGCTTCATTCAGTAGAGGGGAATCTGAGAACTTGACTTCTCGCTGCAAATACAAGAAAATGTTTTCATAAAGCCTCGGACGTGTCATGCTTTTTAACAAGATGCTTTCACTTTGCAAATAGAACCTAATGGCTTTAGTTTTTAGTTAGATAAAATCCGAGGATTTTTCTGCAGTGTCAGCCTCCCCCACTTCTGCTTGCGTGGGAGGTGACATGAGGGTACAAGCTCCCCTTGCTCTGCACCCTCAAAAATGCATCAGCCTTTGAAAGCTTTGATTTGCTTTATTTCCTTGGCAGAGCAGCGCTCTCCTTGAGGATAAACTCATTTGATTGACTCTTTCTGAATATGTTTAAATATCAAATTATCAGAAAATTACAAGTGTAGTTACTTTTGTTAAAGCCAAAGAACAAACACATTTAGCCTGTTTCAACAGCCTGCACTGTGGTTTGGTTTTGGGATGCGTATTCTTTTTAAATTCTCTTTCATTTCTGATAATTTGTTTACTGGATTTTCTCACAGGAAAGAGGAAATAAAAGTTATGATAACAAAATAGTGGACCTCTCTAGGCAGCCTGTGTGTATTTGGTAGAGAACTTGAAGACAGTGGTTGTAGGGCTCACATTGTAAAACAAATTAATAACTTTATTTTCTGTTTGGGTTTACAAACCCACATTAGAGTTATTGGAAAGCCGTGAGGATCTGACCGGGGTAGAACTAAGACTCTTTACATAGACTGTGATGAAGTTTTATCAAAATTAATCATGACAGAGAAGTTAGGAGAGTGGCTACCTTTTCTGTAGGTTGTCTGGCCACAATTTTGAATATCGTATTGGTATATCTTTTATGTGACAGATTTCTATGAAGCAAGAACATAAATTTCTCAATTCAAATTTGACTGCCATTCATAGTGTTATTTTTAAAAAGAGATACTTAACTAATGCTTTGGACTTTTATGGATGTTTCAAATCAATATTAGACACAAGCCACTCATCCTGGCAGTAGCTCTTCTGAATAGGCACTTAAAAATCCAGTTGGAAAAGTGGAATGTAAGGCTGAATATTCTAGAAATAGGAGGAGACTGAAGAAAACAAAGCTGCTCTAGTGTTATCAAGTTCCATGTAACTCTTTGACAACTCATTCCCCACTGATAATTCTTAAAATCACAAAAATCACAACATTATAGATCTTTCAACTAAGAATATTTCTCAGCATCACCATACATGGTAATTACACTTTTCATATATACATATTCACATGCTGATTACTGATTCATAACAAGATTATGTTCAGTTTCATACTCTTTTACAGACAAGAAAACTCAATCAAAGATGTTAAGCCATTAGCCAAAACTCCTGAAAGAGTTGGTTCTGGAAGCAGCAGTAGTTCGTGCTTCTGTGGCCAGAAAACTAAGCCTATCTGATGAGCCTGCCTGTCTCTAAAAATTGGGGGGAGACACTCCCCACCTCTCCCAACTGAAACAAGTTCAAAACCAAACGCCTTGAAGATCTTTGGTTATGAGTCCCTCACAGAAGGGAGCTATTCACCATTTCAAATACCCTTTTAAAGTTAGTACATAATGACATATTAGCTCAGTTACCTTCAACCTCATTGATTGTATTCTGTGCTGTAATTTTATTAGGATAAATAACCATGTACCACAATAAATACCCATGGATCATGTTGTGCTTTTGTGTGTTGTATTTAGTTGCCCTTGAGACACACAAAAAAAGCAAATGAAAAATGAAACACTTTAGCCCCTATTATTAAAAGAGGTGGAGGAGAGGTGTGTTAGGAAATACCATTCATATGATTAACAGCAGATGCATTTTACAAAATATATTACATAGAGGAGTAAAAAAGGATGGGTATTAAAAGTGACAGAGTATGTTAATCATTCCAGCATGAATGTATCTTCTTTGTGGGTGGTGGTTTGTTTGGGGTGATTTTTTTGGTGTTCATTTTTTTGTTTGTGTGTGCTGTTTACATAATGCACAATGTGTTTCATTGTTTTTTCAACGGACCAAAGGAGGGCTTGTGTGTCCATTAACAAATGATCTGATTGTTCAGTGGCGTATTGGTCTAATTTGTGTTAGTAAATATCTTGAGTAATTTGCAAAAATCCAGGGGGTTTTTGAAGCATGAATTATATTGCCATGTGTGGGAGGAGAAATAGCTGCCACAAATATTTAATTGACTGTACAGATAAATTTGTGCTGACTTGCCCAAAGTGAGAACAAACAGGCAACAGTGATAGGGCCATAAATAGTGACTCTTAGGCTTATAACTTTAACTTGGTGTTGGAATTTGGACTCTTTTTCAGCATATACCACTGAGATTGCTCAAGTGGAAGGGAAGGATGATTCCTGTGATTGAGCTATTGCTAATGTGAAATGTAATGGATCTGAATACCTGAAGTTTGTCTGACCTTCCTTAAAGCACATCTTGTGTGACTTGGATGGGCAGCAGGCTGCTACCAGACCATGTATAACTTTTGTTATTTTTCTGCTTTTTCATTGCTGACTCTAAGGCAAGGCAGATTTGAACTGGGCAGCTGTTAGTTTATAAAAAAATATGTGGCTGTAATTATCTCTGCATTTGTGAGAAGGAAGTATGTGTTAAAATGCAAGTAGAGGGGGAATACTGTTGATTATTTCTTGTTTGGCACAAATGAGAAATTCTTGGGGTAGATGTCTCTGTCCTTTTTTTTTATTATTCTGAATAATATCTGCTACTAAGAGCAAACAAACTCAGATATTTATCTAAATAAAATGATGGCAAAGCTAAAAGATTCACTAGGTGAATATTTAAACTCCCCAGGAATGGGAGGATTTAAAGAGCTTAAAGATTTTAAGAACTTGTCATTATCTGGCTATTATAAATTATTATTGTAATTGATTTTAATTGAAAAGTATATTGGATTCTAATGATAGTTCTGAAGCACTTTGCATCTTCAGTTGGTTTTGGTTTACTGAGAGGATGCTATGGTGCTGTACTTCAGAAATAAACTCACTGAGCACTCATTGTAGCATTATCCAAATGCTGGACTTCAGTCTGGACCATAAGTAAACTTGTTGCTAGTCCTGACCAGTTTCTCAGACGTTCCATTCTTGTGTGACAGCTTGTGCTATTATTTTCTTGTCTTAGAATTTTCTACTATTCTAGAATTTTGAGTTGGAAGGGACCTATCAGGATTATGAAGTCCAACTTCCCTCCATGCCTAAGAATCACATAATGTGCCTGAAAGTGTTCAAACATTTCTTGAACTTGGATTTGGTGCTGTGACCGATTCCCTGTGGAGCCTGTTCCAGTGCCCAACCACATTTTGGGTGAAAATTTTTTTCCTGATATCCAACCTAAACCTTGCCTGACTCAGTTTCATGCTGATTCCTTGAGTCCTCTCACTGGTCACAGGAGAGAAGAGATCTGTGCCTGCTCCTCCACTTCCTCTCATGTGGAAGTTGTAGACTGCAATGAGATCAGTCAGAGAGACCCCTCAGTCTCCTCTTCTCCAGGCTGAACAAACCAGGTGTCCTCATCTGCTCCTCATATGGCTTTCTCTCCAGACCCTTCAGCACCCTTGTGGCCCTCATAGTATAATGTCTTTCCTTATATTGTGATCCCCAAAACTGCACACAGGACTCCAGGTGAGGCCACACCTGTGCAGAGCAGAGTGGGACAATGACCTCTCTACCTCTCTCTCAACTGGCTGGCGATGCTTTGCCTGATGTTCCCCAGGATGTGGTTGGCCCTCCAGGCTGCTGGCTCACATTCAACTTGCCATCAACCAGGACCCCCAGGTCCCTTTCTTCAGTGTGGCTCTCCAGACTCTCCTTCCCTAGTCCATACGTACAACTGTTTGCCCCATCCCAGGTGCAGAATTCAGCACTTGCCCTTGTTAAACTTCATAGTGTTGGTAATTGCCTGTCTTTTAATTTGTTGTGGTCTCTCTGCTGGGCCTCTCTGCCCCTTGAGGCAGTCGACAGCTCATCCCAATTTAGTGTCATTGGCAAACTTACTTGGTATTCCTTCAAGGCCTGTGTCCAGGTTGTTGTGAAGATGTTGAAGAGAACTGGGCTGAGAATGGAGCCCTGCAGAACCCCACTAGCGAGTGGATGCCAGTCTGATGTTACCCCATTCATTCTGTGCTTGACCTGTGAGCTAGTTGCTTACCCATCCTGTAACATTCAGCTCTGTGCAGGACATTTCTGTCCAGAAGGATACAGTGAGAGGCAGTATAAAAAACTTTTCTGAAGTCCAAAAAGATTACATCTACTGGTTTCCCTTAATCAAGTGAGTTACCCTGTTGTAGAAGGAAATCAGGTTTGACAAGCAGAACTTTTCCCTCATGAAGCCATGCTGGCTGTGACCAATGACTGCATTATCTTCCAGGTCTTTTTCAATACTTCACAGAATAATTTTTTCCCATTATTTTTACTGGGCACTGAAGTGAAACTGACAGGCCTGTAGTTTCTGAGGTCCTTCTTCTTGAAAATAGTGTCAACATTCACCAGCTTCCAGTCAGCTGGCACCTCTCTGTATTCCCAAGACCACTCAAAAATCATTGAGAGAGGCTTTGCAATGACATCAGCAAGCTCCTTGAGGATTCTTGGATGAGTCTCATCAGAGCCTTGTGTATTTGTAGGGGTCCAGCTGGAGCAGCAAGTCCCACACAATTTCAGGCTCAGCTGGGAGTTGGTCAGTCTCAGCATCATGGTCCTTTGGTTCAGGGCACTGAGACCCTGGTCTGTCATTTGTGCTATTCTCGTCTTAGGGTACAGGTAGATTTCATTCCTTGGGTTACTCAAAGACTCTATAACAACACCAGAAGGCACAGAGGTGTTTTGTTGTTCCTTCCTAGAGGTCCTTAGCAAAATTACTTTGCAGGCCTTGGAAAAGTAACTGAATTGCTATTGTACAGTGGGGAAAAAAAAGTATATTTTATTTTCCCCAGATAAAATATATGTACTTATAGTGTGAAATTCATGCAGAAAGGAAATAATATTACTGAGGAGTAACAAAGCGTGCAGGTAGAAATGCTTGAGTCCCAATCATCTAATAAATTTATTTGTCCCTGCTCACAGTGTGCATGCTCATGGTATAAAAATAGTGAGCCTCTGTGACAGATCAAAGGAAGACATAGTCTGCTTGCTTCCTAAATAGGTGCATGTTATATGTGTGTGTGTATATATGCATGATCATTGCTATCTTTATATTAAAAATAAATGCAGGAAATTTTGATATAAACCATGAGAAAATCAGTTTTGCGGCGGTTACTGTCATATCAAATGCTGATCATGGATTATCACTGACTAAAAGGAGTCCCACTTGTGCATACTTAGCTCTGAATAGCGTAATAAAAAAGACCGCACAAGATCTCAAACTTGTTTTTTGTAACACAGACTAAAATATGTTAATATAAGAGCATTTAATATAAACAATTAAATTTAACCCAGCCTTTGATTTTATAACCTGTTGCATCTTTGGTTTTAATTCTAAAAAGGTTTCTTGCTACAGAGCTATTTCAATTACAAGATATGCTGAACTCTTAAGCCACCAGCTAAAGGCTTGCAACAGTAATTGCAAGAAAAAAGCAGTCTGAAAATTATGTAAATGGAATGAGACAGGGAATGAAGAACAAGCTGTTGAGGAAAGAAGCTGAGTGGAGGGGAACAGGTTGGTAAATATCTCAGTAGATGTGAAAGGGAAGATGGGAAATATTTTCATCTATGAAGAAACAAAAGTAAATCATCAAGAAAAATAATCCTGCTGTTTGTTGTATGCAGCTATTTTATGAATGTCTTAAAGTATGGAATGAAATAAAGAAGTGTTTATTTCTGAAATATTTTTGAATAGCCTTTACCTCACATCTTAGTGATGGGAGGTAATATAAGGAAGCCGAAAGGTTTCTTCTGAGTTTTCATTTCCAAAATTCTGATTACTTCCAAATACTTCTTTACTGGGAACTAGTCCAATGTGTAACACATCATTAGACACAATTCTCTTACTGTGTAAGACTTTATGAAAGAGTTTGCCCTGCAGTGGAGAGATTTGAGTTTGTATATAGTAAAATGTCCAGCCAAGTGACGTTTGGACAAGCAAGACACAAGGCTGCTTCTCACAGAATTTAGTAAGAAATGTTTGTTTGACTCTCAGTCAGAGAGTATGAATACATTTGAGTATGAATACATTTAATCAAGTCTTCCCAGCCTGAGAAGATTCTTTGATTTGGTATATGTGATGCAACATTCTTGGGTCAATCTTGGGTTTGGTTCCTTTTCTGACAGGCTTGATGGTAAATTTATCAAAGCTACGTAATATCTTCATGGAAACTATCTAGAATGTTTTAGTTAGACAAGTTTTAATATTTTTTTCTTGCTAGACTTAAAAAAAAAAGACACATAAAAAACCAAAGCAACAAACCAAAAAAGCCCCCCAAAACCACAAAGCAAGTAAAACTCCCCCAACAAAATCTCTCCCCTCCAACTAATGAAAACCCCAAACAAAATAGTTTTTTTAAAATTAGTTAGTGAAACTGGATGCACCAGTCATGACTACTGTGTGTGAATGCTGGCCATTAGTGTGAGATAGAGACCCAGAGAGGACCTTGATAGTCTGAAGTTCTAGAGTCCAGACAAAAGAGAATTTTCAAGAAAAGTTTAGGCAAGTGAGTCTACTTTTATTTTGAGTGAACAATAACTGTAGTTATGATTTGAATGAGATTTTTTCCAATTCAGTTTGTGTTAGAAATTCTTGAGTAGTTTGAAATACTATCAAATCCAGATAAGCATGTAAATACTGATTTGTGATCACTATATATCTGTTATACTTCCATTTCAAGTATCTGCATAAGTGAGACCGCTATTCAAAGCTCAAGATGCACATTTAGGTTTTTGTGATATCTCCCCCCTTAATATTGCCTTCTAGGAAAGTTTTCTGAAGTCAGATATTTATTAGCTACCCAATTTATCACAGCTTAATGGTAGTTGTTAAGGAACACAGAGTTCTTGACATTGTTCATTGTTATTCTACAGAATCTCCAACTCCTTACCGCATATAACTTTGCAACTTGCTAGGATCTAATCCTGTGAAGAGTTTAGCTGTTGTTAGGATTAGTAATGTTATTTACCTTTCCCAAATGTAACATTTTTAAGGGTATTTATTGAAGTGGTTTTATTCTTTTTTTTTCTGTACAAGTTGTGCAGTTTATTTCCAGGATTTAATTGCACCATTCTTTATTTTAGTCTTCACTAACATGTCAGCTGTATAATTTTCTTCACTCAGAGAGCAGTTGGACACTGGAACAGGCTCCCCAGGAAAGTGGTCACAGCACCAAGGCTGACAGAGGTCTAGAGGTGTGTTGACAATACTCTCAGGCACATGGTGTGACTCTTGGTGATGGTCCTGTGCAGGACTAAGGATTGGACTTAATGATCCTTGTGGGTTCCTTCCAACTCAGCAGATCCTGTGATTTTTCAGAACTTGTCTGCAGCACTATTTCACATTTGATACTTCTCTAACTAAGAAGGAAAGCTGCATGGTTTGTTTTCATATCTGACATGAGTATTTATACTTTGTCTACATCATTATAAATTTGAAAGCAGTCAGGTGAATGAAAGTAGTGAATCAGAGAAGACAGTATCTGCAATACCAGCAAAAAAATACTATTCAATTTCTACTTAAAACCTGATGACTAGAGGAGAGAGTCCATATTCACTTCAGTCAGCTCTGTAATGCTCTACAGCACTGGAGGTTTAAGTTTTACTACTTTGTAGAGGCCTTTTTATTTATTCCCAGACCTGTATATAAAACCTGTGAGAATACTTATAGATACAACTCTCTTATTTTGATCTTTCACTTCTTTTGTTCCAATAACACCTCTCTGGCAATTGATTACATTATTTCCAGAAGTTTTCTTTTGGATGTGTTTGGAGCAGTTTAGCTGTGTATAGAAATTTCTAGACTATAGTGTGATAAGGCCCAAGCTATGTGTCCAGTTTAGAAATTATATTATTATAATGATTTGAAACTCCTATCCTTATTCTCTCTTCCTTGTCTTAGTCTAGCTTTGATTCCATCTTACAATTTTTTTCTCTGCATTTCCTTTACTGTAGCGAGTCATTGTCTTGCCTAGTGCACCCTGAAGCTTAAAACTTGGTGCCAAATTGATTTATCACAATCATGCTCTAAAAACTTGGTTCTGGTGGTTAGTCAATAGAGGAAAAGAAAAAACATTAGTAAATGAGAACAGTTTTGCATCATCCTTGCTGTCTTTTAGAATCATCTTGGTATTGTCACTTTGATCTTTCTCCCTATCTTTTTCACTTTACACAGCAGAACATTCTTGAGAAATGTTAGATCAAGATATGTGATGTGTCGTTACTCTTATTAGTTTCTTGAAACATTTTGCCTAATTATAAAAGTGCTGATGAATAGCTTATATTAAAAATGTATGGAGATCCCATAGTTGTAGGAAACCTACTCTGATAATTTTGGTATTTAATTTAAGATATAATAAAGAAAATGTTTTGAAGGTAATGTTACATGTAAGAAGAAAACAGAGTCAGCATTTCTATATGCTGTGAAATGACAAGATGGAGATACACAACTAAAGTACTGCATGAGAAAAAACCCCTGTTTTATATTGATCATGTGAATGAAAAACACTGAACCTTAGAAGTAAAGTCAACCATGACCTAACCATTAACAAATTAGAAACAAGGACATTGAATAGATTTTTTCCTCTCCATCCCCATGATTGAATTTTTTTTAACTACTTAATTCACTCAACTGGAGTGTTACATTTACCTTGGCTATTACTTTATTGAGTAGTATATGCTATGTCCAGATAGTATACTGAACAGTAGTTTTACATGTCTTTGGTCTTAATGTAACCCTTTGTTATTTGCACAGACTGAAAAAAAAAAAACTAGAATATTTTTAAATTACTGTATCACACAGAAAATTTTTATTATTTTTTCAGAAAACCTATTCACGAATTTCTTGTATCTTTTCAATTTAAGGCAAACTGGGTTATGCTGAAAAGGCACAGGTCTTCAGCCGTGTAATGTACATTTTTGCAACCAATCTCTTAGTATCAGATAGACTAGTGGATTCTGTAGTTGGTCAGTAGCGCTTCCTTTCACACTGGATCTCTCCTTTGCGGTTGTGTAAGTATTTTAAGCTTATATAATAAATCTGTATGAAATGGGACTGGAAGGCAGAAAGGACTGCAGAATCCAGGTAAACCAAGAATACAGTGTACAGTTACAGAATATGTTCTTTATTCCATGTAAAAGATAAAGATGACTTGTATGCTGTCTCCTGAGGAAGTCATTATGTGTGAGAAGGATGCATATATTTAGAAAGATCTATCTAAAAAAAGAAAAAAGTTTTCAAATTGTATTTAAATATTATCAAAAAGCGC
>VWZG01001040.1:4347-61113 GCA_013396735.1 Grallaria varia | reverse complement strand
GTGGAGAGGCACCCACACTGGAGCAGGTTTTATCCGAGTGAGAGCTGTGGCCCTGGGGGGGGGCCCACATCAGTACGTCTCGTCCATGAAGGACTGTACCACTATGGAGAGGTCTATTAAAGACTGTCTCCCATGGGATGGGTCCCATGGAGCAGGGGATGGACTCGTCTATGTTCCCATGTAAACCATGGTGAAGACTGTGGTGAAACAGGATGTCCCTCTGCAACCCACGGTGGCCCATCGGGGTGCAGGGACTCAACATTTACTGCATCCCATGGATGGGTGACCCCAAGGGGTGGGGGAACTCACATTGCAAACGGCAGCAACTGCACCCTACTGCAACCCCCCAAGGACAGAAGGAGGGGTGGGGGGAAAGTGTGTGTGTGTGGGGTGTGTTTTAAGACTATTTTATTTCTCACGCTTTAGCTTAGCTTTTATCCTGTAAGTAATAAATTTAGGTATTATCTCACTTTGAGTCTGTTTTTGCTCTTAAAGGTGGTGAGTGGATGACCCCTCTCCCTTCTGCCTAGTTGCAGAAAGGGATTTAATGAGTCCATGGAATCCGGCCAGGGTCAACCCACTACAAATCTACATTGAGCAATGGTGATATACCTTGCTATAGTGGTGCTTTCTCTCTCAAGATGTGTGGAGAAAGTGCAAAAGCTAACAGAGAAAAAAAAAGAAAAGAATTTGAACAGAGTATCATAGAATCAACTGGGTTGGAAGAGACCTTCAAGAACATCAACTCCAACCCTTGATCCAACACCACTGTGATTACCAGATCAGGGCACTAAGTGCCATGTCCAGTCTCATCTTAAAAACCTCCAGGGATGGTGAATCCACCACCTCTCTGGGCAGGCCATTCCAATGCCTGACCACTCCCTCTGTAAAGAATTTTTTTCTAATATCCAATCTAAATTTCTCCTGGCAGAGCTTAAGCTCGTGTCCCCTTGTCCTATTGCTGGTTGCCTGGGAGAAAAGACCAACCCCCACAAGGCTACAACCTCCTTTCAGGTAGTTGTAGAGTGATGAGGTCACCTTTAAGCCTCCTCTTCTCCAGACTAAACAACCTCAGCTCCCTCAGCCTCTCCCCATGGCACTTGGGCTCAAGTCCCTTCACCAGCCTTGTTGCTCTTCTCTGGACCCGCTCCAGCACCTCAATATCTTTCCTGAACTGAGGGGCCCAGAACTGAACACAATACTCAAGGTGTGGCCTCACCAGCACTTCCCTGGTCCTGCTGGCCACACTATTCTTGATACAGGCCAGGATGCCATTGGCCTTTTTGGCCACTTTCACGTTTAGCCTAATCACAAAAATACCCCTGTGAGTCTATGATTTGAAAAGCATTTTGCTGATTTCATGTCTCTGTGGGCCCAGACGGGGCTCTGCCATGTGGCAAGTGTGTTCGTATTGAAACCTTGTTCTGCAGGAACTGTGAAGAAAACTTTCACTTGAATCATGTGTGGTTTTACAGAGATTATCCTGATGATTACTCCTGATCACAGCTGTAAGTAACATCCTGCGATCTCCTGATCTCTTGTTAATTCAATTTGATTCCAGTCTTTCTTATTCACACATGGTGTATTTGTGAATAACCTGATTAAGGCCACATTTCACCTGATGGACTGTCACTTTGTGGAAAAGAGTTTTCTGTCAAAAAGAAATAAATTACATTCTTGATGCCCTATAATAATTAAAAGTTTAAAGGACCTGATAACAGGGATTGCAGTAATTAAATCATAGTTACAGACAAATTAGAAATTAAAACGGATCATTTCCCCACCAGCTGTGCTATAATTACAAAACCAAATTTGCTTGTAATTGGGCAAAAGCAGACTTTGCAAATTTTGCTTAGCAAGCAGATGATTTGTGTCACAGGAGTGTCTTTATGGGAAATAATGGAGACTCCCGACCATAGTTTTTCAGGGGACATTGAAAAGACAAAAGACAAAAGACTGCTTTCCCTCTCCTCCCCGCTAAACCCTGCCCTGTCCAGCCTATGTTCTGTGCCATCTGACACAGGGAAATCTGGGGAAACGTGGAGCAGTTCCCTACCCTCACCATTACCCCCTGACTGCACCTACCACGTTTCTGCAGGACAGAGGCAGACGCACACTAATTTGGTTAATGGCCTGAGCAGCAATGACAGTACGGAGTTATCTAGCAAAGCTGACATTACACCACTTGTTCACATGCCCAGACTGGTTTCATCTGTTTTAAAGCTACATTTACTATGCAGGCTAAACGTAACCTCCTGGTATTGAAGAGGGAAAAATGGGTGGAAAGCTCCTACCAAAGCCTTGAATCAGGATGGTGAGGTGAGATATGACAGCAGTGGTGGAGGCCAGCTCACAGTGAATGCGGCGGCACAAGCTGCATTGTTGCTCCTGCTTTATGCTGTCCTAGGACAAACAAACTTCAGTCTCTTTAGTGGGGAGCACACAGCCGAGATACTTTAGGCACCCTGGGGCTGATGAGCTCTCCTCCTCAGTGCTGAAGTTTTGACTGGGCACTGCTCGACCTCCCCAGCCCCTCCAAGCCCCAGGGCCATGGCTGAAATCCAGCCACCTCTGTCCCAGGACAGACAGGGAGTGGCAGGAGCTCAAGTGCCTGCCAGTCCACTCGGACCTGCTTACAGATGCCAAGCCCAGGCACAGAAATGCATTTTCTATATTGAGATATAAATACAAACACAAGAACTCATCACGTGTAGGAAAGTACAGGAGTATCAAGCCTCTTAGAAAAAGTTCACGGAATCACAGGATGGTTAAGGTTGGAAGGGAGCACAGTGGGTAATCCAGTCCAACCTCCCTGCTTAAGCCAGGTCATCCTAGACCACATTGCACAGAATTGCATCCAGACAGTTTTAAGTGCACTAACGGTGACTCTTTTTTCCTTTTCCCCGCCTTTTTTAATGTGTGTGAAATGTTTAAATAAAGCACTGCCTTTTAAGCAAAATATGTACAGCATCGTTAAATGCTTTGCAATTTATTCAGTTGATTCAGTATGTTCTCCTTTAGGGCAAGAAACAGGAAAATACGATTTTTTGTAAAAGTCCTAAAACAAAGGTTTTAATCTATTTCCTCAGATGGGGGAGTCCATTCCACAGATGTTTTCCTAATGTTGCAACAGATCTGTATTGCTGATTTTTAGTATGCATCTCAACTTCAATTTTCTACAATATAAAGATATTTAAAGATAGAAAATAACATGAGTAGTACCTCTCAAGAATGGCAGCAGTTTAGACAAGCTTTTGTGTGTACCAGTACAAGTACCTGGTTAAGCCTGTTTAACTACTGTTCTCATCTATCTTGCAGCATAAGTAGCTGACTCACTGTTGAAATTTTTCGAAGAAAAGCAATGAAGACCTCCAGAAAACCCCACTAGAGCAATCTCACAGCTCCAGAAAGCGATTACTCTATAACATGAGGTGGATTGACCCCAGACAGTAGTTAAGCTAAGCTGATCACTCGCTCCTTTAGTGGGATAGGAGAGAGAATCAGAAAAGAAAGGCAAGAAAAACTCATAAGTCAAGATGAAGACAAGTTAAAAAGAAGGAAAGAGAAAAACAGCTAAGTGGTGCAAGGGCAATCACTCTCCAGCTCCCAGCAGCAGACAGCCCACCTGGTCTCTGAGGAATGACTATTTTGGAAAAATCAAATCCCCAATTTTAGTGGTGCCCATGATGTCACAGGGTATGCAATAACCTTTACAAGGTGTGGAATATCCTTTCGGTCCTCTGACATCCACTGAACTCCCAGATACCTGCGCACTCCCAGCCCACTGTCTGTGTGGGCAGAGCGAGGAACAGAAAGCCTTGACAGTTTGCAAGCACTGGTTGGCGATAACCCAGACACCGGTGCGATATCAACACACTGGTCACAGATCTGATACGCAGCACCATAGGGGCTGCTATGAAGTAGGACAACTCTATGCCAGCCAGACCCAGCACAAAGTACACTACAGTTACCACACTGGTTTCTCACACTAGCTTGCTCTGTGCAGACACTGGCTCTGTCCCAGCACTGTAGGAAGTCCTGTGATGGCTACTTCCACTCCCTGTTGAAACACCTGAAACATGCCTGGGGCAACCTAAGAAACACTATATAAAATCGTCCCCTTTCTGAGGTGGGTTGGACATGTGGGTCAGGCTATGTCAGCTTCCATGGGAAGAAGCAGATTTTGGTTATAGCTGGTAGAAAAGTTGAGTGGAAGAAAGATTTTGATTAATAAAGGAGGGTTTATGTCTCTGATGTAGCAGAGCTGCAGTTTTGATGTCCGAGGATGTATTAGGAGAATTGTAATGGCACATCTGGGTGTACAGGCCCTGTTAAACTCAGTATTTAATAGTCAGCCCTATCCATGGAGGTGCCTAAAGATCTGTTCCTCATTTCCCAACCAAAATATTTCTCTCTAGAATTAAAGAAACTAGCCAGTCTTGAACCAAACCTTGTTTACCTAGAAGTATCCAGACCCTGCTTCAGGGAGTATTAGACACAGGCTGCCAGGAGGAGAACAGGAGCATAGGAAGCACGTCCATCATTTTAGCTAAAGATGAGACAATACCATGTTTGGGTAGCTTTAGTTATGTCCTTTCTGCTCTGGCTGGCAGACTTCTCTCTCTGAACTTTGAACACCTAAATCTGTGAGAAAAGGCAGCCAGGCTGGAGAGGGAGAGACTGAAACAAACATCTTTTGTGTAATGATAAAATTGAAAATGAGAAAGAGTCAGAGCCGTTGGCAGATGCAATTGCTCACCAAACCAGATTTTTTTTTTCCAATTTATTTTTGTTTCTCTAATATATGCCTAGCACAGGCTATTGCTATTCAATAGTAAGAAGGCCAGACTGACTCATTAAATAGAGCCACTGTTCAGTTTGAATTCTCTGGACTATGGGAAACCACTTCTTCCCCACGCAAGAAAGAGCATGCATGCCTGATTTTTCCCATTTCTGTGCAGCAGAAGGCAAACCAAATGACAGGCAAAACCCCGAGCCAGCATACTCCATCATCATGTTATGTTTGTGCTTCTGCAAATTCTTGGTGTACTGGATAATGGATCAGACAGCTGACAATTGGTAATTGGTTTACCAGCTGAGAGCTCACAGATTGTTGTTGCATCATCACTCTCCATCCACGTTACAGTGCTTTCGTGTAGAAGGTGCACACAGGGATAAAAGCAGTTGGTGTTTTAGTCTCTGGGTAATAATTCCTGGGTAATAATTCCTCCTACCTGGGCTGTCCTGCAGACATGTGATCACCCTGCCCTACAATACCAACATCATTGCAGTGCAGGACTCAGCTGGACAGGCTGCTTGACCAAGACCTTAAATGTCCCGTGCACCTCTAATATTTGACAAGAATATGTGTCCACATAAGAAGGGTATCAAGTGAACCTGCCCCTGAAGCAGAGTGGCTCTGTCAGTGAGCAGAAAGCAAGGACCAGAATTGCTCTCCCTCCCTCCAAGGGGAACAAGCAACATTTCTGATGCTGAGCCAGGGGAATGCAAAGCATTTCTGGTTTTGGCTGCTCCCTCCAACTTAGGTGCAACTCTACTAAAGCAAGGCCAAAGGATCACACCCCGATTAAATCAGACTGGCTGATAAAGATCAGCTCTGCTGACCTTGAGTTCAATTAATCTATTCTGGAGCGCAATGTCTTTGTCACAGACATATCATCTTTGCTATGTTTCAAATTGGGGAAAAATTGTGAATTAATGAAAGAAGTTAAAATAAAGCTACTCCACAACATATATATTTGTATTCCCAGAAAATTTCATGCAGAGAAGAACAGATTTTTTGTCTTTCCCCATCATTCCTTTGAAAGCAGAAACGTTGCTACTATTTCTTCCATTCCTAATAAAACTGCACAGGCTGATATATATTCTGTGTGAAGGAATATGATCATAGATATTTAGTAGATAAAGCATAGAATGTGTTACCAAAGATCACTATGCTACACATATTTTCTACTTTTTTTCCAACTAACAGCCACCTGGTTTATATTAGGTGGCCCAAAGATCAATGCTGACATCCTTTTTAGTGACTGCACTTGAGGTGATAGTATAGACACTGGATGGTCTTGACCCCCGCCAGTCCAAAGGAAGAGATTTGCGTTAGTTTCTTCCTTGAGTCATGGAGGAACTGCTGTGTCCCTGTCAAAGACAGTGCGATAGACCTGGGTTCTTCCCACTTACACATTCACTAGTAACCATGGTCCCATGGCAAATCTTATCAAATTCAGCAGGACTATTCCCATGAGCAACTACCCACCACATCAGCACCATTGTTAGAACATAACTGACCACTCTTTTTTCAAACATCTACTACTTTCTCAATGTAAAATAATTCAAATTATTTAGTACATTACAAATCTTCACTATACAGAGAATTTGTTAGTGCTTTCAGAAAATACATCTTATATAATTTTGTAAATACTATGAAACAGAGGGTCACAAAAATTTAATATAAAACATTTATAGATTCTATGTAATTCCAATGTTATAGAAATATTTATTTTACTGTATGGATTAAACCTGCAATAACTTGGTTGCTTTGCACATAGTACTTGACATCACTTAGTTTTCCCAAAGGGAATTTTACTTCATGCATTAGCAACTGTGTACCTAAGACACTGAAAGCAAATAATTTCTGTACTCCTTGGTAGAGTTTTGTATATTTTTGAGCTGAGTGGGTTTTTTTGTTCTAGCTCAAGAACTCCTGACTTTCACCACCAGCAACTCCTGCTCTGGCTTCTGCCTCAACGAGGCATTAGGAAGCAATATGAATGCTGGTGAAACCAACAGATCCTCTCTGGATTCACAGTTGCCAGATCCTTACATGCCCCTTTAGTTCAAGTGCATGTGACTGTCTCGTCATGGAGTTCATCTACAAATAAGTGCAGAATAGAATATGGAACAGGCTGCCAAATTGCATCAGACCTGGGGCATCACCTATGACAATGACACAGAAAAGGTGGCCTTAGATGCCTTAGGCAGAGATATTAGATGCTGCCTGCTGTGCTTCCCATCTGCAGAGTTTGGACCCCCTTGAGCCATGCCATGGCTCTGCAGTATTATGGGACAGGAGGTTTGATGTGGAGAGAGCAAACAGCTTTGTGCGCAGGCCTGTCCTATGGAAGAGTGGGATGCAGTTCCTGGATATGCTCACTTATAAGAACAAAACAAAATCTACCTAAAGGTAAGGGATCCTCGGTTTTGAGTTTCCTCCTCTGCTTCCCACTCCTCCTCAGGCCCATCGCAGCCTGAATCTATAGCTTTGTGAAGGTTAATGGAGATTGTGGAATGTAATGTACCCACAGAGTCTCCTAAAAGTGTAAAAAAGTAGGAAGAATTGCAAGTCAAAAGCTTTGTTGCTGTATCCTCTGCTGTGAAAGGATGATAGGAAGGAGCTATTTGAATTTTTTCAAAATATTACTCTTTTCTTTGGCTGTCCATAAATTATGTCACTTCTTCTCCCTGACATGTCTTGCATATAGTGGAATTGCTCTCAACTGCCTCACAGAAGTTTTTCTAAATCTGATTACTGCAGAACAAAGACCGTCAGAAAAAGAAGCTAAGATTCAACTTCTAACTCCTGATCCATCTCTGACACTGAGAAGATGCTTTACCATTGTTACAGTCAGTCATTGCTCTTATTTTCATTTAATATAAAAGGTAATTTTTGGAAGCATTCATTTTGATTCCTCAAAATTAAAATGAGGAACCCATCATGTTTCTAATGGTGAAGATAACACTATAGTATAGAAATTGCTCTGTGATCTTTGGATCATTTTCTCTTGAATCATTTTATCTTGGTTGCTGTTTCTCCTAAAAGGTTTGCAATGCTTGGAAAAAGGAAACAGAAGGAGCTAACTGTATGCCAAGAAAGGTTCATAATCACTTATTGCAGCCAATAAAATAATTGATCCCACTTGGCAAGAGTTTCACACTCTAGATTTTCAGCCAAAGCGAGTGATTAAGTGCTGCACTTTCCTCTAGACATATTGGTTGCCAGCTATAGCCAGCAAAATGGGCCACCTTGGCTCGTTAGTACCTGTAAGAAATACCCTTCACTTCTCAACAATGCTGTATATTATTGCATTGATGACAGCACTGCCTGGAGAAATAGGAGTCAAGGACATCAGAGAAGTGATCCTGGCTGTGACACCATGTGAGAGCTGCTCAGCCCTGGGCAGGATTTGCAGAACATGTGAGAGGTTTAGAGGCTTCAGTCACACTGGCAAGTCTGCACAGGTATCTGTGTTGGTTGCTGCATTCTCCTGGAGCAGGAGAAAGGAGGTCAACAAAGCTGCAAAGATTCTCAGCCCCTGCCTCCCCCATGGCAGAAAGCCCTTTCCTTCCTGGGACCTGCTGCACTTGGGATTGGGAGGATGAGCAGCCCTTGGCCAACTTTACCAAGCCAAGAGGTATAATCAGAGAAAGCTGAAGGTTTCCAAAAACAGTCTCTTTTAAAATAAGACCAGCAGCAGACAGGGTTCTCCTGTGCAACCCCAACCAAACCTGCAGGATCAGGACTAGGGCTCTGTCTGGAGACAGAGCCTAAAGACTTTATCTGGAGCTGGACAGGGCCAGTCAAGGGTGTTGGAGCAGCCGCACTGACTCACTGCAGACCAAGCAGAGCTCTAGAAATGCTGCAAGAGGACATTCCAATGGCTTCAGCTCTGAAACACCACACCTCAGCTGTGACTGACTGTGCAAAAAAACAAGCTAAAAAAGGCATGTCTCACAAGTAAGAGCTTGATTTAGCTCTGAATAGCTCTGCAGAGCACTAAGCTAATTTAAGTCTGATTTTATAATATTTTCCAGATACCTCTGTGTACAGTTTCAAGAGACTTACAAAAGTCAGTGCTGTGGTACACAAACACTCCAACAGGGTTTGTCAGGCTGGTGGAAATACAGTTTCCTAATCTCCCATTAACAAAATTAAAGTCAGGACAGTATTTCTCTCTGGTGAAGGAGCAAGAAATTAGTAGCTACTATGGTTGTTAGCCTCCACCTGCTCCGTTTGTGCTGTTTCAAAGGAATCAGTGATAGTCCTTTCTCTTCAGGTGCACCAGTGCCGGTGCTGCAAAATGACTTTATTAACTCTGGTAAATTTTTTCTTCTCAGTAATGAAGCTAGAGATATGGAAAGGGAAAAGATGAGAAAACCAGGAAGCAACATGGCAGTGCTGTGCGTTGGAACTAGAGAGAGAAGATGCTCAGATCTCTACTGAGGGCACTAGAATTACAGCAGCTTCCACCAGCAAACAACTGGGAGGAGCATTTAAGGCTGTTGGTAAAGCAGTTTTGGAGACTACCTTGTTTCTTCTCCTGCTTCCTAATAAGAACAGCCCAGAAGCAGATTTCATACGTACAGATGTCCTTGGCAATCAACAACAAATTGATACCTGATAGGTGCAGTTTAGGGGCTTGCATCTTTGGTGATGTAGTACAGCTGATACACACACGGAGTAATTCCTCTTCTGTGGGCTCAGACTGTTTTAGAAAATCTTCCTTCCTTCTTCTTCCCTAGCAGTCAAGGTCTGAACTGCACACTCAGTTCAGAGGTAAAGCAGTGTCACAGCTGCTCCACAGTCAGTTAATCCTCTGCCTTCATTTCTAACTGTTGCTGGGAAAGGGAGGACATAAATCTTCTTCTCCAATCGAACAAGCTGAAACATATGTATCAGGGCTTGGAAACAGGTTGGGGGTACCCCAGAGCAAGGTGAAATGTTGTCTTCCCATTATGGCTGCAGCAATTCAATCTGGGCTTGAAGGTAATGAAAGATCTTCATTTGTTTAATCATATATTGATTGATTGCTATAACATACTATGTCAACAATTTCTGCAAGGGAGCAAGAGCTCACCAAAATAAATCTGACTCCAAAAGCCTTAGTTAGAAGTAGTAAAAATTATGCCGATATACTACAGGTTGGATTCTGGTGTTGTGCCAGAATTGTCCACCATTAATTTTCAGTACTGCTAAATAGTTGCTTTATCAAAACCAGTACTGTCAATTTCAAGAGGCAGCAACTCCTCAGTTTTCCTCCTATATTGTAACTGTTCTTACTTAAAAGCCCTTAATATGGCCCTGTTTTTCACACTTATTAGACAGCACAAGAGCTGAAACACAAATTTTTTCTTTGAGGAGTAAAATTGTGCCATGTGTTTTAGTTGTATTCAAATAATCTGCTCTTGGCTCTGCCATAGCTTCTTGGGTTAAATCCTTATCCATCTATACCTTCTGTTGTCTACCAATCAAGTGTGTGTAACTACAGTCACCCTTTTGTTTCACCTTGTGCTCTACATTATCAACATTTTGCATGAAGCTGTATTTGTGGACAGATCTAACACCTGCAGTTCAATCCTTATTGCTCTTAAGCGTTATTGCAACTTACATGGTTATAAATAACAATATTTTGAGGGTTTGGAATGAAAATTTATTGGGAAATGAAACAAATAGTATCACCAAACTAACTCTGCACTTGTGCTGTGGAATAAATTTTTTTTTTAAAAGTTTCTGATTTTCAGATAATTTGTGAAATGATTGAAAATAAATTTAGTAAAATAATTATAAATGCCGATCATAGAATAGTTTAAGGTCACCTACTCCAAGCCTCTTGGCATGAGCAATAACCACTGATTTTTGAGTTTAGTAAAGAGCAATGTAGCTATTTCTCAAAATAGAGTTCTTTTCAATAATGCTTTTAAAGAGGTAAGATTTTATAAATAAGCAAAATTAACTCAGTTCTATGAACTTAAAATTATATTCTAAAACTTCTCAATTGAGATATTAATTGTGAAGCTTCAGCTTTACTTTGTAACATTTGGGTGCGTTCATCTCACATTTAAGGTAAGGCAGCTGAAGGTTGGAACAGGCAAAACTCCTTTCCCTAAGCTTGGTGAATCAAACTATATGAGAATCTCTGAGGACGAACTAAGCAGCTGATTTAGCCTTATCTTCATTCAAAAACCTTTTTAACAAACACAAAATCCTGCATTTGAGAATATCTCAGCTATGGTTGGTATAATGAAAACTTTAATTCTCCCATTACTCACTAAATTGTTTCATTGTAATTCTGCAGTTGAGGAGAAGAGCTAAGATGAAAATTACAATATGTCAATAGTCCATTTTCAATAGCATGTTCTGCCGATTTCTTCAATGCAAAAATGTAAGCAATGAAAAACAAGGCTGTGGATCTTGTATCGAATAACTAATGGGATAAAGTGGTCTTTAGGAAGCGCAGAAACAGCCCTGAATGTCAGCAATCGCCATTACTATTTCTATCTGAAAACAACCCCAATTTTTCCGTGGTGTTACCTCTGGTGACAGGTTTGATTAAAGTGCCATAGGAGCTACCTTATCCTGGGAAGAGACCACACTAGAAATGGGAACAGTTTCCCTTACAATTTTCAGGGATCGAAGGTGTCAGAAGTCATCATTCCAAGCTGAAGAGACATAAAAAATCTTGTCATCTTCAAAAATCCATTAGCATTGTCTTGACCGACTAATTTTCACGTATCATAGTATTCAACATCATGGTCCAATTTTGCCAGGTAGATCAGATAATTATTAAAAGACTGCAGGAAATTTCTCTGTGCAAAGGTATGTGAACAAGAAAATGTCATTGAGAGCAATTAATTGGAAGTTATCTCTGTTACAGACTTGATATCCAAAGTAATGAAAGAGCTTTCCTAATGCAGAATGAGATGAATTAATTTGTCTCAATATTATTCTGACCATATCTTTCAAATGTAAATGAAATCCAGATCTGATATACTCAAAATATCAAATAAACTGCAAAGAGAATCAACGTGCTGCTTAAATGCTCAACATGACAAACATCCTTTGAACAACATATCTTGATGCATTCATTTAACTGGTTTTGAAAGTTTCCCCAAGATCTGAGCTTCCCCCTCTTGTTTTCAAGAAAGTTCTCAACAAAGGAGACCTCCTTGTATTTGTCTTTTTCTGACAACATGCCACCTGTAGCTGCGATAGGTTTTGTAATCTCAATGTAAATTGTAGGGAAAATGTACATGCAAAAATACTACCAACACCTTAATTCATGGACTATCTTGAATATGATCCAAACCTATTCCCTTCAGTGCTTCAGCCACTTGTATCACAACAGGAATTTCTCAGGAAAAGTCATCAACACAAATGTCTGTGTCTGAGGCCTTACAGGTCTAAATATCACCCAGGTGTCTTTGGCTTTGTGCAGTGGTTGGATGACTTTGGGGTGAGACGGGTGCCCTGCTGAAGCAGGAAGCCCCGGGTCCGTGTAGGACAGACGTGCCCTCGCAGAGCGGCACGCTGCGTGAGCTGCACAGGTCACCTACAGGGGGGTTGATGCAGCAGTAACACTATGGGATGGTCGGAATTTTGGCTGCTTTTTGGTTTTTTATTTGTTATAATAGTTTTGAGAAATAATGCATCTTTGCACTATTTTAGGAAATCTTGATTTTTACCCATTTTTTCCCCCGACATCTCCCCATGAACAAAAATGTATCTGGTTTGTTAGCATAAATACAAGATAGAATAAGGTTTGCGCTATGTCCCAAACAATCTAATTCCCAGTAGTTATGCAAAGCAGGAGAAACACGAAGCCATAATAAAGAATGATCTTCAACTGAAAAAAAATTGTCAGCAGAAAAAGCAGTTTTGCAACAACAAAAAATTACAGCTTTTGAGTGAGAGTGGATTACATGCATTATTAATCTGCATCCATATGAGAGACCAAAGAAAGAAATTTCTGCCAGTAAATGAGGCCCCCAAATACCAGTATTTGTTTGGCTGCCAGAGAAAAACAAATAATAGCAGCCAGAGGGCACTTTTCATTAGCTAATACCCAGGAGGGTTCCTCTGGATGTGGAGAAATGCTAACTGTGATCACGTGAGAGCAGGGAATCAGAAGGAATAAAGTCTTTATGAATCCAATAGAGGATATCAACTCCTGGATAGACAAACAGACATTGTGCCCTCATTCCCTTTCAGATCCACAGGGCTGTTTCCAAATCAGAGAGGAAATAATGTATGATGGTGCTAAAACTTCCCCCTTGAACCATAATTGATTCATCTCTCCAATATTTTATTTATAAAACCCAAACACCAGTTTTGTCATCTCCTGTCTGTGTCTGCCATGTTAATTTTTCTTTCAGTGGAGTTATTTGTGATTCATTGCAGGCTGTCTATGATCTGCTGGGGAGGAAAACAATGACTCCTGTGAAAGTACATATGGATGGCACAAGCTTTGTGGCCTTTGCACTGTGTGCTATTGGCAAAGTATTTCAGAGTGAAAAGGAACATGGTGCTGAAGATGTTGAATCCATCAATGGACATGATGTTCAAAGGTTAGGTGAATGTAATTGTTGATAATTCAGTTACTAACAGCATTCCCTCATCCCTAACCAATATTACTTGGCAGAAGTGAGGCTTGAGGAGAAATTTGAAAAAGGAAAATGCAGAGTCTTTACAAATACTACAGTGGGATCCTTGAGTCATAGGGAAAGGGTTATATCCAGTGATCTGGACAGAGAAGCAGACAGACAATTGTCACTGTTCAGGGTGAAAGAGAAGAAATACTGATCACAAACAACATTGAGTGGGATTTAAAAACTCACTTTTAAAAAATCCAGACAAGGGCAATGAAGCCAGGGAAGGAGTAGCTGAGGCAGCTGGGGGTTGTTTAGCCTGGAGAGGAGGAGTCTCTGGGGAGACCTTCTCACCCTACAACTACCTGAAAGGAGGTAGAGGTCGGTCTCTTCTCCCAGGCAACCAGCACAGCACAAGAGGACAGTCTTCAGCTATGCCACAGGAGGTTTAGGTTGGACATTAGGAGGAATTTCTTCATGGAAAAGGTGATTCCGTATTGAAATGGGCTTTCCAGAGAAGTGGTGGAGTCCCTGTCCCTGGAGGCGTTTAAGGAAAGACTGGAAATGACATTTAGAGCCATGGTCTAGTTGTCATGGTGGTGTTCAGTCATAGCTGGGAGCCAGTGATCTCAGGGGTCCAACCTAAATGATTCCACAATTCTGTACAAGGGAGCAGCCCAAGCTCCATCAAATCAATTTATATGTCAAGAGGTTGCATGACTCAGACAGAGCATCGCCTTCTCACATTTCTCTTCTTTGAACTGTAACACAAATTTAAACATTAGTGATTCAGTGCTTGTAAATACAACTTGCATCTTTTCTCTGGTATAGGTAGTTTTATCCATGCATATTCAAATTAAATCAGTGATTTGCAGCCCAGAATAAGAAAATGTGGTTATTTCCCCCTCACCTACTGGGTTAGTTTGCTGACGCATTTTCAGGGAGTATTTGAAATATTCGGGGTCCAACCTCCTACTTTGTTTAATATAATGTTCATCTGCTCAATCAATTCATGATTCCAAGAGTCAACTTGCACTTCAACACAGGAATTTTGTGCTAGTAAGATTTTCTGTTTATGGTGTTAAATAATCATTATAATGTCTCAAAGGATAAGTATTATACTCCAAATTGAAACCTCAAAACATATGGTACTATAGAAAAGGAAATAAATTTCTGAAAAACAAGATGTGAACCCCATCATTTTTCCAAATGCAAAGTAACCCTTAACCAAAGCAGAAACTAATTGCAATGAATGTTAGTAATTTAGAGCGTAACAGCTATTCACAGCCAAATGTAAAAGAAATATTGGTACTTGAATCACTTTCCTGGTTAAGAAACATAGAACAAGCTTATTCAAATAAAAATTACTCCTCATACTGGTACAAAGCCATGGCTAGTAACACTTGAAGACCTATCATCTGGGCACCTTGTCATTCTTGTATAAGATGAATATTCAGGATAATGAGTAGCCTAAACAGGTGCAAATTCTGTGTTATGACGTTGTAAGAAGACACCATTTTAAAATGTGAATATGTCATCCCACATTGCTGGTGGCATTTGTTGTCCTGGCTGGTGTTTATTCCAAGTGCTTGCTTTCATCGAAAATAAGAGAGGGATTATTTGTTGCTGCTTATTTTCTAAGCATACTGTCAGATATCAGGAATGTCCATTTTCCCACATGGGAAAGGAGTGATAAGAAGGTCCCTGCTGTATTCAAGGCAGCAATCACCTCACCAGGAGCTATGACTTCCTGGTACAGACGAACCACAGGAGCATTATTACGCATAGAGGCAGGGAACAAAGTTTCTGTCACTTCCTTACTTGGCACATATGTGCTGAGAACAGCATTTCAAGCACACTTGCTACTTACAATCACATTTTCAAAGTTTCACACCCTTATTTTAATAAATTATACGGCAGTTCTTTCAGTTACTGTATGTATGGGAGTTCTCTTTTCCTTCTGAAGAATAATGACTATGTTATGCATTTTCAGGACAGGTACTTTACGAGCTGGAATGAAAAGACATACTATAATTTAGAAATCCCCTACTCAGTATAGCACATACTGTTTTTTCTACTGATTAGCTTTTGACTAACTGTATAGCACTATGCTGTTTTACAGTTAATAGAATTTAACAAAACCAATTTCCCACATCCTGTGAATGAAATGGAGATTGACATTCTAGAGAATGCGCAAAGAAGACAAGACCTATTACAATTGTTGTCTTCTTTATTAATGAAGAAAGCAACCTCCAGAATGACTTTTGCTGTGTAAACACATGTGCATGTGTGCATTAATACACAAATTTGGGGATTTTCCTGAGGGACAATCATCTTGGAGATTATATCTTCTTAAAGTATAGTAATTCAACAGCTTCCACTCACCTAGACATAATGTCCATGAAGCAAACCATTGCTGAGCATCTGCAGTGTATTCCTGAACAACTGGCAAACAAATAAACCAATAAGGCAAGAAAAAGGTTTTCAAATTAGCTGTAAAACAACCATGGTTTGCTCCTGCACAGGCAGATAGGATCAGATCATGTTGGGAAAGTGTGTTTTAATAGAATACAAGAGGTGAATCTATCTTGTTTTGAAGACACTTGAAATGATTCATTTTGCTGGGAAGATTTTATTGACATATTATGTTGTGACATTTCACTTCATTATATGTCTCTTTTTTCAGCTGCAAGTGATTTCAGAACATGATAGTATAAGCAACACTGAGTAAGACTACATTAAGTCTATTCATTCTAAACCACTATTTTTATTTGTTTCATAAGTTTTTGGAGTGATCAGATAGTGGGATTAAACTTGTCATCTTACATTATTGGGGTTTTTTTAAACTATCAGCTAAAAACTTTTCTGCTTTCTGGGATGACTAAATAGGTGGGTTTTTTTAAAAAAATCAATGAGTTCTGCTGTTTTTGACTAACTTACATTGCAAAACCAAACAAAATCCATCAATCACACAGGATTTAATGCTTGAATTCAGCTTGTAAGTGCATTATAGGAAAGAGATGGAGAAAATAGCAGCAATGCAAAAAGGTTGTCTGACTGAGAGATGCTCCCAGCCAACAGCCTACCGGGCAGCATCAATAAGTAGGATTGAAATCCCAACAAGACACTACAGCTTTTCTGTGGCAAGGGAGGAGAGGCTGTGTGTTGCCCCACCACTTTCAACAAAACATCTTCAATACTCAACTTTCTCATTAACCTTCACATCTTCCAGTGCCTTCCTTTTGCCATCATGTCTAGTTACACCAAGGCTGACCATAAGCCTTGCACATGTCTTTCATTTGCACATTAATTTCTAATTATATTGTGCATATTTCTGATTCCACCATGAAGGAAAAAGTCTAAATACATAAAATCACATCCCCATGTATGTATGACAGGAAGACATATTTGGTTGGTTTGTTTAGAGCATGCTCAGAGTTAGCCCTGGCACGGTCTGACACAAGAGGAAAAGCAGACTGTGATCATCCTGTCACAAAGTGGTGGCAGCCCCTGTCCAAAAGGACAGGCTGTACTCTACCAGATATCAACCTGTGTTCTTCCTAATCATCTGCCAAAACCCATCGAAGTCTCAAGGGTGAACTCCCACTTCACCCCAAATAGTGAGATGGGAAATGATGAGAGATGAACTTTTTCTGCAGGACGAGATCTCTGTTTGGAGAATTGTATAGATTTCTGTAGGAATTAGCCTAATCGGGGCAAGATATGGCTGAGCAGCATCAGAATCCACCCTGAAGCCAAGCCAGACATAATATTTGATAAATTAAACTTGTCAGTTTTAGTGCAAATTAGGAGTAACTTTTCTTGCACTTTGGAGTTTGCCTCATCCTCTCTGTCCCTGTAGCCTTTTTTCGCTGAAGCTTAAGAATGTTTCATCTGTATTCCTGGCCAGACCTCTGATAATGCATCTCTCTCCAGTGAGCATGAATTAGTAGATGTTCCCTGGTTCAAGTCCTCCCATTTGCATGTCTATGTCATTATAACAGTCCCATTTCTGTGCATTTTTTTGGTGCCAGCTCTTGCTCAAAAACAATTCAAACATCTTCATCTTGGCGAGTCCAATTCCACACCTGCATATGGATGCTAGCTAACATCAATACCAATTTCCATCCCTCATTAATGATACTGAATGACATGGGAATGCTCCAGCAGCATCACATTCAATATTTTCCTGGGAGATTTTTTTGTTACAAGAAAGCTATTTCCCTACTTTTCTCAACAACAACTGCAACCATCCAATTACAATAATTATTTCAAGTGTCTTCTATCCCATCTTACTTGGGACCACAGTCCTATTTCCTGGCTAGGTGATCCCCAAAGCATTATAAGACTGTCCTAGATGTGGGCAACCATGCTTTCACTTGATATGACATCTACCTTTCTTTCTGTGAGCCAACCTTTTCCCCACTGGACACATGTATTTGGCTACAACTAACAGAAGGCAATTTTCATAATTCACAATGGTGTCTAGCTCCCCCTTCAGAACCTGAGCTTCTTTGCTTTTATTCCAGAAGCTAACCTTTCATTTTGCCTGCTCACATTTGCCATCCAATGTCAATCCCAATGATTTCAACAGCGGTGAGTCATATTCCATACCAAATCATATTAAGCTATCATATCATGACTCAGAGATGAAAGGGAGTCATTTGCATTTCAGTGGGGTACTGATTTTTCAGACAGTAATTGAGTTGAAAAAGGTCTGTTACTAACTTTCCTTCAACTCTGGTTAAATCATTAGCATGTATAAAAAATTCCAGCAATAGAATGGATTGGGCATTTCCATAGATATTAGTACAGGTATAAACATACTCCCTGAGGTAATCCATGTTATTGTCCTACAACCTACTCGTGGGACAACTGTGCTTACAGCGGATTAGAACAAAAATCTGCCACACCACATGACATTGTTTTATCATGCTGCATTTTTGATATGGCAGCTACAGTGACATACAGTATCCTTATTACTGGGACAGTCAAAAACATCTCCTCAACAACCACAGCCATTTCAAATCCATTTTTCATATGCTAAATATGATTCATCTCCTGTTCAATATATGCTTTTCCTGGATAGAACAGAGCTTTGGGGAATACGACATTGGGTTGAGCTGTTTGCATAGCTTACAAAGATGGCACAGCAAAGACATAGGTCCAAAAATTTTCATCTCAAGCATCCACTCCTGGCTTCTGTGTTTTGCAAAGTAAAACTATTGCCGTATTTCAAGGACTGTGTATTGCACTTAATCACAAAGCTGAGCCAGGGTCCTTTCTGCTTGGGGCAACAGTCAACAACTGTTTTCAAGAGAAAAAAGCAATCTGTGAATTTCAAGACAAAAATGACACATTAAGGTGTCCTAAATGTCATAAATCATTCAGAAGGCAGGAAAAGCCAGACTTTGAAAATGTGACTGTGTATTTTCTCCTCTCCCTGTGCATGTTCTGTGTCATTAACTGTATGATCACATACTTTTCTTAATACTACACAGTAATTTAATTAAACTCCCCAGATTACTGGGCGTGTGTGGATATGGTACCAATTACTACTTACCGCATGCTCCATCTCTCCTGGATGTATGAATACTATTCCGGATATCTGGTCATTTTCTGCAGGTCTTGTCTGTGCAGTTTTCATTTTGTATTTAATAGGAGTCCCTACACTTGAAGAAACCTGACAACATAAAGAGAAATAGGTAAGGGCTGGGGCACAGAAGAAAATAATCTTCATTTTCTCTCTGGCCATCTGTTCTAGGCCGTGGATGAAGTTGCCCCTAATGGAAACACTTCACCTCTGGGTTGCACCCAGAGCTTTTTATGAGTTTTATAAGAGTAGCCTTGTCCATCCCATAGTGTGTCAGGACTATCACAAGGGTAGGGTAACAGGGAACTCGCTGAAGATGAACATACCAACAGATTCAAAACTTTCATGTTTACCACTACAAGAAAGCAGGCAGGGAAATGCCTCATTCATATAGCTCATAAAAGACTAGAGAATCACTAGTCCGAAAACTTGCTTCTGACACCACCTTCCTTCCATGAGATCCTGGCCTACAGAGAAAGAGACACAGTTTAGTTTGAAAATCCAAGCCTGGAGAGCATTTTACAGCCACACTTTGCTGACAGCACTGTTTAAAAACATTCCTGTCTGTGCAGACCTGCCAGGGGTCAGGGTGAAGGATCCATGAGGGAGGATGAACTGGAAGGGAAGTTTATCATGAATATGAATTAACTCTTTGCTGCATTGATGGTTGTACTGTTTCTTTGCTAAAGTGCTTGGTTGCATTTAAATGTTGCTTCAGGGAATCAAGGCTAAAGAATGGAGAGAATGCTCTCGTGATCTCTGAGTTAGGGAAAGAACCTGTCACTCTTGTTATCAGCAGTAACTTGGCCTGATGTATTACTTCCTACCAGAAAATAAGTGGCCAATCTGTAAACCACTCTGTGGACTAAATTTAGACTTTTAGAGGTGTAGTTTGCCAAGGGACAAAAGAGTGTTCTGAAACAGTCCCAGGCAAGCAAAGAGAAATCCAATAAACCCAGCATAGGTATTACTTTCGTATCAGCCCCTGAAGATCTGACCATGTTCTCTTGCAGGCTTCATCTCAAGTTCCTCTCCTGTCATGTCCTTTCCCATCTCCACTGCTTCTTCCTGAACTCAGACCAGATCCTCACTATGCAACCCTCCTGAGCTCCTTCCCTGACCCCTTCCTGGTTTTGACAGGTTTCCCATGCTGAGGTGCATTGAATTCTCTTCAGAATCAATAATCAATAAAAACATTGTTTCTACTTTAGACTCTTACTTCATCACTACTGGATTTAAATGAGAATACTGAAAGATCTGGAATTGCTAGCAAACTATGAAAACATTAGAAGTGATTGAGAAAGCAGCAAAATTATATGAAAATACATGCACATGAGCCTTGGGGTTTGTTCTATTTTCATAATAATGGTTAACAGTAATGGCATATCAACTTTCTCAATAGCAATTGTATCATTCCGAGCAACTGCCAGAATCTTCCATGTGATGAAAAGAGCAGGGTAAAAAATAGATAAACCATTTTTTTTTAGAGAAAGGATGTCTGTTTCTAGGCGTCCTTTATTAAGTGTATTGTGTGTGCTTTGAAAGGCTGATTTTGATAGTTAAGTGTTTTTGAAAACCCTCAAAGAAGGCATCAATTTTCTAAATAGAGAAATTCTCCATGAGACTCAGAAGACTAAATCACCACATCTCTTTTGCAGAATATATGTCTCTGCTTTGGCAGACAGGATACAGAAGCTACTCAAGGCAAAAAGAAGTCAGGGCGTCCCATGATTCCTTTGACTGCATCCTCTCTCAGTCCTTGATAGACACCAGGTCAGTAATTGCTGTGTTGGAAGCACCTTGTGGGGGTGCGTGTGTGTGTGTGCAGGGGGAAGGGATGGGTCGAACCTCCTGGCAGTGGGGTGGCCCCGTATCCCTCACGGCAGGGCCTGGAGCCCACACGGGGCAGCCCCGGAGCAGCCGCCAGAGACAACCAGCCCGGGGAACCAGAACAGCCCCGGCTCCCGGAACCCCTGCCCCGGGCTGGGACGGGCAGGGACAGTGGGAACACGGCCCCTCGCCCTGGCCTGGGACCCCAGGGTGGCCGGGGGGGTCAGAGACCCCTCCTGGGGGGTCTGGCCAAAGGGACCAGAGCAGGTACAACCAGAGGCACAGGAGTGAACGTGTCACGGCTCTGCCACCTGTACGTGTGAGGGCTGGTCTCCCACAAGGTTCCAAAGGTAGCTGTTTGATCGGTCTCTCCCTCTTTCTCCTTCTTCTCTCTTCTTGCTCCCTCATCTTCTCTTTCTTTGCTCCTTTCTTGATGCTTTGAATGGCTTAAAGCTGGAGAGATTGGATTTTGATGTAAGTGTTGTGGATTTGTATGTGCTGGGACAGTATTGCAGTGGAAGATTTTGCCTACCTTGTGTGGTGCCCTTTTGAACTTCTGCCAAGTTCCCCTATTTTCTCCTCTAAATTATCAATAAAAGTATCTCTTGGGAACAAGTCTGTGCCTTATTCTCTTGATGCTATCTCGAAGTATTAAAGAACTCTCTATATTTTCAAGTAAACCCCCTTGCTGAGCCTGTGAGCCTGTGAGCCTGCAGCTCCAGGGCCAGAGTGTTACACTCCTCCACCTGACATCCACTATGTAGCAAAAGCAGCTCATTTTGTACACAGGGCATCGTCCCTGATTTTTGTCCACATGCCAGTGAAAACAGTGTTGAATAGGCAATGCCTGGGTTTCTACTGCGCAATAAAGCTACTGAAGAACAATCATCCTGTTGTCTCTCACCTTCAGGGTGGAGAGATGGACAATGAAATGATCAGTAGCCGATCTCTATGTTAAAGGCTGTAAATCGTCAGCACGTAAAATCCTAGAGGGTAAATCCTGCTATAGGATCACCACAAGGCTCAGCTAGATTCTGGAAGATAAACCTGCCAGAGATTCATTGAATCCCAGATATAATTATTTCTTTTTTTCACAAATGCTTCATCTAGTAGTCAGCATCAGAACCAACATCAAAAGGAAAATGGAAAAGTTAATGTTTCAAAAGACCTTCATTCTGGTTTTTATTTACAGGTATATTCTCTCTGTGAATCTTCCTTTAAAGACACCCTGGAATAATTTTCCCACCAACTTCCTTTCCTCTTTGTATAAGATGGTTTACTGTGTTCATCACTGCAATGTTTTGTGGTACTTTCAAGGAACCTGGCTAATTTCGGTAATGTCCTTGTTGCTTTCACCTCCCTTCCCCAGGGAGGGAAGTGTGCGCATTGGAGTCCTTTGTTTGGAATGCTTTTGAGAAATAATGTCACTAAAGTGAATATGTATGTTTGTATGTCTATAAATTCCTGTTAAATACCAAGGTCAAAAAAATGCACATTGCACATAAGAAGAGGGAGGTTGTGAGGTTTAAGAGAAGGTGAGATTGTACCAAGGAAGAGTATAAAATTTCAGCTCAAATGTTAACATATAATTTTAAATGTTCAAGCTCCTAAATTATGTTAGTGTTCTCAACACACATTCTCTGGGATCAAATAACAATGTTTTCAGTAATAATTCTAATTTACTTTCTGCAGTCACTGACCATGAAGATTTGCGGCCGATAGTGAAGTAATAAAATATACAATGTATATTTAAAAAGTGTATCAATTCACAGGCAAAGTTAATTTGTAGTTTTGAGTGTTAAAAATCTATGTATGATACATTTTAACTAAATTGTTTAGAGAAATATTACCTCAGAAACATGATTTACATTTCGTGTGGAACATTAGGGTAGGAGGGTAGGAAACATTAACAATTTAGAAATGTGTAAATGTTGGGATTAATTGAAAGGATGACATCCTGCCGGCAGACCATCAGCACTGCTGCAGCTGACTGCCAGCTCAGTCTGGGACAGAGGAAGCACAGGAGCTGTTGTCTTTTAAATTTCTTTGCAGCGAGCTCCTTCTTACTTGTGACTTTGAAACCATGTTTTCTTGAATCACAGTTTGATGTGGAGTGATTTGGTAGTCTTTCTAAAGAGAAAGTACAGCTTAAATACAGCTCATTGAGGAAAAGGACTTGTACCAAACAAGCATCTTCCTGCATGGTGGAGGTGGTATTGCTAAAAAAAATAAAATAAAATTGTATTCAGACTTTTCATTGCTTTTCTGTTGTTAGTCAGAAGCAAACTATCAGACTCTTCCCTCAGAGGGGCAATCAGAGGGACATAGTGAGCAAGGCTTCATGTGGAGACAGGAACAGCCCTGACCCCTGCTGCCCAGTTCCCAGCTCCAAGACCTGCTTCCCCAGATGGCACTGCCTCCCTGAAGTGGGAAAAAAGGGTGAACTCTGGAGAGATGTAAAATCAGAAATGCTACAACGGTAAGACATCAATTGACAATGCTACTTATCCATCCCATAGCACTTTGTGTGATGAAGATTGTCCAACTCAGGTCAAAAAGGTTGTTTAGAATGATTTGGAGAGGTCTGGGGGAAGAAGATCTTAATTACATATGCTGCTTTTTGCATTTCTCCAGCTGAAATTGCTGAAATTTTTTTCATAGCATGAACTGTACCACCTAGAAAGGCAAAAAATACTTCTAGGGACCATGGGCTGGAGAGGCCCTCACTGAGAGGAACTAGCTCTGCCAAGGAAGCCTGTCGTGTAATCCTTCCTACAAGCTGATTAAACTCACTTTTTGCACTTGCTGTTACTCATTGCTGTTACTCATCACTCTTCCTAAAATCAACCACTCTGACTAGAAACTGCTGTTGATTTCCAGCCTAATTTTATCAATTAGCAGTGTATTACTATTAAGGAAAAAGTTTCATAAATTAAGTAAATTAATTCTCGATGCATGAAGATAATTTAACTTCAAAGTAAAATATCTCTGCATCTGAATTAGAAGTCTCAAATGTTTAAAGCAGTTTTGTCACCATGAAAAGGCAACAGAGGCTTCCTGGGATTTGGAAAAGCACTGAGGAACTAAACATTTTTGCAGATCTCTTGTTTTCCTCTATTTGCTGTTTATGAAACCTAAATGATCTTTCAAATCTGGCTCTAATGCTGTGTACCACCCTCGAAAATGGAACATCTTCTGAATTGGTGGGCGCAAAGTTTCATCTTCATCCCAGAGAAGCATAAGGTGTTGAAGCATTTTAAACCGGGTTGATGTGGAACTAAATGTACTCCTTTTGTGCCTGAAAAAGCAAATTTACAAACTGTGACACTCACAGAGGTGTAAGTTGATCAAAGATGCAAAGTAAAAGCTGTAACAAAACTACACAAGCTACAAAGGCTTATCATGGGACTGAGTAGGAACTGATCTTCTCAGTCATCATGAGTCTCCTGAATTTCTGTGTATTTGTGGAACATTTGCCTAACATCTAAATGCGTGAGTATTTTTTTAAAATTTTAATGCTGTGCCAGTAAAAATAGAGACATTAATACGATTTTTTTGAGTGACATTAATATTTGCTATTGCAAATGATGAAAAATTGCAAAAAGGGGAATGTAGTTAGTTCTTAAAAACAACAACAAAAAAGATCACTGAGAGGGAAAAAGGAACTTCATGACCTCAAATCACTGGCTCATTTTTCGTGAGATGTCAGTACAGAAAGAGCAGTTGATCCTTTACCTTGAGTTTAATGACTGCCAGCTGTATTTAGCTCTTCAGTGACCTGCTGTGTGAAAAGACCTTACTGGCTTTTCTTTCTAAGCTAATACGCTTTAGATGTCTGTGATTTAAATATATTTGTGCATGACGGAGGTGGGGATGTGCAGGCAGTGCCCATTTTTGAGCATGGAACAATTTCCTGAGGTCGAAATCACTGTGAGTGTCAGTAAACCTTTGCCTCCTGATGTTTAATGTCCATTTAAGACATGGGTAAATCCATGGTTCATGTGGAAGTGATGCAGCCTGACAGTGACAGATGAGAATTTGGTTATTGCTGCCCCCTAAGTGAGATAGGAGAAGGAGGTAAAAACTGTGGCTGTATGGACAAGCCCAGATAGGCCCATCTCCTCTAACATTTCTTGTCTGAAGGCTTGTCCAGTCTGAGCCAGGAATCTGGGTCCTGCTGTCATTAATAAAGGGAAACAGGTACCAATTCCATAGTGACAACAGCAGGATTGACCTGATCTCCCTGTGGAGGCGTTGCTCTTGCTTCAGGGGTTAGAGAGAAAGCCCAGACGGCTCTATCAGACTACACGGTTAAATTGCAGAAAAATGCACTTGTATGACATGGATCTCATCTTTCTCAGTAGCAATTAATGCTGGGAAGGCAGTGGTCTTTGCTTTATCTAGTTATATCCAGTAGTACAAAGTGGCTCCTAGATCTGTGTGGCAGAGGAGGATGGCTGCCTGCAGTGGCAGTACTAGCCCTACCAAGCTCAACAGAGTTGATTTCGTTCTTTAAAAGAAAAAAACAGAATCCAATTCTAGTGACAAACTCTGTAATAGGTTTTCAGCAAGTACTAAGTCTGAAAATTACTAAAGATATATGGTTGTGTGTTAACTGTGCTCGTTAGGATCAAGGGGCAAAACACTGTTACTGGTAAAGAGTCTCTAATTATAATCCTTGTCCCATGCTAACTATGAACAGAAATCACTGAAAGTCTTGCAAGGAATTGCAAAATTTCCAAATTAGTCTTGCAGACATGAAATTTGATTCTCAAATGAGGCTTGAACAAGCACCTGGATAAATGTATGGGCCCACAGACCTACAAAATTCAGTGTGTCACTAGGACCTAACCAAGGTTATTGAGAAAAAAACAGAATCATTTTCTAGGCTACAAATGCAACAATTTAAACATAATGAAATTTCTTGAATTCATTGGTTAAGAGGACAGTAAATTTCTTTTTCTCCCTGTTGAATATATTCTATCCTACATTTGTCCTTGTTCACTTTCAACGTACCATAAAACACATTTGCTATAAATTATTACACAGCAGATTTATTAATTTTATTTGACTTATGTTACCAGAGTGGCTAGTCATTGATATTTCATCATTTGTGACCTGGATTTTTTATTTGCTTTTTAACTGCAAATTGTTGTCTTTAGAAAACTTTTTTTCAAAAGGAATTTTAGAATATGTGAAGGCTACCTCACAATAGGTTTTATTCCTTATGCCTTCCTAATGCCTTCCTTCCCCCTTTGCATTGCAGAAGGTATTTTCAGTAGTGCTTGCTGCATTTTGACACTTTATAATTTATATATATTTTTTGTACAATAGATACCGGAAGACATCAGTGGGATACCAACTTGTATTGCATCAGAAACATCTTGATGAGATGCCCTGAAATAAAAGGGAAATTACATGGCACTCATTTCACCTATAGGTTCAATGACGATGATTAAACTTTCAATGTAAGTGCAATGTGTGTTAATACACATTTCATGTGCATTAATGCAGAAACCTCTGCCAAGTCCTTTTAATTGATTTTTACTATTTCTTAAAAAGAACTTTAAAATTTTTCATCTGGCAGGAATTTGTCATTTCTGAATTCAGAAGTCACATCACTTCAGGTTAAAAATACCCAAATTAAATGGGCTGAAATTGAAGAAGTTAAAATTTAGTGACTGACTATCAAGAAAGCAGAAAGACCTATAGAGAGATTACTTTGAGCAACCTGGTCCAGTGGAAGGTGACCTTGCCCATGGAAGGATGGTTGGAACTAGATGATCCTTAAAATCCCTTCCAGACTCAAGCTATTCTATGACTTCTTTCTGACAAACAATGTAAGACTTGGTGGAATATTTTAGAAGGCCTGGCCGATACAAAACCAGTTCCAGGCCTTGATTGCACCACTCAGCTGGGTTTGGAGGCCTCACTATGCTCACATAAAGTAAGGAGGTCTGAAATATACTCAGTTATTTAAAAATGAGGCCATAATGAAAAGCATTTTAGCTCGAATTTACCAAATCACTGTGTAGCTCTTCTGGAATGAGCAGCAGAATCTGCATCACACCAGAGACTTATAATTGGTGGGATGAAGAGATCTGTGTTCCTCATGCCTGGAATGGGTCCCAGCCTGGTGGCTCATGACATGACTGGATTCCAGTGCTGTTTTTCCCTGAGTGAATGTCTGCTTCTGAGAAATGCCCTGTGGTGGTGACAGCAAGCAGCATGACTTACCATTCCTCCTGCCACACGCCCTATCTTTCATCGGGGAGAGGAAAAGACACTTCATTCAGCTTTTCAGTTATTACTTTCCCAGAATCATGCCAGCATCCAGATGCACATTTTCACTATGTTTATCCAATACAGTGTTTACTACTGTCCCTATTCTTGCTTGAGGACCAAGCAGGGACTTTATCTGGTGACAGGCACATTTTGACCACCACCTCTTGCTCTGCAATTTCTAATACTAATGGGTCCAGAAGAAGTGGATGCCTTCTTGCTTGAGCTTTTGTCACTAAAAAACATTAGAAGCAATTGAGGAAATCCCCACATTCCAGTTTGAAAACTGTGGGGACCAACTTGAGAAAGATAATAAGGACCTCAAAATGTTCAGCTGCAGGTGTTGTTTTTTTTTATTAAAGCTGTAGTTGCCTGGATGACAAAGGGCAGACAACAATAAGGCAGATGCTGCCCTGCCTTCCATATGTCCACTGTACAAAATTAAATCTCAGCTCCATTTAGTTAGCACTGAATGGCGAGAAATCCTGTTTGCTGGAGTCCTCAGCAGACCCACTTGCTCTCCCAGCAGCTCTCTCCTCCATGTGCTGTGCCTGACATACAATTGCAGGAGAAGCAGAACTGCTGCCCGGCTGCTGCGCTCTGCCCAAAGGTGGCCTCCTGCAGCATCCACCCAATGGCAACCTTTGCACCCAAAAATGAGGCATGAGAAACAGTCCTGTGAAAACAGGGGAGAAGCAAAGGGTCTCTCCTTAATTCCTCTGAAATACTCTGGCTCATGTGCTCTGGCTTGGTTCAAGGAGCAGAGTTTTTCTTTATCTCTTTGAACAAAAATCATTGAATGGAACATCAAAAGTGCAATTTAGGAGCCTTAGGACATGTTTGATGGCCATACAGATTCCTGATAGAGCAACAGAGTAGCTGCTTAAGCCAGGGCTTTCTACCCATCCCCCAAATGCTGCAAAACATGGCACAAAAGCCTCCAGAGAGAAATCAGCTAATAATAAAACTGCTAGCTATAATCACACAGCAAGAGGAAGAGAATTATTTTCTTTCACAAATTGTTTTACAATATTAAAAATATTCTTCTTTTAAAAGGCTTCTTCCTGCAGGGAGTAGCTTCTGCATAGGCATATGGAAGAAAATGCCTGCATTGCTGTTGTAGTAGACGGTGACAATGCTACCTACAAACACCAGAATCTTCAGAAAAGACAAAGAGTAGAAGCTGGGAATGTTCAAAGAGGTTGAAGTCGAGTCCCTCTGATGGCATTTTTACAAGATGACTTCCCAGATGAAGTGATTTGAACTTCAGTTACTATTACACAGATATGAGAATATTTTCTCCTCTTTCATTCCAAATACCCTTCACTGGCTGTATAAATGCTGTGGATGAAACACTTTTTTTGATGGTCTTTTAATTATAATAATTAAAATCTCTTTACAAAGTCAGACGAGAAGAAGGTTGAGCTACCTTGGCCTGTGACTTTGCCTGCCTAAAGGTTCCTGGTGACAGAGATGGTAATAGTTTTTGACTGTGAAAAAGTCTTAGCTCTACAGCAACAACAGCCACAGCCTGATGGCGTGTTTTATGTCAGCAGAAAATTCCAACGTATTATATTTTCATACCCATGATAGCATAAATGACCTCAAGCTTTGAATAAAATACAGTAGTTGGTGTATCTGTTTAAATGATTAAGCAATGAGCCAGGGACAAATCTCCCCTGTCATTTCTGTGTCTGCCTGCTGTGCCAAGTGCACAAAGAAAGCACGAAGACATCAGTATGGGATGCATTTTCAGTCAGGGAGCTTTTAGGGAAATTACAGGGTTCTGCAGAATTTCATTCCCCATTAGGACTGACTAGTGTGAAAGTGGAAAAGGAAAGATCTCCTTTTCCCCTCTGAGAATCTGCATGCTACGTTTAGGCTGAATGCTTTATCTAATTGAGAATAATTACTCTATAAAAACAAGCCTGTCATTTCCTTTTTTTGTGGCAATCCAGTTTTAGTCTACCATTAATATGCACAAAGCAGAGCATTGCTGTGGCATTTTGCAGATAGTTTAAAACACTGAGAGTATGTCCCTTGTTCTGACCCACAGAACAATAACAAACAAGGGAACAGTTTCTACTCGGCAAAAATTTCATCTCTGAGCCCAAACTAAGAAGTTTTCTTTTCCAAACTATGGCACTGCAGGTCTTTGACTCTGCTTTGGTAGTGTCCACCTCCTTTTCCAGATGACATTACACCAGTCAGATTTTCTGTGTGTGCATTTGAGATACCTGGTTAGAAGCACTGCAGAATATCTGTGAATTTAAAAAAAAGTATTTAAACATTTTACATTTTCTCATCTATCCACTTCAAGTAGGTCAGTGTACATTGACATTTATCAGCCAGAGAAGACAAAAGGCTTAAGGGGAACATTTCCCAAGTGCCTGGAAAGGCTCACCAGCCATTGCAAGATGCCTCAGCAGAGACTGTGCCAATCAGACTGGGAAAATCTGCACAGCTGACCCCTAAAAAAAGTTCATAAAGCAAAACTCCTATCTCTACCCAGGTCAACATGCACTGTTTGATCCATTAATGCTTCAACTTTTAACCATTTCACATTTAAGAATAAATTTGTGATTTTTAAAAGCAAAACCAAAGAAAACATGAAGGGAGGGGGGAAAATGTTCTTGTGGTTTATTATTTGCAGGTCATGTGCACTGATTTTACTCATATGACCACGTATTCTAGCTATAGTGCCTTATTCTTCTTTTTTCTAAATACGTCTGCATCCTCATATGGCAGGTATTCTTCCCCTCTTCCTGGTTCCTCCCCAAACACAGCTGTAAAAAAGCTCCATAAAAGCACTCTGTCATTTATTACTTTTCAAACTCTTGCTGCCGGTTGTAGTGAGACATTTCTACACCAGGAGCTTCCACGTGCAGTCTAACTCCCTTCCAAGGCTCTCACCCAGCTGGTCCTGTGCTGAGGATTTATAGATTTGCTTTTTCAGTGTAACTTTCAAAGCTGAGTTTGAAGCAACCCTCTGCCATAAGATGCTTTGCTCCCACTGCCACAGCCAATCTACCACAGGTAATAACAAATCCAGATGAAAGCCATCATACGTGAAGGCTCTGTCTCCCTGAATATTAGCTTACAGTTTACATTCATAGTGGATGTACTGAGAAAGTTAGCAATGGTCACAAAGACCCTCCTGCAGTGGGCCACTCTCATCCATTAATACTTCTCATCAGCCAAAAGAATCCCTTACCTTCAAGTCTGTCCCAGAAAGCAGGATGGAGGTGAGGTAAATGCTACCCAACTTCATGTGTCATTGAGTGCCAGCTGGCCTATGACCCACAATATGGGAACTGTTTGACTATGGCATAACATTAAAAAGGAGAGCTGATGTTATTATTCAGGTTGTGTTAGCACCCCACTCTCAGCAGCACAGCTCAGCAATGCACTCCGTGCATCAATATGCAATATGAGTACAGCATGTGGAATCTGTTTTGAGTGCCACTTCCACATCTACTGAGAAAAATCAGAGTCCTTGAAGATGAAAAGCTTCAACTTAGTGCAGGATGTTGTTCTATGTATAGACCTCACTAGTATTCCCATAGAGTTCAGCCTCATCCTATTTTTTGAACTAAAGATAAAGTCTTTTCAGGACCTATTTTTCTTCTCACACTGACCAGTCCTAACTTAAACACTTGCTCAAAGGCTATACTTTGGCCCCTCACCCTGGTAAGCTCCTTCTATTGTGGGAAGGCACAGACAGGGAGGGCTCACAGACGTCAGCACATCCCTGCTCAGTGGCCAGTGGTGGGAGGTCAGGCATCTGCTGTGTGCAGAAGCACTGGGTACAGAAACAGAGTGCAGAGCATTAGCCTCTGCCTTTTTCCCATCCCCCTCATCTCCCTCAGCAAAGGAAAAATATTTAGCTCTCAACAAGGCAGGAGAAGCCTGGAGGAAGTATTTTGCAAGGATCAAGAAGCTTTTACCCAGCTCCTAAACACCAGAGAGACTCTCCTTCAAATTTTCAGTGCAACCCTCTTTCAAAAAATAAAAACCCAAGCCTAATCTTTTTCCCAAAGGCAAAGTGGGCTAAAAAAGGCTTCTCCAACAGGAAAAATCTGCACTTTGCATGACAGCTTGACTCATCTTGGCTGATGCATCTATCAGCTTTTAGCTGCAAGACTAATGATACTACCGACAGATAGGAAAAGGGCTTTTATCAATGCGCATGACTTTGAAGTCAGGTTTCAGACCAGCAGTTGCTGAAAAACACTTTGCTTGATGGAGAAAGGTATCATCATTTTCACATTTTCTGACTGAAAAGAAGTCCTGGGAGCTCTTTTGCTCCATGTAAAGTCCTCATGAAGCTCTGGGGTGTCCCCTAGCTCTAGTGGGCTGTCTCTCCTGCATGCTAAAAACCTCTTCCAAGGAAAGCATCCCAGTTAAATCAGTGAAAGTGTTGCCTGAATGAGGATCTGGTCTTGTGGATGTTAAGCTGAGTGGAAAGATCTTTAGATGATTGATTTCCCAAGCCTCTCAGCATTGGAGTATCCTGTTCCTGAATCCTCTTCTCAGCCAGAAGGCAATTATGTGCAATCTCATCAGTGGTGAATGGGAGGAAATAACTACTTCATGGTGCAACATGTGATAATGATGCTCACTTGGGGTATGTGCCTTGTCCTCTGCTGTTGCTCCAGATGGATGTTTATGAGGTGCTCCTCAGCAGGGCTATTGTTCAACAAACATCTCCCCACCTTGTATGAGGGCTTTTGGTGTCATTCTTCAAACTGGATCATCCTGAACTTCATTTAATTCACCCCAGGATCACTTGATATTTAACATATAGCTTTGGTTGCTGCTGGTTACCTTGCCCTGCAGAACTGGAGGACAACTCACAGATATTCCTTGGCAAATAGAGGGGACATGGATTTGTCACAGTTTCCCTCCTTTGCAAAGTTTGCCTCAGAAAGATGATGGAGAATGAACTGGACAGACACAAGGAATCAGCAACTGGTCCTATTGTGTTGTTGCAAATATATTTCTTTGCTCCTGTCCATGTATCAAAGGCTGCCTCAGTTTGACCAGCTCCCCAAAAAGTCTTCATAGGGCTGACCACTTGAATCCATGTGCTGGTTTAGTATGTGCAGAAACAGGCACGGACGAACTGTTTACAGGGGCAGAGGACCACATAGCTGGCCCAGATCATTGTGGTTCATGCTAGTTTGACACACGTTTTCATCTCTCTCTGTAGGGGTTCTTACTGCCAGAACTTCAGAGGACACCTTGGTTTACTCCATATCAGTGTTTCTGCAGGTGTACTGGGGTGCACCTAACCCCTACGGCAAACCTAAACCACTTGTGTCTCCACAGCATCAATATATACTGCTGTCAATAACAACCTTCCTTCAAAAATTGAAATTGTTTTGAAAATAGTGATAACAAAACAGAAATTCCAGGCTTTATAAAACTCCTGACTATGAAGGATCACTTGAGGCTGTTTTTTAGTAGGATGAGAGGAAGGCTTTGCCATTGCAGGACCTTTTCTTCAGCATGATAGTCCTGCTTCAAACAGGTGCCAACAAAAGTGCAGGCAAAACCACCAGCCCTCTCTGGATGCTTCATGTCACTGACCAGGCTCAGAAATGTCCTCCTCACTCAGTCTCTGACTTTCAGAAGTTATACACAGTCATTCCAAGGCAACAATTGCACTCCCTCCCTCATGGCATAAGCAAGGTCTGAATCAATTATTCAGTGTGGCTCAAAATATTTTAATATTTAGTTATAAAAGCCTAGGAAAAAGCCCTAATGCCATTGGTATCTTTCCCAACAATCCGACTTGCCAAGCAGAAGAGTTCCATGGAGGGAACACCAGAAGCTGTCAGAGAAGCTGTGTGAGGGGCTGCTAACCAGCTCACTTCTGCCAAGCAATTGATGCTGCTACACCCCACACAGCATTCAGGGAGAGAAATCAAAGTCTCCCTACTTCCATTTGTTTCCCGGGGGTAGATCTACCCACTCCCTCAAGATGACTGGAAGCTCACCACACTCAGATGAGTGTAGATGATAATCTCTCTACCAGACACACACTCTGAACTGCCCTTGTATGCTTGCGGTCCTGTTGTAATGGGCTGAAGGTGGATCCTGCAGCACAAGTTTTACATGAACACCAGTTCCCAAATAGCCTTCTGCAGTCTTGGCGGTTTTGATAGCTTTGTGGTGTCCTCCTATAGTTTCTTAGGCCTGCACTTCTCACCCCTGCATCTCCTCTGTTCCTGGGTGTTGCTATGGAAGTAAATGAAAGACACTCACCCTCGGGTTCATGTCTCTATAGACAGAGAGGCCATCTTGCTTGACAAGTTGGTTCCCATTGCCCAGAGAGTGTTTTACTTTACCAACAAGCTATACGTAGGACCTCGAAGCCTCTCTGGNGAGTGTTTTACTTTACCAACAAGCCATACGAAGGGCTCACACACTCCAGCTGGGATGCCTGTGAGTGGTTTTCAATAAATCCTGATTTTGTAATGTTAATGCTGTTTCAGTTGCTAACACATTGGCATGATTTTCAAAGCATTGTCATGAGAAGAAGAAAAGCCAGCTGGTTGATATTGGTACTAGAGTTGAGTACTGTATGCCATTTTTTTAGCATTGTGGTCTGTTTTCCAAGTAGGACATTAAATGGAGTATGTGCTCATTCCTTATTTCCTCTTTACAACTAGTCTTGCGCCCCATGGTTAGAGAAGTATTTGCTACTTTACAAATTTCACACATAGTTGTGCAAGTCACTCCTTGTCTTGTCATGTGCACCTCTGAGAAGAATCTGGCTCCCTCCTCTGGGTCTCCTTCAAGTAGGCATCTGAAAAGAGCAGTGAACTCTTGTCACCCACAGTTCCTTATAATGACTGGGAATTTCCCTACTGCTTCTTACCTTTCATGTGACCCAGGCCCCTCCTATCCAGGTGCCCTCCACTGGACTTGCTCCAGTGCGGCAAGGTCTTTCTCATGCTGAGGAGCCCTAAGCTGGACCAAGTGCTCCAGGTACAGTCTCACGGAGAGAAAGAAAGATGAAGGGTCACTTCTCTGGATGCTGAGAGGCTTACTTTAGCAAAACAAGTGATTGTCTCACCGAACTCAGTCATGTCATCTCTACTGACCTTGCACTGCAAACTGCATTAGTCTTAGCCTTGCTGCCCTTAGTACATCCCTGTTTTATCACCCCCCTAAACCTCACAAACAAATAAAAGAGAAGAACGACTGTTCACCATCAAAACTATTGACACCAGAACTAAGTGTCAGCTTAGTTCAGCAATGGGCTTTGTAAGGGCCCAGGCTCAATGGGACCCCAGAGGCAATAGTCCCTGGAAGCACATTGTGTCCCCACACTCACTGTGGGAAAGCTGTGGAGCTCACAGCACAGGACCTTGAAGCCTCTCTGCGAAGGTGGATCTGCCTGAAATCATGAGCTGATGGCTCAGCCCTGCTCCAGCCTAAGTGCTAAATCACTACACAGATATCAGCAGTCCCCGGTGCAAAACCTATCACTCTTACTTATGTGCATATAATAAATGACCTGAGATTATTATATATATGCTCTAAACTGCCACGTTGCAACAATGGCCAATCTGACTGTCTAACATAATAAATGACAGTTTAACTCCACTCGTTACAGGCACTGTCACAGCTACTTCAGAGCAAAGTTGTGATTATGTTGTGGTGTAATGAAGCATGTTCCAGTTTGCTGACAGCATTATGGTCTCTGGTAATTATCCTATTTTTCTTATCTCTATGTGAGTCATAGAATAAATAGAATGAGTAGTAAGTAATGATTTGCAGTTAAGATGGTGTTATGTTGCCTTTTTGTTTTGACTAACCCTCTTGAACTATGGAGAACATACAAGTCCTTGGCAAAAATAGCAATACATCAATTTGATGAGTAGTTGCTTAGTTGTTTTATCTGTTTGTTTTATCCTTTGGTTATCAATGACAGATTATAGCTTTAATCTCACTGTTAGTAAGATTCAAAAACCACTTTTTCCCAAGTAAAATCACTACTTCAAAATGCAGATGATTTAAAAATGTGAAAGGATATAAGGAAAACCAAGCTCCTAAAGACTGAAGAGAGTCTTCTCTCACCCAGATCATCTTAAACCTAAAGTATGTAATTTTAAAAAATTCTGAGCATGATGCAAAGCAATTTAAGAAATTAGGTAACTTTATTCTATGACTTGCAGTTGTCTTAATCAAGCATGCTGAAGCCAAAGGAAAGTTGGTGAAGCTGAAGGTCGGTGGGAAGTATCTATATCTGCAGTACATTTGTGTTTCCCACCTCTCTCCTCTCTGTCTTTGTTGAGCTCAGTTTTGCTCCAGCAAGGGTTAGCTCCTCTTCCAAGTCTGGAAAATTAAAAAGTCTGCCATTAAAGGTATATAGCCAGTTGTAAGAAAATTTATTTGACTAAAAATGAGCATTTAAAGTTCATTTTGAGGTCTCTTATTATATGTTACAAAAAATACTGAAAGGACTTCAAGAGATGTTATTTCTACTAATGGTTCAATCTATGACTAATATCTCAGGTTAGATCCTGTTACAAACTCCTCATAATGCCAATATAAAAGCCCTGCTTAATGACATTGTGCCCTTTGTTTATTACGTTTCTGATGTATGTGCTGTTTGTATGAACAAACTTTTTTCACCAAAATTACCTGAGGGAATATTTCAAAACATTTATAGGTTCTGTCATCAGGAGAAAAGACATTGAATACAAACATCAGTTCCACCTAGCACACATTGACTCCAAAATGTTCCTTCACTTTTCCAGCATTACACAAATCTTCATGGAGACAGATGCGCCACTCCTCCACCTCATCAATAAAGTGCCAATAACACTGTAGTGTCCCTGGGAACTTCAAAGGCTTTATTTAGCATTTTTAGACAGGTAAATAGTAATGCAAGGTGGCAACCAGAATTTTAATTTTATAGAGAATGTCGTTATTTTGAAGTTTGTTTTCCTTCTGAAGCAGAACAGACCACCACACGAAAATTTCCATGCAACAAATATTTGAGGAAAAGGCTGGATAGGAGGTAAGTCAGGTAAAATGTTTTCCTTCTGTTTGTCTTCTTTTTCTACTCCCAATATGATTCAACATATTTAGAAATTACAGTCATTTCAAAAAAAAGGAAAGGACTAAACATTCCCAAACAAAAATAAATTGAGTTAAGCCACCCTATTAATAAAATTAAATTCTTCATTATATGAATATGCAGCTTGCTAAAGTATATTTTCCAATGAGAGAACATTACACCAGGGAAAATTAACCACTTTTCTATGATGCAGAACAATAGGATGCTCTGCTGCAGAGACATTATATGCTAAATGAGAATGGAAGAGGTTAGGAGGCTTCTCAGCTTTTTTGCTGTATTTAGCTGCTTACTCTTTTTTATCTTGTGTACCCGATTGAAAAATAGTCCGGTGCAGTGTACTGGTAGCCTGGTAGAGCATGACCAATAGCCTGTGGAGAGAAATTACACACCGTGGCCAGGCAGAAGGGATAGATAGGGGAAAAAATTCAAGAACTTCATAGAATCATAAAATACGAGGTTGGAAAGGACCTCAAGGATCATCTTGTCCAACCTTTCTTGGAAAGATCATAGTCTAGACAGATGGCCCAGCACCCTGTCCAGCTGGATTTTAAAACTGTCTAATGTTGGGGAAGCCACCACTTCCCTGGGGAGATTATTCCAGTGTCTGGTTGTTCTCATCACGAAAAACTTTCCTCTTGTCTCCAACTGAAATCTCCACAGGAGTACCTTGTATCCATTGCCCCTCATCTTTTCCATGTGACTCCTTGTTAAAAGCGAGTCTCCATCTTCTTTGTAGCCACTCTTTAAATCCCGGAAGGTGTTGGTAAGGTGTTCCCTAATCCTTCTTTTCTCAAGGCTGAACAAACCCAGCTCTGTCAGCCTTTCCTCACAGAGAGGCCTCCTGGTCCTTTGGTCATTTTTGTGACCCTTCTCTGGACTGTCTCCAGCCTGTCCACATCTTTTTTGCATAGCAAGGGCCAAAACTGAACCCAGTGTTCCAGAGCTGACTGGAGCGGGATAATGATTTCCTTGTTTCTGCTGGTGATGCCCTTGTTGATGCAACCCATAATCCCTTTCCCACTGGCTTTCTTTCCTGCAGTAGCACACTGTTCACTGGAGAATAAACCAGGGAATGAAGGATTCAGTGATTTTTTTTAAAAAAAAAAAAAATCCAGTTAATGTACTGAAGGCTCCAAAAAATTTATTTTGCATTTTCCTGTGAAATGCGGCAATGTGCTGGGTATAAACCAGAGTACTATTCCTCTACAGTTAAAGGTTTTGACTGCGACTCTGGCTTATTTAAAACATGATCTGATCTGTTGTGTAATGTCCTTACACAAGCAGATTATCAAGGATAAAAAGGCCAGATTTTTGAAGGTCCTGAGCATTTACAGTTCTCACTGACTTCTGCTAAGAGTGGTAAATATTCACTGCCTCTCAAGCCATGCTTGAAAGTTGTGATTTTCCTCTTTTTTTTTTTTTTTAGTGATGAATATGAACTGAAAATGTCAACTCAGAATGGCTTTTTTATAAGCATCACACACTGAAGTGAAACAGAAGGACCTTGAGGAAAATAAAATGGAGATTGCCTAGGGATTGTAGCTTTGGATGAGGATGAAGATATCAATCATCCTTTGTGTTCACCTTTTTCACAAGCTTTAGACACAAGCTCAGTGTTACCACTGAAACGGCGGTCTGAGTACCCCGAGCAGAGACATACGTGGGCACAAATATGCACAAGGTATGGGGAACTCAGTATTAAGCTAGACAAAGGTGATTTGCATGGCCATATGTCTTTCTGTAAGGAATACTTTTTGGTTGTCCTCTTTAAGGGGTTTATACTTCATCACTGTTTCCAGAATAAGTCACCAGAGTCTGACTAGTCAGTTCTTCAGCCAATTTAAACTACTGCAGTCCTTTGAAGTCTGTAAGGAAACACCAATTTATAGCTGCCATGGGCCTGGCCCAATGTTTCTAAATACGAATAGACATATTAATTACATACGGAAACAACCATCAATTCCAGATTGCATTGAGAGACAGTGGTTATTATTTAATTGTAGTTTTCCACTTTTCATGACTGTCCATGACATCAGCAGATTATTAAATTATAAATTTCTTTCTCATCCCAGGATTCTGTTATTGCTGTCTGGAAAATTAGATGAAATTAATAAGAAATAAGGTGTTAAATATTATGTTAGGATGAATAGGCCCGCCTAAGAAAATACTAAAATATTACTGAATAGCTATCAAAAAAAAATATGTTGAAATCGCATAGGCATCAAGTCAATGAAAAAGCCATGATTTGTCCAAAGTGGGAAGATTGTTTGAATGATCCTCCATTTATTTTCAGTCTACCTCTACAGCTCACTTTTTCATTAAAGTACTGAGGGGATACACAAAGTCCAGTCAATTTTTAACATGAGTTTGTCTGTTCAGCCTGCTGCAAGTCTATGGTTTTGCAAAGACTTTGGGCTTCAGTGAAGGCTTGCATCTCTGGCTGCTCAGTAACAGACCCATTCAAAGACTTAAAGAGAAAGATCTTAGCATTTCACATCAGGAAGCAACTGCCACAGTTTTTTGTTTGCTTTTTAATACCTCCTCATGATTGTCCCCACAATGATGTGATGGTCATCCTACTTAAACAGCAGCATTAGAGCACTTCTCACAGAGAAACCATTTTCTTTTCTCCAGACAGAAGTTAACGCCAGTTTCCCACCACCCTGGCAAGTGCATCCCTGCCATTTACTAAGCAGAGCAAAAAACTTTAAAAGCTACCAGCTGAGTAAAAGCATCACTGCACACTGGAGCTAAAGGTTACATTAAGGAAAACATTCCTTCATGCAGTATTTACTAGGAAGGAAACAAGGTCTTTTTTTAGAACCTTTTGTTCTTTCCTACATAGGGAAAGGGTTGCCTTATAAGTTTGTTCCCATTTACAGGCCTCAGGGAACAGAACATTTCTCCTTTCAAGCCTCCTAGCAAATATTGAACAAATTCAATAACAGCCAAACTTCCAGCCTTGAACACATGCTGGTTGTGAGCAGGTGGGACACTATCTAACACTGCAGAAATCTTCTAGCAAAGATCAAAATGATCATCTGCGTGAAGCAAAGCAAAAGGGGTGGCAAGTGCTGAAGAATCCATCAACCTTGAAAAAACCCATCTGAATGAGGTAGTTTCATCTGGGCTGGGTGGCCTTTGCAAATCTCAAGCTGTCTGCTTTTTATTTGTTGTCCTAGCTCACTATTCCCTATCCATGTTTTATCCAAAGTGGGGAGGGGTCTGTGTGGAGGCAACAGGAGAGTCTTGTATTTTAAGTAATTTCTAAATTATCTTTTTCTCCCCGCCCCCCTCCCCGTATCAGTACTGTATGCTTGGTATATAATGAATCCAATAAAACATTATGTTGTGGGTTGACATCCTGGGGTACATCAGGCAAAGCATTGCCAGTCCTTCAAGGCAGGCGATTGTCCTGCTCTGCTCTGCAACCTCACCTTGAATATTGTATGCAGTTCTGAGTGCCACAAACTGCTCTGCTCTGCAACCTATTATGGAGTGTCCAAAGCAGGGCAACGAAGATGGTAAAGGGCCTTGAGGGGAAGTCGTATGAGGAGCTGCTGAGGGCACTTGGTCTGTTCAGCCTGGAGAAGAGGAGACTGGGGGGAGACCTCACTGCAGTTACACATTCCTCATGAGAGGAAGAGGAGGGGTAGGCACTGATCTCTTCTCTACCGTGACCAGGGGCAGGACATGAGGGAATGGCCTGGAGTTGGGTCAGGGGAGGCTTAGTTTGGATATTAGGAAAAGGTTCTTCACCCAGAGAGTGGTTGGGTGCTGGAACAGGCTCCCCAGGGAAGTGGTCACAGCACCAAGCCTGAGAGAGTCCATAAAGCATTTGGACAATGCTTTCAAACTCCTCTCTGCCTACAGCTGGCTTCAGTTTTTTAAGTGCACATGCAGCTTGATGATCACCACTCTTGCAGTCCATGGAAACCACTCATAGACTGTTTCAGGGTCAGAAGGACTTGCCCAGGTTACTAACCTGGTATGCAATGGATTATTTCTTTAGGTAAATTCCACAATTGTCTTGCTGTTGAAGTTGAAAACAAATTGAAGAATGATCAGAGAGGTCATAAAAAGTTTAGATTAGGATTTAGTCTTTATGAAGTTTCCCAATCTGTCAAACAAAAAAATTCTGAGTGACACAAACCCACCACATCATTCCATGAGCTCTGATCAATCCCTCATCATGCTGTAGCCTTAAACCATTTACATTTAGGTGCTTCTCACCTGTGTCTTAGAGGAATATGTGTAACATAGGAATTTTTTTCTATGACATATTATATGTGAAAATAATGTTTAATTAAGTTGAAAGTTAGTTATTATTTCCTTTCTGTTTAAGTAGTGCTCTGGTAGATGGTGTGTAACTTCATTAGGAGCATTGTGGAAGACATTGTATGGAAGGAGTGAGTACTCTTGGGCAAGGTGTATCTGCTCTATTGGACTTTGTACTTAGGGTTTGAGAAGCCCACATGTTAGTTGGCATACATAGCTGCTGTAAAAATGTGTGGGAACATCCAGTGCTGACCTGTGCTCTGCTCTGGTGGGTGTTATGAAAGACGCGTGTCAGGAGAAGGTATATGATTTTGTTTGTTACAAACAATAAAAGGCACCATCGTATGGGAGGGAGGACAAATGTCTCCATGGATGTGATCTATACAGCGTGCCATGGGAAAATGCAGCCAGAGTCTGTCCTATGCTGCATGAAAGTGGGATCCCCAGCATCTGAAGGGTTGTAAGATTTGCTCACGATTTGTATTCCTCTTTTTAGTCTACCTAATTAAAACAGCTATTTTATTACAGCATCTGTAACTGCACCTTCCTTAGTAATATCCAGAAAGAATTTTGCACCATCAATTCTCATCACCCTGCTGCAGAACAGATACATGCAGGTATCCCTGCAAAATATCATGTCCCAGTTTATTGAGACTCTCATCTATCTCAGTTATTCTCATCTTAAAATTTTGCAGAAATTATGTCATGCTTTGAAGATGAGGTACAAGACTGATCATTAGGGAGAAGTATTAGCTGCATTTAAGTGAATTTTACAGAAAGAAAGTGTTCAGGGATGAAAGTGTAAACCACTCTACTTCCCCAAGGGGACTTAATATTGCCTTCCTTTCTGCAAGGGCCGCTGACAGCTCAATCTGCAGAGAGAAGCTGCTGTCCTGGGACAGTTTCTTTCTGCATTTTCCATTCCTACCTTCTGTGCTTCCCAAAGCAATACTTCCCTTGAACCACAGGGTAGTCACCTCATTGCCCAAGTATCACCGGGATGGCATCCTAGTAAGGATGTGTGCCTTCAGACTTGTTAAAGACAAATCGTCTTTTGTGGGAGGGTTTCCAGGAAGTCTTTCAGGGTAAGTCTAGAAATTAGATTTGTGAACGGCTTTTCATACTGAAGCAGGTTTTGTCTTGATTACAGCCTGTAGCTGTGTAGCCTTGTGTTCCACATCTACACAATTTTCCTGCAATGGACAGAAACACTATTGTAAAACCCTGGCATCATTTTTGGCATTCTCTCTTTGTATAAGAGACACTTTTTCATCTAAAAGATTTTATCCATCATATCCACTGGTTTTAAAATCATGTATTAAACTATATTAAATTATTCCTTACTAGCAATGAAGTACAATAATAATTTAAAATAGTCATTGTTCAACACAGCAAGATCTGGTATTACAAATCAAGCAAAGAGATTCCTACTGCTTCACAGAGTGCAGTACACTGTCTGCATTTCAGAGGACTTTCATGACCTGTACGGGGTATGTCAGTGGCCATTATGCTTGTAAGTGTATTTGAGGGGGAAATAAACTGCATGTTATAACATGTTTAAATAGCATACTTAATATAAACTAAAAGTAAATACTTCTCTACGGAGACTGACTTCTCTAAATAATATCTGAGCAATGAAGGTCTTCAGTAGATTAAAAACCCCCTCTATTAAAGTCATTGCCTCTGGGAATATCTCACAAGTAAAAAGTTGTGACAATTAAAATGATTCTAGAAAATTATTCTAGACAAAGGACTGGATCCAACATAGAACATAAACTCTCCTAGATTCAGCTATATAAGGCCTGGCCTCCATCTCGCTAGAGAAGTCACAGCCATGGCTGAAGTACCTTGTATTCTCCTTGCTCTGTAGAGCAGGCACAGGTTGTGACAATGAGAAACCAGGACCTTGAGCTGGGAGAAATGTCTGTGACGAAGTCTGTAAGACTTACCTCTTTCCAAAAAAGAGGCATCTCAGGTGGAGCAGTACAGAGGCATCTCACGTCCCAGAGCTATTGAGACCCCACGTGAGTCTGTCTTCACAAAATAAGTAATAGATGCTCCACACTGACACTCTTCTGGTGCTCCTTCACTTCAGTCACGGCTTGTCCATTGAGAACCAGACTCATTTCCCACATCTGTAGTGGAGATCAGAAAGTACACTGAGCTGAGGTCAGTATGATGCACATTGATGCTCTCATTAAGGCACCTCAAATATTGTCATTAGTGAAGTTTCTTTTAGGACCCAGACCCATATATCAACTAGCAAAATATGAATACAGGGCACGTGTGTCTAGAGAAAACCATGCACAGTGACCATTAGACAGCAGATGCAAGATATTGTCATTGCAGAGATCACAGCTAAATTGTAACTTCTTACCACTCCAGCTTTTAAAACTCCTTCAGTCTGCTTTTTCATTGCACACAGTCTGTAAGTGTACCACTAAAGCTGGATGAGCTACTCACATATTGCCACATCAGTGTTTGTTCCAGTGAAAATGCCCATATTATTAAAGGTTTCACAACTATTTAACTATTGGGGAACATGTTCAACATCTTGCAACACGGCAGACATATGTCTTTCAAACTGCTTAAACGGTTTTGCTTTAAGCTTTTTACATTAAAGTGAACAAAAGCAGCTTTGCCAGTTCTCTGCCATTTACCAAATGACAGCACTTCATTGCACAATCCTGAAGACATTCTATTTAGGGCATCATTGTTTCTTTCAGAAAAGAGATATAATACCAAACAAAATCTCTCCAGAAACCCTTAAAACGGTTCTTTGAAGGAAGCACTTACTCAAGCCTATTTGTCTTCAGGAATTACTTTTTAATTCTCTATCTCAAGCACAGCTGTGATCCACATATTCTCAATTCAATTTGTTGTTTAATGAAACTAGTTGATCAAATTCATACATTTAGAGTAAATTCAAATATCTTACTCTCTCTTCAGACATACGAAGTAAATGTTCCACTTAAGTTAACAATTCTGCAAAGGTGAATTGACATAAATTAGAGCCATTACCAGTTTTTCTCTGTTTCTAAAGATTAGTTAAACTAATTTTATCACATGGGTATATTCTAGCACTGAAGTATTGAGAGATGCTTCACTAATCGAAGATCTGGGCCATTTAAATTATAAAACCAAAGCCTCTGAAAATTTCAGTTGGCAAACCTGCATTCATTTTCCAAAAATTCATTTCATCTGTGTTTCAGTATGAGTTCTCAAAATTAAAATGAAAACTCTTTCCCAGCAATCTTGGGCTCTCTGCTTTATTTCTCAAGCAGATCAGTGGCAGCTTTTCTTTCAAAGTGCTATCTCACTGGGCACCATAATATTTTGATGGCAAAAGTGAAAATATTGCCTTTCAAAAGATGGAAATCAAAACAATTTTGCCTTGATTTAGTAAAATCACCTCCAAAATGAGTAAGGAAAGTTCTCAGCTACTGCAACGAGTCAAGAATCTATTCCGACTTCCCACATTGTAAAACCAGTTTTCATAGTATAAGAAAAAAACACTTTTAAAAAGCTCTCTGAGATAAACTTGCTGCAACCCTCCAAGCACTACTTCTTCTTCCCCAGTGGGCAAGTGAACAACAAAGGCTTTATTATGCCTGTGCTTACTGGATAGCTCCTCTTCCAGAACAGTTTTTATGCCACAGAGTATAGCAATTGCAATAATACTGAGGGCTCTGTATGTCCTTAAAAGGGGATGTGAAGACATCCAAGTGGAATGGAAAGCACACAGTGAAGATATGTTGTTTCTTGTAGACAATAGCATGCAAGCCAACCATGTAAGTCTTCTTCCCACGTCTTCAGTACCCCAAGGATCAAAGTTATCTGTGGATAACAGGATTAGTCCAAACCCCTGTGCAGAACACTGAAAGAAATGGACTACAGTCTTCTAGGATGCTTCACGCTCACCTACCATTGATTAGACCACTAAGACGGCACCATTATAGAATGATAGTGGTAGCCTTCATGGCATGGGTCAGATCTCATGCCCACACGTCATGCTTTCCAAGATGGAATTGCACTGCATTCCTGGGTACTTCTCTCAGAGCTCCCAGGAGTAGTACCATGAGCAAGATCTGACAGAGCTTTCTGTGGTCCCAGAGGGTTGTGAGGAAAGGGGAAAAATTCTTCAGGCCAAGCCTCAGAAAAAAAGACTGGATTGAAAAGACTGGTTCAAATTTTCAGGAAGACAAACTACTCCTGTTGGCCCAGAAAACTGGTCACCAGCCGTCTGATGACAACCACAGCCCCAGGAAACGTGTGGTCAGTACCTCTGGGGAACAAGACACTGAGACCATGCTGTCCTGGGGAAGAGCAGCTCTGTAATGACCCAGAAAGATCTCAAAAAGTTATTGGGAGCTCTTCCTGCAGGCAATGAAATAAGAAACAGAAAAAAATATTATGAGTGAGGGTGTCTGTCCTGAACCAGCTGGGAGCAGTCTCTGTGCTGTACAGATGATCATGCTACCCTATTCTGATCAGGATGGACTCATACCAGAAATGAAGCAAGCTTCTGTCAGATGCCTTGACTCTGGGTACTTTAATAAATCAAAGTTTATTAGTTGACATCCAGTCCTTTTCTTGACACAGTTTTAACCAGAGCAATTACAGTTTTCTCTCCATCTACATCCCAAATCTCCTCTTTGTGTAGAGACTGGTTCTGGCAGCATTTCTGTCCCAGCTGGTGCTTTGACACTTCTTCTTCCTATTCTGTCATAGCAATCTTCACCAAAAAAACAAGTTACAAGGCAGAAAACATTTTCTCACCTAATGATGACATTTCTTGACCGTAGCTCTAAATTGCCCTTCACGAAGGAGCCAAGGAGCCCAGAAAAAAAAAACCCTTTAGGGAAGAGGTGTGACAGTTCCTGCATTTGCGGTACATGCTGAGTTCACAGGCACTCTGTTTTCTTGTTTTGGTTCCTAAAACCTTCCAAGGGCCAGCGTCCATTCCCACCAGTTGTTTTCTGAAGTGTAGTCACTGTTCCCATCACTGCAGGTCTGCATCTCTCTCTACTGGAAGGAGTAAGACAAATTAGATTTCAAGGCAATTTCTTCCCACAGGGACACCAGTTCACATATTGGTGACTCATTTTAGGGTCCATCTGGGGATTTTTACTGTTTAGGATCTGCTCTCAATCCATGTCCCTCATCTTAAAAGGGAGGCTCATTCATCATTAGTTCTTTTTGTGTTTGCAGAACATATAAGGATGAGTTTGGAAATATTTGCCACATTTTTTCTTTAAATAGCATATCATAAGATCATCTGATGTTAGTTCCTAGAAGGCCTGTACCAGTGTTAATGTCAGGGACTGGGGTGGTACAATGAAAACAAGGAAAACTGCAAGTCCATGCTGCAAATCTATCCTCAGAGCTAAACAAATTTAATCATGAAGCTCTTTCCCAGTTGATCAGCTGTTTACTCAGATGAATCATATGCAGTTTTCCATAAACCATAGTAATTTTTTCTGCTCTGGAGCAATACAATGATGCAACAGTTCCTTCTAATGTATCACAACAGGAAGCTGACTGAAATCACAGTTCACTTTTAAACACAGAGGACAGACCTAAAGTACTGCATAAAGTTACGGATTGGGATAATACACAGAATTCTGCCGACTGGGGAATTATATTACTTTTCTCTTAATTCAGTAGCTAACACTGCATTTGGGGCACTTTTATTCTCCAAAAAGTGGTGTCTAGACCATTCATCTACTGAAAGAGTTTTATTGTACTTGCCAGTGTCATAGATTTGGATGACAAATCAGCACTTTCACTGGAAATCTTGCCAAGAAACTTTCTTTTTTTTTTTTTTTTTGTTTGTTCTTTTGTTAACACACATTACCAGCAAGCAAGAGATATTCTTTTTAAATGGACTGAACTTTCTAAATTATTCCTTCTGGAACTACTGCATTTTTGAAATCAATTATTCCTGGATCCAGCATATCCTAGCAGAGATTATTTTTACTACAATGAAACAAATTTATGATCTTGAGCTCTGAAAATCACCATACTAGCAGATGTCCTAACACATTTCTTAAATCTGCAGATCAGCTTAGTGAACACCCTTATTCCACCTTTCAAAGCGATTTTTATTATCCTCAGGATCACACTGAAATGTGCATGTGGAAATTGCAAATGAAGTGGTGCTGGTCTGACTGAAATGACTGTGACCTGAATTGCAGATGCAATGGGATTCAGCAGAGTGGGCCTGCCACATTCTTTGCAGTTAAGCCAGTTCCCAGGCAGTGTGCGAATGACTTGCATGCACATCATGACACAGCTTGATTAAATTTCTCTTTTCAAATAAATAATCTGAAGAATTCCACCGTGTGAATTTTTTTGTGAACTGGGCCTGATTTCCTGTGGTTCGTCAAGTCCTGACTTGCAGGCTCTTTGTGTAGGAGTCACTGCTTAGTATTTAATGTATTTTAAGTAAAGCACCTCAATTATATATTGCAGTTGTGTGTTCTTACTCTGCAAATGGACGTCTTTTTTAAAGGCAAACCTAGAGTAGGACCTGACTCTAATTATAATTCTGGAGGACAGAGAGGTATGAATTCTAATATTTGTGCAGCACCCAGGAGTTTCAACTGTTTGCATTAATAAAGCAGCAAGTCATTAAAGCATTCACAAAAGAGAATAATATGTTACTAATAGTAGCTACATGACTTTACCATAAATATTCATAAAGCTATTAGTGCTTTATTTTTTATACCGTTCCATTAACGCCAAATGAAACTATACCACAAACATGCACCTTAGCAATCACACAGATATATCCTGGAGATGTTGAGAGGTATTAAGCAACTGGTAAAACCAATGTGTAAAATGAACTTCTAGGACCGAACTTGCCTGGCTGATCAGTTGGCAAATACACCAAAGAATCCATACATAAAAGATACTGATTTTCATCATGTTGGTTGAACACAAATAACTGCCTCTGCCTTCAGCAGCATGAGACTGTTGGATAAAACATTTATATGCAATGTCTCTTGTATATCTTATGAGATGCTCCTGACAACTTTCAATGACAAAATAAGGACATTTCCCTTCATTTCCACCGAATTCAAGTCTTCCTGCTCACTCTTCTTTGAGCTGTGTATGGTCATGGACTTCAGAAGTATCAGCAGCTGGACTTCAGTAGTATCAGCAGCTAGTGAGTAAGGAGTTGGCTGTCAACATAAACATTTAAACACAATCTTAATTATTCAGTATTTAGCTGGTCTCTCAGGAGGTTATTGTCCACATCTGTGTTGTGATCAGCTTTCTGCTGAAGAACATAATTCCCCAGGAGACTGACTGATTAGCTGTGTGCTTCCCCACGCTGTTAGGTAGTGCACAAGATTGTGCTCCAGGCCACTGAAAGACATTCCTTCCTGTTGAGGGAATGAGAAGCAGTCCCACCTACCCATGCAGAAAGACTTGGGATAGGGTGGGTTTGTAGTAGAGAGGGAATTGCCTTGGGGCAATCTGTTCACAGTGGTTGGCCAGACTCTGCCCTGGGAAACCCAAAATCTGGTATTCTCTGTGCAATGATATTTTAAGCATAACTGGAAAAGAGGCTATAGGCATTGCATTCACCTTAACCTAGTCACAAACTGATGACACGGCTCGCAGATAGGAATAGAGTGCCACTTCAAAAAATCACAGCAAATAAATGATTCAGACCTACGAGGAAATGAATAAATTGCATCTGCTTAACAGCCATGTTAATGAGTGCATTACCCTTTTTTTTCTACATGGATGGTTCTTCTGTAAGCATATATATATTACATGTTTATCTCACTTTGCTATTCAAGAGTTACATATACATCTGCTGCACATAGCCAAGGGGACATCTGCAGAAAAGGGATTGGAAAAATTATATATCTATGAGAAACTGTAGAAAATACTACTATTCTTTAAATGTCACAAATTATTATTGCAGATATTGATTTATCCTGAAAAAAAAAAACCACAAACCTGTTAGAAGAAGTGAACTAATTTTAATATACCTGTATTGCCAAAAATGACAGAAGAGGGGGGAATAGTTTTATGTAATCAGTGATTTAAACCACACTGGCTTCATTAGAATACAGCAAACAAAACAAAGGGAGTCAAATTAATTTTGTCTGGAGCAAAGAAATTTAATTTTCCTGCTCCCAACAAAGAGTAGTGAAGGACAGAGTTCTAATGCAATGAGCTTACAGAAAGCAAAAAGCATTACATCATTAATCAAAAAAATAAATAAGGAAAATTAAGTGATGTACTGAAAATGAAGGCAAAAGTGAAGAGAGGCTTTAATTGAGGGATGAGTATAAGAGAAGCAATTAAGACACCATTTGGAAGTAAACAGGAGAGGTGACAGAGGATAAATCACCCTCCAAGAAAACCTCTCTCTAGATCATTAAATACTTCAAAATCATTTATTATGCACATTTCCCTCCTTACCTTCCCCATCTTTGTGCTATGTGCTCATGGCACTTGGAGTAGAAGGAGCACTGGCAGCTCTGACAGGTTGCCGAGTTCTCCCCTGGCCACAGGGAATGGTGACAGGCTGATAAACTAATCCACTGCTGCGCTGTTCTGGTTGACAGTATGCTTGTAGTCACTCTCATCTCCAGCCCCAAACCCACAGACTCTTGCTTTGCTTTCTGATAGGTGGTTTGCAAAATCTTACATCTTCAATGTGTTTATCATCTAAGATGAAAAGCAAAATGGAGTAACTATGGAGGAAATCCTGGCTTCACTAGGAGGTGTTCAGGTTCCAGAGCCAATAAATATGACAGTGACACACCTCTCAAATCTCTGCTCTCCTGGCACCACCTCCCCCAAGCATGTAACATTGCACGATGGACAGAGGCAACGCAACACAAAGCTCAAGCTGATGATGTTGCCAATTCAAAAGGGGGTTTTAGAGCACAGGCTTCCCATTCTAAGACTGACTCCACAGATACAACACAACAAGGCTTTGCTTCCAGTTCTTACTCTTCACCTTGTACCCATCTGTGACAACACAAGAAAGCAACCACAGTGTAGGCACTGAGTGGTGATGTGAAGTGGGACCTAAGCGCACAATACTGCATGGATGTGCTCAATGTCCTATTTAATAGATGCAATTCCCCAGCACTCAGAAGAGTTAGAATTGTTAAAACCAAGATCCTTCCTCTTGTGATATCAAGGGACACATATGTCATTGAGTAACTTGTTTCCTCTTAGATTATTTTTTAGCAGTTCTTCCTGTTTGTCTCTACTGCTGCCTGCTGCCTATGAGCAGAGCCATCTAGCAGGTGTGGCCAGAAATGTTCATTGTTCTCCACTGTTTCCTCCATATATTTCACAATTTCATTGACACTTGTAGCTGATGGTAGTTGGCTTGGGAGAGTCTTCAAACAACCCCTTGAGAAAAAAGCTCTTTTCTCCACACTTTTTCTCCACCCTCAGAGTACGCCCCATCACTCTTCAAGATTCCCACCACGTATGAAAAAGACAGGCTAAAAAAATACAAAGAATTTAGGACAGATTCTCAGGTCAAGCAGCACCTCAGAGAGAGACAAAAGTTGCCTCAGCAGATAGTTAGAGCTCCTTTTAATGTAAATGTTAGTTTATGGAACAGAGCCAAATAATTCTGAACATTCACTTGAGGTTTACAAGAGTGTTTTTCATGTCTCGGTGTCTGATACTGGGGTAGGGATGCACTAACCCTGGTGGATGCTGGAACACTCCCACCACAGTGAGCTGTAGAACAGACCATACCGAGCCCTTCTAAATAACTGAGAGAGCAGCCCTGAGCCCTGTTTGTTCCTTGCATTTAAACATATACTGCTATTTTTCTGCTTTCTCTATCTCAGTCCTTCTGTTTCCCCAGTTAAGTACTAGACACTTGGACTATATTAGCTAGTGCCCCAAAAATCCGGTTTTTTTAGAAAAGGAAATTTTTTTCTATACCCTTGAGGAGGGTGGGTGGGAGAATGGATTCTACTACATTATCAGTTTGAAAGCAAAAGTGTATAAAAGGATGAACACTAGTAGCTTCTGCACCATTAGCTAATTTTATGCATACTAACATATCATCACCATAAAGTGCCTGGTAGCATAAACATCATTTATGGTATTGCAGGATTTGACAACTTATATCACTTACCACAGAGGGTACTCGGGTAGATTTTGGAAGTAGGCATGACTAAGAGATGAGCATTGAAGGGACCAGCTGCGTTGCAAATCTTTGTCTCCCTGCAAGGAAAGGGACATCATTGGTCTATTAGCTGCATTTTGCTCCTTTAACAGCATTTCCATCCTCTGCTGAGCTCCTGTCAACCTTGAAGATTGCATCAGCATATTTTATTCTGCTAGGTCTCTTTTGTGCTCCATAGCTTGTTTTACAGTATCTCGAAATTATATAAAGTTTTTTTTGGTTTCTGTCTATGTGCTTCCAAAGATTAAAAGGTGGGGAATAGGAATCCTTTACACTAAGTCGCACATTTTTCAGGGTGTGAAAAATATTTTGGAATTACTTGAAATATCAATTCTCTGTTTCAGAAAGAATGTGGCCAGCAAGACTAGAGAAGGAATTCTTACCCTGTACTCAGCACTGGTGAGGCCACATCTGGAGAACTGTGTCCAGTTCTGGGCCCCTCAATTCAAGAAGGGTATTGAGGTGCTGGAGCATGTCCAGAGAAGGGCAACAAAGCTGGTGAAGGGTCTGGAGCACATGTCTTATGTGGAACAGCTAAGGGAGCTGGAGTTGTTTAGCCTGGAGAGGAGGAGACACTGGGGAGACTTTAGCACTCTCTACAACTACCGGAAAGGAGGTAGCCAGTCTCTTCTCACAGCCAACCAACAACAGGATGAGAGGACAGACTTAAACTGCACCGGGGAGGTTTAGGATGGGCATTAGAAAGCATTTCTTCATAGAAGGGTTGATTAGACCTTAGAATGGGCTGCCCAGGGAAGTGGTGGCGTCACCGTCCCTGGAGGTGTTTAAGGAAGGACTGGACGTAGCACTTAGTGCCACGGTCTAGCTGGCATGTGGTGTTCAGTCAGGTTGGACTGGATGATCTCAAGGGTCTTTTCCAACATTATTGATTCTGTGATTCTATGAAATTGTTGGAGGTCATGACCAAATTTTTTGGATGCAATGTAAAGGCTGTGAATATGAAATAGAGATCCATTACTCACTTTGTTAGTCAGAAACAATTAAGAAGACATTTGCTTGTTACCACATTGATCTACATATAAAACAATTGTGAACCACTTTTAGAGGACCAAAACCACATATATGCAAATAAATATGGAAACTTATTTTGCCCTAGCATGAGTTATGGTTGTCCCCAAGTCTGCATCCTGCATCCCACACAGTCATTCTTCCAGCTGCCTCACACAGTTGGGAAATGGCCCCTTTAGCTTTTGACAAGGAAATTAAACAGTGTTTGGGCAGATAGAATGAATTGTCCTCCAGAGATGCTGTGTTGTTCGCACTGAGTAAGGAGGGACTCTGAGAACTAAATAACTGTTACATAAGGGATTACCTTCAGTAGGTAACTAATGTTTGTATCACATATTAATTAACCATACAAGTAATTTGTTATTTTATTATACCAACAGAATCCAGTCTGTAGCATCTTCTAAGTATCCCTACATTCCCAGTGAAAATGCTGATGATTTCTGGTAAAAGTCTTGCTACCATAGTAGGCCACAGACATGATTTTGCTTCAGTTTCACTTTTCGAAGTGTCTTTATGACCCAATGAAAAACATTTATTCAATACAAGCAGAATTACAAGGCTATATACTGTAAGAATGGAAGTTATTGAAGATAGTAACACTAACTTCTAACCCACCTTTTAAGATTCTACTTAGCCTGAAAGGGCACAGTGCATGTTAGCCTTGGTATTATGATTTACCACTGTGAACCCTATATAAGTTAGCTAAATCACCTATAGAGCTGTAAATATTGATGAAATGTTGCAAGCACTTGTAAGTTGTGTTATTTGACTTGCCACTATGAATATTAATGAAGTCTGGTGAGCAGTCCCTTTGGCTGTGAATGGTGTTACTAGGCATAAAACAGTAAATATTAATGTTGTGGAAAAGACAGCCTCTTTGGTTGTGACTTGTGCTCTTTTCTAAGCTAGTATATATATATTTCACCCTTCAGTGTTTTGATGGGATTTTAAGCAACAGTCTCAGCCTCCACTGCTGCTACAATAAAACAGTATTTTGACAAACATATCCATCCAAAATGCATGAGCTTTGAATACAGTTCTGTTTGTCAAAGGCTGTCTCAATCCCACCACCAGTGCTGCATTTCAAGGCTTTTAGAGGAGGACGGATCTGCTGAACTTTTGGCAGCCCCAGACATACATCTTGTACTTTATGCTATAAGCAGTACAGATGGCAGCACTTATGTTTAACTTTTCCTGCTGCTTCCCACTGTAAAACTTTGGTTTCAGTTGTTCTAGCACTTCACGGAGTTTTCTGGTGTGCCTGCCCCCAGCTCAGGTTTTCTGTTCATCTGTTTCCATCAGTACTGCAGGGAAGGGGAGGGCATGGGGAGGGCAGCATCCTCTTTGCCCTCATTCCCTTCTGAAGCCTGGGATGTGCCTGACCAGCCCTGATAGTGCTCCATGCTCCATTGCTCCCTGGCAATTCTGTGCAATTACTGGTGTAAATCAGGACAGAGCTCCTACTGCCAGCTTATGGAAGGGTGAGTGCAGTGCTGGAGTTGGGTGCACCCTGAAAATCCACATAATCCACCAGTATCTGTTCTGATTATGTAGTGTGTGTAAACATTTATGATAGAAGCATCCTCAGGCTGATTCATGCTGTTGTTGTATTTATGCACTTTCCAATTCTTTGCTGTTAGACACAAATATGATGATTTCCAGAAAGAAAAAAAATCACTGGGATGGGGAAGCTGGAGATACGAAAAATACTCATAAGAGGATTACTTCTATGAGCAATTAATCAGGACAGGCTAATACTTCAAGGGAACTGAATTTTCTTTAGTTTGTACATTTGCCATTGAGTTTCTACAACCAGATAGGCACAGGGCCTTCTGGAAGAGGCAGCAAAGGCCTACTTTCATACTTGTTACATTTGGTAGCTTTTTTTAAAGCAGGAACAAGAATGAAAGTCCACCAGAAGAAACAATTTTGGGGAAGAGATCTGAATCAGGAGAGGAGTTACTGTAGGGCATTAAAAGAAGAACAGGAGCTGCAAACTCTCACCTTTGTCAGAAATAAGAAACAAATTCTTTAAGATTTCATTTCCCTTTTTAGACTTTCTTTTGGGAGGTTAGGTAAACACAGCGATTTCTAGATCTCCAGTAAAAGAATATTAGATGAACCTACATTTTGTAATAATTGTCCAAGACCTCTTGACATAGTTCATATCTTTACCAGTTCCAGTAAAGCCTACATTTTCTGTAACAACCACGAAACTATACTGAACATGTCTTTTCCATGCGTTTCTTTGTCTTTTTAGTTTATGGCAATTTTTTTCTTTTAAAAAAGAAATGGCTTTGGAAAATTACTATAATCCAAATGGAGTTTGTAACTATAGTACCAATAATACAACATTTGGACAGAAGAAAAGGAGCATGAAAAAAATGCAAGAAAAAGTCTTTACTGGACTTTCTTCCAGGGATACAAAGCACAATGGTAATAGAGCCACCAGTTTTCTGTAATCTGTTAACAAAATGAGTGGTTTTGAAGATTTGCCTCTAAAGTACAAGTATGAAATTGTGAGTTTCTTGTATGAAGACTCTGTGGAATCCTGGCTGTAATAATCTCTTGACATTGCTTGGGAAGTGCAAATTTAGGCTGACTAAACTTTCTGACAAAGACTTTGAATGCTAGGAGGAAAGTTTCTTATGTTGCCTGATACTGCACAAACTGGGGTTTCTAATCCAGATAAAGTCTGTTAGTTTGGAAATGAGTTCCTGACTTACAGTAAAGCATGGACCATATCCTGACTAACATCCAAAGTTCCTTAGTGTTATGGATCCCTATGCCTGCTCCAGACATTACTGTCGAGAATGACTTCAGTATATAGGATATAGATTAAACAATTGCATGATATTGATACATTTAAAATACTTTTAATGCCAATGTGAACGTGTGAATGTGTGTGTGTTTGTATCTATTTGTATGGGAGGGGAAAACTGACAATCGAGGCAATGCTCTTTGATACAGTCTCATGATTAGTCTAACACCTAAAAACAAACAAACAAACCAAAAAGATACAGTTTTTTATCTTTACATAATGCTACTATACAGGATCACATTCTTAAAACACCGTGTAATTCTCATTTGCTTTTCCATGCAGGTTCAGTTGCTATTCAACCTTTTGGCTTTTCCTCTCCAGGTATTAGCAGTCTTGTTCATCTTGTCCTTTTGTTCATCTGTGATCATGTCTACACCAGTAAGTTCATTCCCATAGTGAGGCCTCACAAACATATCTGCTTGCCCTACACCCTACTGCCCAGCAATAGCTTTCAGGGAAAAACCTTACACAAAGCGGGCTCTCCTTCCTCACATTTAGAGCTTCATTGCACTGGATAAAAAAAAGGCAAAGAGGTATTGGCATTCTTTGTACAGCTTTGCCTTCCAGATCTAAAAAAATGCTTCTAGATTTTATTTAACCTTTAGTTGACAGCCTAGTATGATTATGAGTAACACAGCTCTCTACACATTATGACCATTAATTATTGTTTACACACAGCTTGTTTCTGTGAAGGCATAGTTTTCTGTAGAAGATAAATAAAGGACAAAAGTAAGTTGTAGTTTTAAATGTCCACTTGACAAAGGAAATGAAGATTTTTCAGATATACTGTGACGTTTGATTTTAAAAGCATTAATGAATATTGCAGTGTTTCCTTCTGAGGGTTTGGTATCTTCTTGCTTCTTGAATGGAGAACTGCTGCATTCCCAGTTGCAAATGGGCTATCAATGTTGTGATATGTTATATAAAAGCCCCAAAATCTGTCATATAATTAGAAACTGTCACCTGGATGCAGCGATGGGGATGGCTCCCACAACTATTGCTCTTTGTTCACACCGCAAAACCTGAACACAAAACCTGAAAAGCACTCACACTGGGTTAGACCAAAGATGCATCATCATGATATCCCTTCTTCAATACTTACCCAGCAGGCAAAGAGGACAGACTGATCAGGAAGGCAATTTTCCCTGGGTGAGGCTTATTCCTTCCATCCCTAGAGTGCTGATCTTTAGTTTTCTCAAATGCAGGAAATCTGTGGTTAGCTGTGCTGTTTTCATTCTCTTCCTGTAAAAGACTGTTGGAGTTTTAGTTAAATTGAAAACATTTTTAGCGAATTTTTTCATGCCACTACATAATTCGGTGCAAGGAGGACTGTCCCTCACCCAAGCTAGAACCGAAAAGACTGTTCCAAGCATCTCAGGACCTGTTGGACAGGTGGGTCCCTGAAGTGAAGCATCCAGGAACTCGGGAGACAGAAGATAAAACAGTAGTGTACCAGAACTCTCTCTCTCATACCTGGGTTCTTTTGCTCGCTGGAGCACCACGGACTTCTGGAGTCTCTTTCCCAGGGACTGCCCTGCCTCAGTGGTGGTTTCCACCTCAACCGCAGCGTTTTCCACATCAGACCAAGGTAGCCCCAGCCTGGCGTGACTGCACAAAAGCGCTGCCACCGCATGGCCCAAGACCACTGGACCCCAGGACAGCATCGGGTCACTCCACATAGTTTGCTATGGAAGCCAAGCCACTGTCCTGGCACCATAAGACTTTTCTTCAAATAAAATATCTTTCCAGATTTTGTTTTAACCTAGGAGCTAGGTAATATTTTCTGCTATTGTTGGAGGTTTTTTCTTTCTTTCCATTTTTAGTAGAATTGTTATTTTTCCTTCTTTGTTCACATGCCTTGTAATTTTTACCTTGTCAATATTGTCTCTTTCCCAGGGACTGCCCTGCCTCAGTGGTGGTTTCCACCTCAACCGCAGCGTTTTCCACATCAGACCAAGGTAGCCCCAGCCTGGCGTGACTGCACAAAAGCGCTGCCACCGCATGGCCCAAGACCACTGGACCCCAGGACAGCATCGGGTCACTCCACATAGTTTGCTATGGAAGCCAAGCCACTGTCCTGGCACCATAAGACTTTTCTTCAAATAAAATATCTTTCCAGATTTTGTTTTAACCTAGGAGCTAGGTAATATTTTCTGCTATTGTTGGAGGTTTTTTCTTTCTTTCCATTTTTAGTAGAATTGTTATTTTTCCTTCTTTGTTCACATGCCTTGTAATTTTTACCTTGTCAATATTGGGGGGGGGGGGGG
>VWZG01001039.1:49753-85499 GCA_013396735.1 Grallaria varia | reverse complement strand
GGGGGTGTCCGTGGAGAAGAATCGCACTGCATAGTGAGTGCAAAAATCACCTGGATCTGCCTCACTTGCCAATTCCTACAGCAGAGCTCTGAACATGGCTGCAGTATCTCACTGCCTGCAACACTGACATTTTGAGGAGAGCAGGAAACTCATGCCTGCTATTGTCTACATACTTTCTTACATATTTTCTTATTTTTTTCCCTTCTTCTTTCAAAAGGAGTAATTCAGTCTGAATTTCCCTGTAGATTGTCATCTTTCATGGAAAGCCTGTTAAGTGCTACTGTGTTTATATGTAGGTGGACACAATACAGGTATAACTTTCTCATATTATAACTTTCCTTCTTCTCAATTTTTTTTTTTTTTTTTTTTGCATAAATTCTAGTTCAATTATCTCAGACTTTAAAGGATTATGACTATTGAAAAGTCTGCCATGAGATTTTCTGGAAACTGAACTTCTGCTAGCATTTCAAGTGCATGAAAAACTGTCTGCACTGAATCGGTTAGGTTTTATTAATCAACAATAAGACATTAAGAAAGTGAATAGTTAACACAGAAATGAAAGTAGGAATTCCACAGATAGATAATGATGTTAAGTAAAAACTGTGGAAGGAAGTGTGACTGTGGAAACTTTCTGTCATTACTGACTTTTATTTCCATCATTGATGTTACTGGTAGATATTGTTTCATTAACTGCAGAAGTTTTCTTTATTATTTCCCTAGGCTGTGTGTTTGAAAGAGAAGAGCAATATTCCAGAAAAATATGGCTTCCCTAGGTTTTATCAATTCTTTTTTTTGAAGCAAATTAACTTGTAAACTCCACACTTAAACAAAGGTAGAAAACCCACCAAACCTCAGAGCAATTGTGGTATAAACATGTAATCCAAGAGATGTAGCATCATCAGATGATATTTCGTGTAATAATTTATCCGTGTTTTTTGTTACCTATGACTCCATGTGCACCTTTAGGATCACAAAATATAATATTATTAAATTGTTCCTTTTGTGTTTACTCAGGCTCATAACTTCTTCATATTTAAAGCAAATGCTACTTGTGAGTCATCTTTGTTTTCAGAATTCAGCCTGACTCAATAACTTCCTACGTATATTACAAAAAGCAGAGGTAAATTGCAAAAAATTGTAAAGTCAGTTTGGTGCTTTTCTAAGAAGTAAGGATGCGAATGGCACATTCTGCATACACCTGGGCATCTGTGGACACTACACTGATGTTTAAATCAGAATTTGTAGGAAATCTATTGATGGGCTTCTGTCTGTTTTCTGGTCTAATTGCAATACTGATGATTTTTAAAGTTTAGTTGGGTGTTTGCTACAGCTAAAGTTGGTTCTCTTCCCACTGCTGAGTGGTTGCTTTCTTCAACATACCTTTGATATACAGTTCCATACTTTTCCTATGTAGCTATTTTTTCTGTGTGTGACAGAGTAGGCTCAGCATTTATCTGGCCATAGTGCTCTCCTGCTGTTTGTTTTTGCCTTTCTTCTGCAAATTTGCAACATGTCTACTCATGTCACTTACAATTTTATGTTTCTGATGTTTTGGTACCTTCTGTGCCATATTTCCTTCAATGTAGATTTTAACTAAATTCGTAACCTCTCAGGCAGTGATAAGTTCTGCCACTAAATCAGGTTTAGCTTCCAACTTTATTGGTTCTTCCTTGGCTTGGAGAAGAATTTGTCCCCCATAATATCATGTTCTGAATCATTTTTTTCTGGGATGAAAGTTATGGCCAATAAAAAAATCATTGGCAGATGTGTGTAAATAACTTTACTGTCTAGTTTGTACTGAAGTTCAACTTGAACTTGTAGTAGTTTGTTGTCTGACAATAATAAGTTAAAACCCCTGAGCAATACAGCTTAACAAGTGAGTTACAAATCCACACATCATTAGTTTCTTATTAGTCTTTTGATTCCTAATGAAGTGACTTTTGAAAATGGCATTAGGTTACAAGTAACATTTAAAATCTGTGACTTAATAACACAAAAAATTTACCTAAATGGCAGAGTTAAGGTTACGTTAATATACAGTCTATCCTTGGTGGCCCTCTGTATTTGACCCTGTAATGATATTTTAAATACTGTTGTTCTATGTGAGACACAGCTATATGTTTTGGTTTGTTTTTTGGGTTTTTTTGTTTTTTGGGTTTTTTTAATCTCTGTTTTTATTTACTTATCAAGAAAATTTTAGCCTGTTCATAGTTAAAAATACATGAATACAAGTTCAGTTTAAACATGAAAGTATTTTTAACACTTTCCCAGAAAAGTTAAAATGGACGTAATTTCTCCTAAAATCTGCATATAATTTTTCACACAGAATTTTATAGCCAACTTTACTTTGGGAGCAACTTCCAACCTGAATGAAGATGTGATTTTCCTAGAATGATTTTGGGTTGATATACGGTCTGCTTAAAATTCTCAATCTGTAACCTTGATAAATGAAATGGAATTTCCAAACTGTATGTTTCTACATATTAGTGGAACTTTTCATAAAGTTGGATGAGAATCTTTGAAAGTTGGTTTGTTTTGTTTTTTTTTTTTCTTTTGCTTGTTTAATTTTGTTTTGTTTTGCTTTGCTTTGCTTTCCCAGTTAAACAAATGTGTACCCAGTTAAACAATCTGTATCTGGCGTGCCTATTTAGAAGGCCACCAGTCTTGAGGTCAAGGAAGAACAAAAACAAAGACTTCCTTGTTTATATCTCCTAAGACAATGTAGGACTTCTTCCTTAATGACTCTGTTGGCATTTGCTGTTCACAGACCATGCATTTCTAGTAATGTCCATAAAATGTCAGCAAGTTCTCTAATGGGCAGTTTTAGAAAACCACTTTAGCTTGCACTGTGGTTCTGTGCTATTTCTCAACACTAGACAATTGGACTTGATAAAAAGGCCAACCTCATTCCTCAGTGTAAATGTAGACAAGGATGACTAGGTAGAGTAGCTCCCGTGTGCTATTTGAGCAGTTCTGTTACAGTCTTTTTCTTTCCTCTCCCAATCCCTTCTCCTTGCACATGTCCATGAAGGGAGGAAAGCATTGTTTCATCAGAATTGCAAAGTACAAGGGGTAAACCATGCTGTTTCCTAGGAAAATACAGATAGATCACTTGGAGTTTTGTGATTTTGACTGTAGTCAAAGCAAATGTTTTCAAAAATGGTCAAGCTTTGCTTCTTTTCTCCAAGGTCTTATTTGTCAATGCCTAACCTTGAAATTAAAATAGTTAGGGAAGCTGGATTTCTCTATCTGGGAAAAGAAACTTTGTGTCTTTGTACTGCCAGATGCCAGATACAAGATTCTCAAAGCAGGTTGTCATGGATTTTATGAGTAAAATTCACAATTGTGCTGCTATTGCATTTACATTCATTGTATATACCTTTTGCAGCTTTTTTTTTTAATTTGAAAATTGTATGCTTAGTGTAAGCAACACAGTGTACTTCTGACACTGTGGACAGGCATTAACAAGTACACAATATTTCACATCTATTTCAGAACTGCTGCCCTCCCATGAGTCGCTGCTAATATTCATAGTCATTTATTAACATTCCCTGCCTGTTGTCTATATTTGAGTACATAGCAAAGATATGATTTACCTTCAGATGAGATGCATGTGCTTATGTGATAATGACATTCATGTCTTGTAGAAGTTCTTTCTATTTGCAAAAGAGTCAGGTATTACCTGTTTCTCTCACACTTCAGGGAAGCTGAGGCCAAAGTTCTCACCGCCCTACTCCAAAAATAAAAAATGCTATCTTCGCTGCATTTTATATGGTTGCAATAGATAGTAAACCAGCTCTGAAAAAGTCACTAGAGATCAGTGATGCACACTACTGTAATAAAATACAGGCTGTTTAAGTAGTGACATTTGATGTCACTCCTCATTATGACTTTGTTCTCTACTTACTGCACTCTCATAGGTACTCTGATCCTGCTAGAAACCTATAACTTTATTGACATGCTCATGGACAATATATACCGCTATATTGACAATGTTCCTGGACAAAAAAAATCTCCTGTCTTGCCTGTATGTTATAGTAAGTACCGCAAGAAAAGCTGATTTTGAATTTAGCAAACTAATCACAGTAAAGACTGGTAGGATTACAAAACCATGGCAATATATAGGGTAAGAAACTGACCTCCTTTCCTCAGAGCAGGTGTATTGGTGAGTTGCAAAGACTGCTCTATGTGACTTCACCTTGGCAAATATGTTGCTTTGTATCCTCTTGGCCTACTCTGGGAAATGTAAACTGAGCATTAAACATGTGAGGTGGGTTACTAAACTTTACTGATTAATGCTTCTTCCACTACTCAAAGTTATATTTAAATCTGGCAGTTGAAACTTTCTCAGACTGCATACTTGACAGTATTTAATGTTTTTATTCTGTAGAAGTCCTAGTCTACGAAGCTACTCTAGACTGAAGGTGACTTTTCTGGGGACAGACATTTAAAGAGACCTGAAGTTTTATGTTAGTGTTGTAGGTTTGGAGTTTATGGACAATTTGTATTAGGGGTTCATGATCATAACTCAGACTCAGTCAAACTACTGAAATGCCTCCATTTTCATTTTATCTGCAAGGGTGTTGTGCAAGAAAAGGGTAGTGAGAATCAGAAGGTCCAAATGTGACCTTGGACATACAGAGAGTGCAACACTTCCTAAAATAGTTTTTTTTTTTTAATTTTATTTTTTTTTTTTTTGGCTTCAACAACTAAAACGAATTGAAAATTGNACTTCCTAAAATAGTTTTTTTTTTTTAATTTTATTTTTATTTTATTTAGCTTCAACAAATCAAACGAATTGAAATCTGGAGACCTGTTTACCTTGTGTTGATTGCAAAAGAAATTTATAGCTAAGGTACAAATTCAGTGAAATTAATCCCACTGTGAGCCTCTGATGCTGATCTGGAGAAAAGGGGAAAAATAAAAAAAAAGGAAAAATACGTTCCAGTACTACCCTAGTTAACATAGAAAATAATGCTTACAGTTAACATGTTAAATAGTGGTGATGATAAGAAGAACAATAATAAAAGTACAAATGTCCATAGTGTTGAAATATTACTACCACAGTCTGGTGTGTTTTGATATGTGTCATTAAATTTATATTGCAGTGATGGATGTACGTGCTTGAATAGGAGCCTGTGGATATGCTGACCTAAAACATAAAAACTTTCTGCAGTAGTTCACAGCACCCTTAAGGGACTCTGTCTTCTTCTACGGGGATATTTAATTTAATGCAAATTAAATATATTACTGTATGTAGGTGAATGTACATCTCCTGCTGAAGTCTGGCAGGAAATCTGGATGTGGAATGAGGTCTGACCTTCTAAAATAAACACTAAGAACAATGAAAGGCAACTTTGGAAATTAAAGAACTAAAGTTAAAATCTTCACCAATTTGGTCATCTGAAATTGTTATTTAAAGGTTAATGCAGTGTGAAACAGAATACAGCATAACTATTTATGCAATGTAAGCATTAAAAGCCCCCCTGCCTCTTCTCCTCCCTGCCCCCAATCCACATTAAGCTAACTTTAAAGGCAAATCATCATGGTTTCTCTTCATTCATGCAAATATTCAGCTGAGTGAAAACTAAGTGGTATTTCTTGACAGGTATTCCTCAGGGAATTTTGAGCTGTAACTACTACACAAAATGAATAAAACTACATTAACAATAGAATACATAATAAAGGGAAACAGAAAGTCATCAACAACCAGCTAGAAAAAACCCCAGCAGCTAGTCTATATATTTTAATGTACCTGACCAAGAAGTGTTTTGTCCAGAGTATAATCTCGATTCAAATCATAATATTTAATAAGCTATCTGATATATTAGATGTAATTTTGAACTTGAACCATATTAGAACTTCTAGATTTGGATATACAACATCTGTAAAAGTGACTGCAAGTGTGTTTTCACTTTATGACACCTCTTTCTGTGTCCCAATAGATTTGTGTATATTGATAGTGAAACTATCACCTCTCTTCTTTGCCAATTGAAATGCCGTTTTGAATCGTGGTCTCTAGTTTCAGGATATCAGAAATAGCATTTCAATGGATTTTCAGTGAAGGCTGAATTTAAGCTGACCACGATATTGAAAATGTCTCTTGTCTTGTCCTTTGCATTGTCAGGCCACATTCTCCTGGGTGTCTCCCTGAAGGTATGGGAGCGTGCAGCTGCAGATGAAAATGTCACCCAACACAATCAACAGATACAGTCTGACATCAGAGAAAAATTAATCCAAAGGCCAGCTGCTACCAGTAGAAAACTATTCTCTCTTTTTGTAGGATTAGTTTTGTCTGGATGAGGATGTTTGAAACGGGTTAACTTAAGGGCAGACGAATGACTGAGCACAGGGAAAGATGCATTACATTTGCATATTTAACAACATGCCAAATATCAAATAACATCCCATATATCGGATCTGATACAATGCAGCATCAAAGTTCTCACTAATTCTCTGGTACAATATCAGTCTAAGTGAACAAATCTTTATCCATCTTCATCTGTCTGGAAACCTTTATTATTGTAGAATATACAGAGCTTCAAGAGGAGATTAATTTTAAGACAAAAAAAGCACAGTATAGACTAATAAATCTCCAGAAGATATGAATGTAATATCTGGTAAGGTAAAATGGTGTGGAAGCTCTTGAATATTTACCTTGAATTTTTCAGATTCCTTTTTTTCAGAACCAATTTAATCTAACATTTTTAAACATAATGAGCATTGAGCTGGGATAGTTTTAGTCACAACCTCCCCCACCCAAAAAACCCAAAAAAACTCCCATAAAAATCCACAAACAGAAAACCCTCCCAAAAATCAAAACCAAACACAATGTCACTCCCTGCCACACCCTCAAAAAAATCCCAAACCAAACAAAGAACCTCCAAAAACTCTATAACAAAAAATAGAACCTCAAACAAGGTAAAGAAGGTTAAATAACGTCAACCAGCAGAATTTACACAGATGTTAAATAGATGATGATTTTATGATCTTCTGTCTTAATCCTGATCATTTAAATAAAGACTAAATGAAGAAACAAAGACAATATTTGAAATTGATCCCTGTTGCTATTAGATACAATTCCACCGAAGTTGATGAAGTTGTGCCTGCAATGAATTTGGCTCGGAGTGCAGTTATTTTCTTTTTGCACAGTGTAATTTTGGTCTGTTTGTGTTTATTTTAATTTCCTCTTCAGTTGTTATAGATTTTATTTTTAAATCAGCTCTACTCTTCATAGGGACATCTGCTTGATCTGGTTGGCAACGTGTCTCAATAATGATGACTTTATCAGCTGATAGAGCAGAATATCAATATTAGTGAATAACAGCAGGCGTACAAGACAGCATAATGAAGAGGCACGGTGTGAGGACAAGCAGCACATTGTAATGAGCCCCAAGCATAAAAAGTATATAGTACTGCTGTAATAAAAGGTGGTATGTATGGCTGATTCAAGAAGGTATGATCAATTAATAAGCCTTTGTAATAACAGAGTGCACAGAAAAGGGAAATCTAGCAACACTCTTGGGCCTACTTTAAGAGAGAAAGACATTCTCAGATGAAGATGGATAAAGCAGAGAATAAAATACCATATTGCACTTTCCTTTCTTATATAGCTCAGAAAATGTAATTAATCTCCAGATGGTGAGAAATACATATGGGGAGATATGTATGTGCATATATAAAAAAGTTATCGACATAAAAGTGATGATAATAAAGTTATTAGTATTAATTTTAACAATGCACATAACACTCCAGTAACCAAATAGCATTTTGAGACCTTCAGTTACTGAAATAAACCAGGGCAGAAATGTGTAACTTTACTTAAATAAGGTGATAATGAAGTTTTTTAGCTGCGTTGTAGCAATGAGCTGCTTCAGACAGCAGTCATGCCTGCTCCTTCCATGGGGAATGGGCTATGGAGCTTTCTGTGGCACGATGGTAGAACACTTCAAGGGCTGTCTAAAGGGGGAGTGTTAGGGAGTAGGTTATTTCAAAGTATTAGCTCCCTAAATCAGACATAAAAATGATTGTAAAGAAGCCATAAGAAAAATTACAATGAAAACTTTTAAAGTACCATACTTTGTTTCCTTTTTTTTTAACCAGAAAACAGCAAATTTATCAGGGGCAAAATTAAAACTTTGGGTAACATGACCTTAACTTGTTTGGTTTGTTCATTTTTATAAGTATAACAAAGAATTATCTCACTCCATCACTTTGGGTTTTATCATTATTATTTTTAATTTGCCAGCTACCTTTGCACTGCAAGTAATAAGGACAGTTTAAGAGCGTGAAGAGTTATAAGCAAACCTGGTTGCATGCAGTGTATCTGGTTGCTGCAGAAAATCTTTATTTAACACTCTCCACAGAGCATATGCCAAGTTTTTTTTTTTATGCTCTGGCATTTAGAATAAATAGTATGTTTATTAACTAGTATAATATTTAGGACTATGGACGAATGCTTGTTCTACCCATCCTGCAAGTACGGGTAACTAAAAAAGGTTTTAGTCCACATCATATGTGACATGAACTTGTAGGTTTTTTTCAGAATTCAGTCCTAGGCTACTTATATCATGAAGATATGTAATACTACCATAATTATTCTACCTGTAAATATGTCTCAATTCTCTTTAAAACCTTCAGCAGCAGCATGCTGATTTTATTAGAATCTTCTTTTAGCCACAAATCTGTTTGAGTTAGAGCTTTCTATTCAATCACTAGCAAGAAATGACTGCCTAATGAGAAAATCTAGCAGAGTTTCTGAGTTTTTACACATATTTAGACAATAAAAAATGGAAGAAATATAATTAAGACAAAAAAAAAAAAAGATAGATAATTATAAGGGTTCTCCTGCATTTCCAAGTACAAGTCTCTTACTGAAGTGACATAGAGTTTGGCATCTGCATATACTGCCTGATGAACCAGGTGATTGGAGCAGAACACTTTTCATGACTTTCACAACCCATTGAACAGAGATTTTCTCTCCTGTACTTCGTTTTACTTTGTTTCAGAGACCACTTCAAAAGTAAGCCATAATTTAAAATTGTTGATATGCTTTGAGCTCTGTAGTAAGAAACAGAAGAAATCAGCCAAAAAACATTTCTTAAATTTGAAGGTCTGCAGAAATAAATTCCTTGGAATGAACTGTTTGGCTGTGGTGTTAGCTTCTGCCTTGTAGGCTTTCTCTATTGCTCCTGTGTCTGGTGAAGACTGAACAGAGCCTTTTATAATGGTAGGAATTCATGAAAATGGCAAGATAAACTGTCTTTTTTTGTCTAGGTATCATTGTCCTTGATTTCTGTTCTGCTTTCATTCCCTGCTTCTTTAATTTGGAAGAACAATTATTTTATTGAGAAATATATTGTATGCCTAGGGAATTTTATGGTAAATAATTTTTATTGAAAAAAAACATTTCTGTCCATGCTGAAATTAAGTGACAAACAGTAAATTTCCCCATAAGTTTCAGCTCTATGTGTGTGTAATTTAGGTTATCATTAATGTTATATATGGACCTGTTTACAATATGTTTTGAAAAAAAAATTGTAAAACAAAGAGAAAGCAAGCTATAATCCCAAGGTATATCAGTGAAAAAATGTGATTTCAACGTGCCCAAGCCATTCTCATTGACTATGAATATCAGATGCTATCTGTAAAGTACCCAAATATCAAATAGTCTTTTTTTCCTATGGGAGTTTAGCAAGCTGCCACTATTTCTTTAAAATGATTTCTGGTATATTGTGTGGTAGGATGACACTGGTAAAATTTGAATCTGTTTCAGCTGTAGTTTCAGGCCACATTTCTGACAGAGTGCGATTAGAGACAACTTTTTTTTTTTTTTTTAGTTATTTTATATGTGTGGTTTTCTCTTCTTCAAGAGCATTATTTGACTGACTTATTTGCTTTTTTTTTTTTTTTTTAACTCTCAGTATTTCTTTGAGCTTGTGGAACAATTTCAGATACATTTAACAAAGTATGAAGTGATCTTAGAGAAAACTCCTCTGTGGCTAGAGCAAAAAAGACCTTAATGAGTGCTGCTGAGAAGCAGAGATTGCTGCTTTCACTTAGCAGAACACTGGACATCAGAGTCCATAGAATAGAGATTCACAGGAGAGTAGGTTTCTCAGTTTTGAACTAATCCTTGGAGTTTAAACGGATCGAATTAATGTGTCTGCCTGTGCAATAGATTCCTCTCCTTGACCAGCAGAATACATGAGTTTTAAAGACAATTTTCTTTTCTGATTTGAAAATTTGACCAAAAATAGCACCTTGCTGAAATGTCTGTCTCAGTGGTAATAGAGCTTGAGGTTAATTAAGGTTTCTGAAATACTGACTGTAAACTTATGTGACTGTAGAAACTGAAAGCAGCAACACATCTCCTTTGATAGACATGCTGAGGAGTTCAGTAACATGAGAGGAGTGAACTCGTGCTAGAACTGTAGAGTCAGGTCTACGCTAGATGGCACTTGAGGCTCCAGTTATTCAGAATATGTTGAATTGCAGCAGCTGGAGTTCTGGTTCTTAAAAATTTTTGTGTCTGTTTGAGATGAGTCATTAGTAATTCTAAAGTGAGATTTAATAATTCTCACACAAGTAGTAAGATAGCGGGAATAAATATTTCATATTGTAACACATATTAAATACATTTTGGCATCCTCCATATGCCTCTGGAATTGGTCTGTGGCATCCTTATGGAAGTCCTTCAGTGTTCTAGAAAAACTATTGCTTAAATGGCATTCATAATTGCCCTCAGGCAATTTTCACACACTTCCCAGATTACTCTCATATCACCTCTTGTTAGCTGAAGGTGATTTAAACAACAGCCCTGGAATGTGTGCACAGAGCGCAGCTGGGGCAGTGATAACGTCTATCACAGTGAATGCTTGGCTTGCCCTGTCATCTTGGAAGTACACATTTAAACAAGAAAGGTTGCTTTGCTGGCATCTGAAAGTATACAAATTTAAAATTCTCTTTTTTTTTTCCCTCTCTCTCTCTTTTTATGATCGGAGGGCAGAGAAGCTTTTTTCTACTTTTTTTTATTGCTAAATTTTCTGTTGTAGTACTGCCCAAAATAAGTCAACCTCTTATGCTGAAATGAAGGGACTGGGTGTTTTCTGCAGGTTTACCCTCCAGTACTGACCAGCTTGTCCTTTTGACATACAAACATGCACAGAGCGCCTTATAATTCTAATGGATTACTACAAGACACAGTAAAAGTTAATGCTGTACATGCAATTGCTGAGTCTGCAGAGGCCAAATGTTATGAAAGGCAAATCAGAAAACCGTGGGGTTTGCCCGGTATAGGCAGGGTGCTGTGGATAATCCCTAGAATGGGCAGGTCTGGTGTTCTTCAGACTGAGAGACGGTGGTGGAGCAAACCCTCTCTTTCTTCTGGAGGCTGTGACTGTGCTCTTTCTGTAGGTGCTTGTTACCTCTTTCATGTTTTCACCAAATGTGTGATCTTTTATACATGTGGGAAATGCATTCTTCATAACATCTTATAACAGGGTTGCACTACTTTAGTGACCAGTGATTGATGGTTGTTGATGTGTGCATGCACTGCTGGGGCTCCGTGTGCCCGTTCTCTGGAGTCTCCTGCTGTGCTCTCTGCTTGTGCCCTGTGCGATACCTGTCATGTAGACTTATTTCATGCACATTCGAAATGAGACAGACCTGTCCCCTGCTTTTCTTCATCATAAGCCTTCTGCGGGTGTCCTTGTACATGTTTCATGGCAGAACTGATTCATTTTCCGCAGAACTGGCTCTTAGAAGTGCTGAATACAATTCCACAGGAAATTAATGACAGTGTAAAGTACTTAGCCATTCCAAAATATCACATTCCACATAAGACAAGCAGTTGTGCAAGGGCAGGTTTGCTTAGTAAGAGGAACAAGCAGCCTTCAAGGTGAAGAACTGTACTGTGCAGATGACTCTTAAAGCAAAATTCTAATGGCGAGTTAGATCAAGCTTTCCATGGAGCATTAAATCTCCTTTATTAATAAAGAAATCAATTATCACACTCCAGCAATTTACCATTAACATTCGTTCTGCTTCACTTAAAATGTTGAACAGCCATAATCGTAAGCAAAGGATGGAAACAAAGAAAAGCTGTCCCCCTAATTCCCTAAATAGTGTTTTAATTAAATTTCCCATAAAAGGATAGCATTCACATAACAAAAAAGGTAACATAAATCTCAGGGTCCTTAGCTGTTGCCTTAGACATTAGCATTTTACTAGCTGTTGTTGACATCACTTCAGTTTGTCAGGCACATGTTTTTAAAACGCACCTTTTATACTACTCTAGATGATTTAGGATTTAGTCAGTATAATAGTCTCCCAAGATGTGCCCCACAGCCTCTGCCAGGGTGGGAGCAATCTGTGTGCTGCGCTTTAATCTACAGAGCACACTTCAGCTGGTTAGTATTCCTGAAGATGAGCATGTTAATATTGCAATCTTCAGAAACAATACACATCTCACCGAGACATCACAGCATGTTTGCAAATTGGGAAAGGGGCAGGATTCTTATGAGACAGTGAGACAAAAGGGTAAAGTGTGCATATGTGCCAGTGCACGTCCTGCATCAGAGTCACAGGCAGGAATAAATGGTTAGAAACGAATACATGAGAGGTTTTCATTATTAATTCTTTAAGGTATGTTTTATCCATCCATGTTGGAAGGAAAAATCATGTTTTAATGCATATTAATTAATAATAGAGTACTGGAAGATCATTTTTAGATTTTTATGCTGCATTAAGCAAGCTCAGTGTTTTGCCAGTAAGAAAACTTTGCTAATGTTCAGTCTAAGTCTGCATGAATTTCAGACCATTAGTCTTTCAAAATACTGCCTTATACTTGCTTGACAATTCTTCATCTTCTTGGTATTCACATCTCCTTTTTGTTAAACACTTATGAAAGCTTATCCAATGCTGAATTTTCCATGCATGGTTTGATTAAACCAAGGTCATACAAAGCTGTCATTTTCTTAAGCATTTTACCAAAACAAGGTTTGCATCAATGACATTTTCTTTTTTTTTATTTTAAATAAATAATGACCAGACTCTCTAGTTGGCCTGCTGCTCAGGGTTAGCAGATGCTCTTTCTTGCATGGTTTTATTTCCCAGTGGAATCAATGGCAGGTTGTCTGGGTGCAGTCTCGATGCAGCTTGCACTCCTTAGTTCTGGAACAGACCATCGCAAACATGTCTCAGGACTCTTACCCTCTAATCCATGACAGATTCCCTGAAAGTATAGTGGCCTTAAATTGTGTATAGAAAAATTAAAATAAAGTATGAATTTTCCTTTAATGTGTCACAGCTCCAACTTTCACTAGCACAATCACAGCAAATAACATGTGTTGCCAAGGATGAACTGTTACTTGAGATGCAGCAATAGAGACCTTGGATCCTTTTATATGACAATATCAGTGGGAGACGCTGTTAATTGGTATGTTTGGAAAAAAATTTTTTTTCTTAATGGTTTTAGAGGAAAATTAGGCAAAGCACATAGAAACATTCAGTCTTGCTGTTAACAGGAATATTTCTATAGAAAACCACAAATAACACTAACACAAGGCTTGACTCAGTGGTTTTGACTTTGAGCTCCAGCTTGAGTGCTATGTTTCACTCAGTAACATATTACTGCATAAGTCTGTGGCCCCAAAAAGGAGATTTGAAACTATCTATGCCAATGGAAACAATCTAAGAAACAAACAAAGAAAAAACTCTTGAAGAATTTGAATTAATGCAAACGTGCTCTAAGATGATTTGCTGTTTTTTGACAGAAAAGACATGTTGCTGAATTGCATAACAATATAGGAGTTCGAAATAGCTTTACTCTTCCCATGCCAGAGGATTTGCTGAAATAAAGCTCTGTATTGAGGGTAATATGATAATTAAACTGTTGAGAATTTTGGTGCAGGACAACTATGGGTTTGTACTATATTTCTGTGTTTTAATTCCACCAAACTGTACATGTGATTCATGCACGTGTATTAAAGAAAGGTGGAAAGAAGCTGAGCAAAAGCATTCAAGTTTCTTTGTCTTGTGATGGCAGCACAAGATGCTTAAGCAGGGAGCGTAGCCCCTGTAATTTTCTTACACGGTAGGTACAGAGAGAGGCTTTTGTCCCGGGTGATTCAGAGGTTAAGTGAGCAGAACTGCAGTCTAGATGTGGCACTCTCTGTTCCATACTGGGGGATCCTGTGTCAGTCTGCTCACAATTTAAAAGGCTGCCTATGATGGCTGCTTCAAAGGGAAGTGCATCTGGACCTTACAAGATGTAGGTGTTGTTCTTGAGGTATTTTTGTTGTTATTTGTTTGATTTGGTTTTTGTTTTTGGTTTTTGGTTTTTTTTTCCCCGGTTGGTTTGGGTTTTGATAGTTTACTAAAGCAAACTTTTCTTTTTAAATTAAATTATGGGAAATATCTCTCAGAATCACAAAATGAAAATTTGTTTCTCCATTAGACAGAGGGGGCAAAAGCTTTCAGTGTTAGAAAAAGACTCTGAGACTGAATTTACTTTCTATCCCAATCTCATTCCTATTTAGCTTGTCAACTATTGTGATTCCTATTGTGATCACCTGCTCCCATAAATTACACGTAATTATAAATCACTGTGGAACAAGGAAGAATGAAGTTTACTATCACCAAAAGTTTTTTGGTCATTCAGTTTGTGGCAACTAACCTCAACCCTGTCACTGTCCAATGGACCTTCTGACATTTGTACATGTGCAACAGTTGAATGAGGTTTAAATATTTGTATTTATTTTTATTGGGGGGGGGGAGGAGAGTTGTCACCTTATTTATACTTCTAGTTTATTCTCAGACTAGAAAATAATTTACTTTTTAACAAAATGAAAATTCAAATCAGTAACTGTAAAATGCTTTTTTTAAAACATGTATGTATGCAGGGCCAGGGAAGTGTTTGCTCCTCTGTGCTTGGCACTGGTGAGGCCACACCTTGAGTATTGCGTCCAGTCTTGGCCGCCTCTCTTTGAGAAAGACATTGAGGTGCTGGAGCAAGTCCAAAGAAGGGCAACTGAGCTGGTGAAGGGTCTGGAGAGTGAGTCATATGAGGAATTGCTGAGGGAGCTGGGGGTGGTATGTAGCCTGAAGAAAAGAAGGTTCAGGAGAGACCTTATCGCTCTCTACAACTCCCTGGAAGGATGTTGTATCCAGGTGGGGGGCAGAGTCTTCTCCCAGGCAACCAACAACAGGACAAGAGGAAACGCCTTCAAGTTGCTACAGGGAAGGTTTCTAGATTGGATACTAGGAAAACTTTCTAAACTTAGCGGGCTGTCAAGCCTTAGAATGGACTGCCCGGGCAAGTGGTGAAGTCACCACCCTGGAGGTGTTCAAGAGATGACTCGGTGTGGTTCTTCGTGCTATGGTTTAGTTGGTATGATGGTGTTCATTCAGACGTTGGACTTGATGATCTTACAGGTCTTTTCCAGCTCTAATGATTCTATTATTCTATGCTGGAAATTAGTGCAACTTTTCCTCTTGGAGTGTATTCTGTCAAGGACTAAAGTTGCTTTTGAATTGATGTACATTCACTACATTCAAATAAGATAAAATATTTTTTTAATTTATGAATGGAAAGTATTACAAAACCAAATAAAATCCTTAATCCTTTCATCTTATTCTCACATCAAGGAGACTTTTGATTTCTATGTAAGTTGTCTTCTGTCATCAGACTTAAATATTTGGAAAAAAACATATGAGAAATGATACAGGTATAATGTAATTGCAAGTAAATCAATAGTGGCCTTTGTGAAATATTTCACATGAACAAGATATAAACAAGCATCCCAGCGTTACTAAATTAGACTGTCACCATCAATTTTATCAAAATAGAATCAGTCTCAGGTTCACTGGAAAAGCCCTGTTTGCTTATGAACATTTAAATTTGTATTTACCTTGTCCTATAGTTGAATTTAGAGCCTCTTCATGTGCCAGCAGAAGACAGTAATGCTTGATAATGCATTTTCCCCTGAAATGCATCATAAATAAGCAAAGTCAAAACACTAGACTGGCATATTCTAGGGCATTAGATATGTATATGTAGACAAAAATCAAGGCTTAGAAAGATTCCGTCTTTATAAGGTCCGATCAAGATCAACAATCTACCTAAGTTTAAGGAAGATGCAGTTTGAATGAACCTTAGAAATCCCTGAAAAAGCAACCTGGAATAACTCTTCAGCTCTAAGTCAATAGTCTTTCTGGTAAAGGAAGAGTTAATCCATCAAGACTGAGAAAACATCAGCCCGTACTAGTCTTTGGTGTATGGAGTTCAGTAGCTAATGGCTATTTCTTACAGTTCAGGTTGCCAAGCTGCCTCACTAAGCTCCTCTATGAATTCAGTGGGTTTTGTTTCATTTTAAATATGCCTTGATATATATCTTTTAGGAGGAAAAAGAATCAAATGCTTGGTGAAATTAAGGGATGGAGAGCTGTTTTTTGGTGGGTGATTTTTTGTTTTTTGCCTTTCAGTCTAAGTGAAGGCTTTAATCCTAGAGGAGTGTGTTTAGAGATTTGGTACAATGGCAGCTATTTTTAAGGACTATAAATCATGGATGGGGAAAGACTAGTAATCTTGAGGAAGGAGAAATTAATGTCTTGAAAGAAAGCCATACTATTGCTGCTGTACAAGGTCAACAATAAAAGAGTGAGCAGATATTCTCTTCTCTCTTGGGTGCTGTTCCAGGAGCACACTGATATTATTAGCGTGGTGTTGCCTGTCAGTAATTGTTTTAGGGCAAATTCCATAAAAAAAATCCTAACAAAACTTTTACATTTCTTCACCAGAAGTGCAAATCAGAGACCTATAGTCCTGCTGAAGATCATAATACATCATCAATTAACTTTCAGTTCCCTGCATCTGATCGCTGGGTTGTAATTGCACCTGGTTTAGTTACTATTTATAAGTTCAAAAAGTGCATTGATCAGCAATCGTGAGATTTCTGGGGGCAGTTGTTTGAAGAATTTGACAAAATGATCCTGTGAAACAAAACCCTTGAAATTATTGTGCCAAAGCAACTTAGTAGATCATCTCCCAGTTTCTACTTTGATGCTTCCACATCTTTTTGTCCAATCTCTTAAAAAAAATCACTGATTAGCATTCTTGTAGTTGCAGCATAGGAGGGTGCTGTTCTGTGAGCAGAACTTGTGCTGCCTCGTTTTATCATCCTTTCTTCTGTGATCTTGTTTGTCTTCTTCTCCTTCAATGTATAAAGATAATGTTGGGGAGAAGACTGGATTTCTATTACCCAGCTCTCAGTTTTTACAAGAACTGCAGCAAAGGAGGAATGTGATTTAAAGGTTAGTTCAACCCAATAACTTCACAATGTATTGACAGATAGCAGTCAAATTTGAGCGTAGCAGACTAATTAACCAACTAAACTATGCCCTAAGTGGGATTTCCTTGAAAATGAAAAATCAGTCAGGAGAAGAGAAAATTGCATGGAGACCTCATAGCAGCTTCCAGCCACTGAAGAGGGTATACAAGGAAGCCAGAGAGAGACTCTTCATGAGGAACTGTCGTGATAAGACAAGAGGGAATGGCTTCAAACTGAAAGAGAGGAAATGGAAGAAATTCTTTACTGTGAGGGTGAGGAGGCACTGGAACAGGTTGCCCAAGGAAGTTGTGGACGTCCCATCACTGTCAGTGTTCAAGGCCAGGTTAGATGGAGCACTAAGCAACCTGGTCTCATGGAGGTGTCCCTGCCCATGGCAGGGAAGTCGGAAATAGCTGATCTTTAAGGTCCCTTCCAACCCAGGCCATCCTATGATTCTACTATTCTATGAGATAGATGGTTTATAAAAATGGAACTATGTTGAGAAGAGAGAGAGAGAGAGAGAGAGAGAGAGAGAGAAGGAGAGAGGAAAGTAATTATATTATGCTTTATTATTTCTTTCACTCCATTTAGACCTGTCAAGTTCAATTTATGAAGATATTTTAGCCTTTTTTTTTTTTTTAATCGAAATGTCTCCTGAATTTCTTCTTGTGATGAGTTTTATTTATTTCCCCTAATGGTTCCTTAAATAAAAATCCAAGAAATTATGGACTTTTTTTTATTTGATTGTATAGAAGTTACATTTTACAGTGAAACATTTACATGACTCTCTGTGGACTGGCATTTTTGAATTTCCCTAGATGTGCTTCAGCAGGTTTTGTGTATTATGAAATTTACAAAGATTGCCAAATCTCTCAAAATATTTATTTGACGTAAACTGTTTCAGGCTATGAACCTAATTTGATTTTAAGGAAGTCAAATAAGATGATCAGGTTAATGAGTGGAGTGATGGTTTCCAGCCATTCTAGAAGAGACAGATGACAAGGGTCTAAGGTTTGGTTCAGCAGTCACTTTGATCTTCAGAAATAAACTGTGGCTCTGGTGGGTCCTGGTCTGAGGGTGAATGAAGGAGCACTTCTTTATTTTTATCTCAATATGTGATTAAAGAATGAGGTTTTTCTTTCCTCCTGTGCTCTTTCCAAACAAACTCAATAACTACTCTAAATAAGTCCCAAAGTTAGGAGCTTGTTCTTAGTTAATAACTCTCTGTTAGCTTCCCCTACTCTCTAGTGCTAACAAAACAGCTTAAGGGTTCTGAACAATATAAATCAAAATTTTATAATTAATTTCATTTATGTTACAACTTTCCTTCAGGTGGTTGTAGGGTCTGAGCCCTGGTACAGCACATGAACTGATAATTAAATGACAATGTGAAAGGGATAGAATAAAACCCTGACAGGCTGCTCTTATAACAGTTATCCAAGTCCAGCTTTAACAAAGGAGATCCCATTGAAGGTCCATCAGGCTTTTTAACATTCTAAATCCTTTAAGGATGCATGTCGTTTTTAAGGCCACATCTCAATAAGCCATGACTTTTAACAATGTATGACACCATGAAAAGGCCTCACCAGTCTATAATAACAATTTTGAAATAGTAATAATTTTATTCATAGTGGTTTTTTTTAAAAGAGTCTGTTAGCTACCAGGTGATATACCTTGACTGTCAAGACAGAGACATTTTCAAACCTTAGGTATGCCAATCAGTTCCTTGAAGACTTAAAACAAGCAAAAAAAAAGTTACTTTATGCTGTAAAAGCACCTGGTGGTAGCAGTAGGGAAGAAGGATCCCTCCCTGAGGAACTATGACACAGGACAATGTGACTATGTCTGATTGTTAGCGAGAGAATAGCTTGTCAGTCGGAAATGGTGGACGTGCAGGGCACTGGACATAGAAATCTGCAAATGAGGAACAAAAATGTAAAGAAGTGGGTTTTTGTGGGTTGGTAATAGTTTGAGAAGCAGATGTGAATAATTCAAAGCTATAGAGCTGCTTGCCTCTATTCATGCTGTGTTTGGGGAAAGAGTATTTTGTGCATTTTGTTTAAGTAAATAAAGTTACATGAAACTGTATGTTTGACTGATGTATGCAATTTTCTCATTCCAATTGGAATAACTTTCAAGGCCTCAAATTACAACCAATGGGCTTAGGTCAGAGGAGCAACAGCATTTTTTTTGTCGCTGCATTTGCATTTCATATAATGCACCAGTACTGAAAGGACTGGGCTTTATTTCTTCTAGAACAAAATTATATGAGCTTAAATAATTTTTTTCTTATTAAGGCTACCCATACAAACCTATGATAATGAAGCTGCACAAGTGTACTAAAATACTTCTTGTTTAGGATTTAAATCCTCTCTCTACCTATCTCTCCAGGATGAAAAATCATCAAAAGTGCTAGGCATTTGACCTGCTGCTTCTCTTATTTTTTCAACTTTGAAATGTGCACTTGCCAAGTGAATTGAAAAAGTGAACACAGTTTGTAAGCTGTCATTCTGTATAGAGATTTACAGCTTTCCATTTCTATTTAGTATTAAAGAATGATGGTGTAGCCCTTTCCTGAAAAGTCCAATAAAGCCAAAGTGATGCGCACAGTTTATAATGAGAACTAAATGGAGCTTTCAAAATCACTAGTAGCTATACATCTCTGTCAAGCTGTCATTTATCACACAATCAAGCTTCAAGCAGAAACTAAGCCTCAAAATGGCAATACAAAAACACAATCTTGATGCCTTGCTGAAAAGTTTTCAGAAGAACATTGTCAGAAATGCTTTATTTCATTTATTTTGAAACTGTGTGGTTATCATCTAGTGGGCAAATATTTCTTGGACAAGTATCAAAAGTCATAACTTCTACTTTATGTATGAATTTGAATTAATTTTTAAATTATGTATTCCATTGGTAAGATATTTTCATATTACATATACCTCAACATCAGTAATCAAAGACCTTTTTAGAGCTATTTTCATGTATCTCTTCTAATAGAACAGTAAAAATTCTGGTTTTACATAATCACATTGGTTAAAAAGGACCTCTGCAAGTCATCTGGTCTAGCCTGCCTCTTGAAGCAGAACTATTGTGGACACTAGGACGACCATAACTTTGTTTAGGTGTGTCTTGGAAATCTGCAAGGACAGATCCTGCTTCTTCTAAGTCAAAATGCTGCACCATTCTCCTGCTAAAGACATTTTTTCTGACATCCAATCTAAATATCATAAATTGCGGAGTGTGGCTTTTGGTCTTTGCTGTTGCCTCTGCCACTCCATCACCTCAGTGATTCCTTTCAAGTAGTTGTAGGTTGCTATTAGGAGGACCTTAGTCCCTCTTGTCATCAGACTATGCTAGCCCAGATTCTTCAACCTCTTCCTTTGTGGTCTAGATCCCTTACACAGTGCCTTTCAGTGGATGTTCTCTAGTTTCTCTGCACTCATCCTTAATGGAAGTAGAACAGGATGATAACTATTTTCAGTCTGTTTGTTACTTTTTTTCTAACACAGTTCAGTAGGAGACTTGTCTTATGAAATGAGAGCAGTTTCCTTGCCTTATGTTCATCAATGTGTCCATGGTGGTGTCAACAGGATGCTCCTCTCAGCCTTCGATGTTGTGTAGAGTTATCCCACGCCAGGTATAGCAGTGGGAGAACATTCTTATTGAACCTCACAAGGCTTCTGTTGGCACAGTCCTCATGTCCCGTGTTTTCCAGAGTGGAAGTTCAGCCATGTGTTGTCAAACACTTCCCTCTCATTTAATACATCCTGTCTAAAATTTGTCATGTCTATTATTATAGAAATCACTGACGACACCACCAAAGAGGGCAGGAGTCCATACTGGTCTCTGTGGTCCCTGCACATCACCAGCCATCAGCAACCAATTGCCATTATCTCTATAGGGGCTGCCACTGTAGTGAATGCCCAGTGGTCTCTGGTTCTCTTGAGATTCAGACAGCTAAATAGAAAACTTCCTTTCAGTTTACAAGAATACTTTAAAAACCTTCTGAAAGGACAATAGTGCCAGAACCCCAGTAGCTAGAAAAACATTTCAGGATTTGGTTGTTTTTAGTCTGAATAATTAGACCACTTTTCCATATAGTTTAGCTAACTTCTCATTAAACAAAAGAATTTTTTGTTTCTTCAAAGAGAATCTGTTCCAAATACTAATACCTTTAAGGCTGCCAAAATATTCTAGAGACTGCAAGAACAAAAACAGGAGTTTTAAGACTTTGCAAGTAAAACTGTTTTTTGATTTTTTTTTTGTTTTACTTTTTTCTTTCAGGCATGCTGTTTCCACTGCTGCCCACAATTATGTCTGCCTGCAGTTTAACTGACTTAGTCATCTTGCCTTGTGATTTGTCAGACATCTTAAAGTAACCTAAATTGCAGGAACAAAATTGTTTCCACAAAATTAGAACCCACACAAGAAAAGAACAAATCAAGGTCATCTTGTCCTTTTCACTCTAAAAGGTACTCTTGTATTTGTTAGTATTAACTAGCTTTTTGTGTAAATACCGTGTATGAACCTGTAGTGGGTTGACCCTGGCTGGATTCCATGGACTCATTAAATCCCTTTCTGCAACTAGCCAGAAGTGATAGGGGTCATCCACTTACCACCTTTACGGGCAAAAACAGACTCAAAGTGAAATAATACCTAAAATTTGTTACTAACAGGATAAAAGCTAAGCTAAATAGTGAGAAATAAAACAGTTTTAAAATACACATCACACACACACACTTTTCCCCCACCCCTCCTTCTGTCCATGGCAGTTGCAGTCAGTAGCGGTTGCTGCTGCTTGCGATGTGAGTTCCCCCACCCCTTGGGGTCACTCATCCATGGGGTGCAGTAGAAGTCGAGTCTCTGCACCCCGATGGGCCTCCGTGGGTTGCAAAGGGACGTTCTGCTTCACCACGGTCTTCACCAAGGTTTACAGGGGACAACAGCTGAGTCCATCCCCTGCTCCGTGGGGTCCCTCCCACAGGAGACAGTCTTTAATAGACTTCTCCAATGTGAGCCCCCCCCTCAGGCAGCAGTTCTTCCACATCTGCTGTCCCGAGGGTCACTTCCCAATAGTGGTACAGTCCGTCCTGGATGAGATGTACCAATGTGGACCCCCTCGCATAGGGCCACAGCTCTCACTTGGGTAAAACCTGCTCCAGTGTGGGTCTGTCTCCCCACAGCTCCACAGGTCTCCTGCAGGACTCCGCTCCATCCTGAGCCTCCCACAGGGTCGCAGCCTCCTTTCAAGCATCCGCAGCTCCAGCACGGGATCCTCCATGGGCTGCAGGGGGTCTCTGTGCCACAGTGGTCCTCCATGGGCTGCAGGAGTTTTAGCTCTGAGTCCTTCCCCTGTTCCATGAGGTGCCTCCTCCCCCCACTCTACAGCGACCTTGATGTCTGCTGCCATCCCATGTTCTCTGTCTCTGGAATTTCTTCTGTGCAACAACCCTCCAATTCTTAGATATGTTATCACAAAGGCATTACTATGATCTCTTATTGGCTTGACCCTGGCCAGAATCCGGATGTCCCTCCTTGGGCCAAGTGTCGCTGGCTCCTATGGGACGGTGGAAGCTTCTAGCAGCTTCTAACAGAAGCCACCTCTGCCGCCCCCCATTAGCAAAAAAAAATTCAGCTACAGAAACCCAGAACAGAATCTTACACTTGCTTTACGATCTGAATGTTCAAAGGTATCTACAAACTGTTTAAACACAGCTGGACTTAGTAAAATTCAGCACAAACTGATTATAGTGATTTCTACATTGAGGACTGTAATATGAATATGTTCTGTAAAGCAGGTTGAAAAACATGAAAGAAGTTTGATTTTTGTCCTTCTTACAAAGTCACTTCTCTTCTGACACTCCAAATGCTGCCGAATTCCAGATCTAGAAATCTATTTTAACTTCTGCAGAGTATTCACTATCATCTTCTGCCCGTCTATATCTCTGTTCCGCAACTTTTTAGTAATCATCACTGATATCTGAATGTCTCTTGGGATCCTGAATAATTTATTCACCTGTATAAAAGTACTGCTTAGTTGTCAAAATTGCATCAGAGTGGAAATGTGCTACCTAAACATCTGAAAATGGCAACACAACTCGAATGAAGTTAGCACTGGCTTAGATCTTCTCTTCTTGCTGAATAAAATTATGTCCCTGGAAGCTGGAATGGTGCAATTCAGCAAGGCCTTTAATGTGATCTATGCTACTTAGCGTCCCTGTGCTATTGGCAAAGGTATTAATGAGAATGAGCTTTCAAGTTCACTGCCACCTGGACTTGCATCTGGCATTTCTGAAGGCAATGATCCAGAGGGTTCTGGTGTTTTAAAACAATGGACATTGATTCCACATATAACACACAGCTATTTCTCCTTTTAACAGCTAAACCTCCATCGGCCAACTTCAGCTGTTTTTTGCTTCCCTCTAAAGATGATAGAGTGCTGTTAGAGTCATAAAGGTAGTATGTTGGCTACAAACTAAAATAACGAAAAAACAAAGCAAAGGAATACTGCTGAAGTGGTCCAAATCTCTTTTGCTCCCTCTCTCACTTAATCCTGATAGGAAAAAATAAACTTTCAGTAGGAAGTTCATACATCTCTTTCTTTTTCTATTTTTTTTTTCTATAAACCATTAAATTGCCTGACTAGCTAACAGTCCACTAAGCTCTTGACAAAGTGATATAATCTTTCTAAAATAAACACTGGAAATGTAGCAGCTGCAAACATTGCTATATTCAGTTCAAAGGTAAGAAATGCAAGCATGGATAGATACAGCTGGGTCCAAATATTGTTGCATTTTTCACTTATTAAAAAAAAAAAGTAAGGATCCCTATTTTTTCTACTGCTTCCAAGTCATACCCAAATGTACAGGAAGACCCACTTTTATATAAGAAGTTGAAGTAGATGTTAGCCTTGTGTAATTTTTGATTCGTTCCTCACTGCTGCGTTTTCCAATGCCTGAGGCAGCACAAATATTATACTCAATGTATTGAGAGATGCTTTCTTCCCAGGAAGGTGAGAAATCTAGTTGCCAGGTGATGATGCGAGTTCTCTTAACTGTCTCTTACGCTATTTATGCCAGAATGCTATTTACCTACGCTTTAGTGTTTTCACTCCCACGTATTAAATCATTGCTTTCTAATTCTCTATTTTTGCCAGTTTGATTCTCTATCCTATGGAAACCTGTGCATGCTCTCTCTCCTACCTTCCTCATTTGAATCTGTGTTAGTACAGGCAATTTTTGGATGTGAGTGAAGGACTATTAACCATGCTTTTTGCAACATACTTGTATATTTGCATCTCTTGTCTGCCTCATCTAAGGAAGGTATAATGTAAGAGGACTGTAGAGGAATAGAAGAGGGAACTCTTCTATTAGCCCCAACTGTCAATGTGCTTCCTGTGTCAGCAGTGGAGAGATGGTTGGTGATGCCCAGAAGAACTGTGACAACATTTTTAGTCCAAAAGATGATATGTGTGTGCAACAGACAACTTTTTGAAAATACTAAGCAAGAATCTATGGGAAAAAATAATACCCCTATATAGGGACAAAATATAGAAATGACTGACTAGTTATAAAAAGTGCAAATAATTTAGCATAAATTAACAATGAGATCCTGAATAAGAATGTGCAGCTCTCAAAGTAACTTCTCCAACAGCTACTGACACAGGACAAAGCAGAGAAAAAGTTATGTCTGTATGTAAAGCACAAGGGGAATAAATACAAAGATGATTCCTAGAGACACAGAGAGAGAACATGAAGATAAAGGGGGAAAGACAAAAAATCTGTGCAGAAGAAAATTTAAAAGTATAAAGTAGTGATGACAGTATGCAAATGCAAAGCTGTGAAGGTATGGAGAAAATTGTAATGGAAAATGCCCTACCTCTAGGTTAATTACAGCCTAAAGACTGTTATGTCAGAGCAGTCAGACAAGAAAAGAGAAGGAAAGCAATTCATCACACTGGGGACAAGAGCAATTAGTTAAAGGATAAGATTTTGCATAAATGTAAGTAGTGTGGAAAAATAGATGGTTTCCAGAGTGTGCAGTAGCACAAAGTATAGGGACAAGGTAGCCAAATTAAAACAAACAGGTAACTGAAGGCCAAACAGAAAATGGTGTATGGATGATTGCTCCAGCCTGAAACAGCTTTCTCAGTTCCATGCAAGAAACACTTCACAACTAAGCAGAGCCAAATTATAATTTAACTAAGAACATATTACCATAGATGGATGTATGTAAGAGGTAGTAGAGCAAGGAAAACACACAGCCTGAAATGTCAGGTGCTGCAGCAAGTGAAGGAGATCTCCCTTTCAGCTAAAATGAGTGAGCCCATGAAATACTGGCACCAAACCTAGGACTAATGATTCTCGTGATAGACAACTGAGGCAGAACAAAAGCATTCAGAATAGCCAGTGCGCTGTGGCAGCCTGTCAGCAGAACTCCTGTGCCACTCATTTGTGACTGTGACAGCCTCCAGCCACATTATACCAAGAGAAGAGTGTTATGCTTCAGCAACCACAGCGCCTTTACTGAGATAAATAAATAAATAATAATAAAAAAGAAACCAAGAAAAGACCCCTGAGAATGGAAATAGTGAAGCAAACTAGTAAAGAAAAGAGCATTGTTCAAGACAGAGTGTTCACACTGGTGAAAAGCAAGATAGTCTTTCAGAAACCAGTTTTCTTAAACTTAGGCAACTTGCATATTAAGAAGTGTCCACTACCAATTATTTAAAACGCAAAAATATTAACTCAAAAAGCAAACAAGTTTACTCTATCTGAGGTGAAAACATGATAATAATTATTTCCAAAAATTTTTTATCAAAGGCGGATATTGACCAATAACACTGCATGTTGCAAGCAATTACTTGAGGTGCTTTTGAATTTATTTATTTACGAATGTTGAGAATACTATTTGCAGTCTATTAAGATAACTGATCTCAAAATGTGTGTCAGTAGCCTCACACACATGTTGTAAATCAATATTCAACAGATGTTTCAAAAGTAAAATGTTTATAGCATTACCCTGGAGTGTTGCTGCTGTAACAGGTAGTGATGAAGTATTCCTTACCATATGGAAATGTTACGATGTAAATGAAGGATTATTCATACATTATAATGCAGTGAAATGGGCCTTGGGCCCTTCCTCCTTCAAAGACTGTTTGGCAGCTTCTGTGTGAGGCTCCGTATCGCCAGAAGAAAAAAAGATAAATGCAAATTAGAAGGCTCTAGCTATGCTGTTGCCTTGAAAAGAGCTTTAAAACAAAGTTGTTCATAAATGAAACACACTCCTGCAGAGGATTCTCAGAAAATTCCACTACAGAGTTTCATGACCAGTGTCCACCCTGCCCAAAGGTGGAAAAATATGCAACACATATTGAGTATGCCACAAAAGGCAAGACGATGGATTAGCAGCCAGAAGGTATTAAATGGGCATGTGATAGAAACTCCAAGAGGTTCCTTTAGAAACAAATAATACTTTTCAGATTGGTTTTATGAAATATGCCCTCATTCAGAAAACATTGCAACGGATAAGTTTGCCCACTAAACAGTACATAAATATCCTTATGTATCGCCAAGTGATGGAAGTTTGAGAAATAAATTGTTCTGCTGCGCTTCATTTGGGACATCACCAGCCATGGCTCAATTATGAGCCACAGAAATCCCAGAGAGGAGATGTGAAGAATTTGACTGGGCAACAAGGCACTTACAGCGTATATACAGAAGGAATGATAAGCTAAAGAGATAAAACTTTGACAAATTGTAGTTTCTGTTCCTTCTGTGGACAAACAAGGTGCCTCTTTACAGTGCTCTGTGCACAATACACTGAGCTGGGTAAGTGGGTGACAGAGCACATCTTTATTTTCTTGTTCCAGCCCCGCTTCTAGGTCATCTCTGAAATGTGCTCTACAACAGTTGGCATCTGTAAGAACGTGAATTTTCTCCTTGGCAAGACTACTCTTCCAGATGTGACATGACATTTTTCCAGGTTCACTACTTAATTTTAAACAAATATTTCCTAAGATGATTTGCATGGAGATTAATATGCATCCCAGACTTTTTGAAAGACTCGGTTACCCATAGATCTTTTTAATAAATTATCAGAGAGTCTGTGAGGGTTAGGATAGAAAACATATGGTAGGTGGCACAGACAGTACAGTATGTGGAACTTTTTCCAGATTCCTACCAAATATTATGTCACACAAGCCAATGACTTATTTGGCACTATTTTTAGCAGCATTTTCTTAAAGGTTAAGTTGTCTGTCTGTCAAATTCCAGATGAGGCACAAAGGACAGAAGAAACAGGTTAATACTGAGAGAAAAGAGTAGCTAGGAACAATTATGTAGTTTGAGAGAGCAGAAGCAGCTTGAATAAAGGTTAGGTTTTAAAGGAAAAAGGAGAAAATGTGGTTATCACTGAGTAGCAGTATATAGAAATTTTGAAAATTAAAAGAAAACCCTAGACTTTATTTTTCCACTCCCCTTGCAGATGATGCAGTACAGCAGCCCTTAGCTAACATGCATTCCACTGCCTCAGAGCTGTACTCCTCCACTTAGGTCATGACTAACTATTTTCAAGAATAAAATTTAATTCCTTTCTATGGAAAACTTTTTTTTTTTTTTAAAGTGGAAAAAAATGCTAAAGATTAACAAAAGCTTCATGATCTAGGCGTTATCACATGCCAATATACCATGACTGCCATATTTTTCTCAGACTAGTATTTGTATTTTTCTCTAAGAAAGGCATCAATCTTGATTATTATGAAGCCATCAATTCTTCATAAGGAACTGTAATGAGGACAAGGAGTAATGGGTACAAATTGAAAGAGGGGAAATTTAGTTTCGGTACTAGGAAGAAAGTCTTCACATGACTCTGTGAGGGCGGTGCAACACTGGAAACTGGAACAGGTTGCCCAGGGAGTGTTCAAGGCCAGGTTGGATAAGACCTTGAACAAGAGACAGTTTGGGATTAGTGAGTAGGTTGGGACACAATGATCTTTAAGGTCCCTTCCAACCCTTAACATTCTATGATTCCATGATTCTATTCTAAGTTGCAAACTGACTCAAGAAATGAGGTTTTTCAGGATGAAATTGCCTTTTATTCTTTGAAGGATAAAAGACACTCAATTGTTTTGAACCCTTAGTATATGGACAATTTTTTTCCTTGATTTCCTATGTTTGGTTGTGATTATGATGACATCTTGGATTCTCAGAATTTATGTCAGTAATTTGATATATTATTCATAAATTTACATTAGTCAATATTAAAATCAGTATATGAAATGCTCAAAATTTTCTGTATTCAAGAAATGCTTCTCATACTTGATTACATGTTTGTCTGATGTGCACTGTGTTCTAATATATACACTGTCAGGCCTTCAATCTGTGACATTAAAGTCACAGGAACCTTATAATTTATTTCAAGGGAAGTGCTTATATAGTACCTCTTCAGTGGTACAAAAATAAACCCTGAATGTGTAACAGCAGAACTCCAACAGAGTTCAAGTAGGTGTGATCACTTTCTTTGACTGATGGATCTGACCAAAAAGATATCTGCAAAGCAAACCTCTCATACAGAAGACCTAAAATTTTTTCAGCAAAGCTTTATACACATATCCGATGAGTGAAGATCTGCCTTTTGGAGGGTGCGGGGTGGGGAGCTACTGTGATATAGGTTTGCTAAAATTAAATAAAAAGATTTTGTGAAAAACGAGGGAGATAACTAGGAAGTTTTCTCAACTAAAAAAATTGGTTCATACACGTTACCATAGTTTTAGGTTTTCTGACACTTTTAAGAGTTCTAAATTGGAAATAAATAGGAGTTCATCAAAGCCAAATTACCTTTTCCTGTTTCTTTGCTTCATTCTGAAGTTAAAAATACAAGACCATGCTCAGCTAGCAATTACTTTCTGTGTTCAGAGCTGTGAAAATGCATTCTTGAGAGAACATGTCCTCCCACGCTTTTATTATTTTTCTTTTTCTTCATGACCTAAATGCTGGCACACTTCAGAGATTTATATCAGCTATGTAAGAAATTCAGAAGGTCAGTTTACCAAAATCTGATTATGTATGGATAAAGCAGGTGAACTTTAGTACATTTTCCAGGAGAAGAATCCTGCTTATAACACTTTATCGTGCTTTAATTTCACCTCATGATAGTCAGTCTATCCATCTCACTGTGATCAATTTTTATGCTGATTCTTTTTATTTTTTATCAATCTTTAAGGTTGATAGCATTTTCTGCACTAAAAATTCTTTTTAGCAGTATTATTCTGAAATTATTCGTTATCTCTTTTTCTGTTACTCCTTTTAGTTTTGAAGTGGCTAATGTCAGCTAATAAGTGATAGACAACTTAAAGCTTTTTTTTGACAGCAACTAATATATTTTTTCTAATATATTTATAAAAGTTTTACTGAACTTAATAGTTCAATTTCTATTCCGCCTGTTAACATTATCATTTAATATTTCATTGGCTTATGCCCAGGAATTCAGTGACCAACCTAGGAAACATTTTTAGGTAGACGCATTTTTCTGCATTCATGAAAATTTTTTTCTTTAGTTTTCTAGGTGCACATGCAGCTGAAATCGTGCATAAAGTCTAGAAAAGTCAAACTGACAATGCAACTTTTTCATGTGGTATCATGTGTGTGGAGTTGCCTACAGGAGAGCTGGAGAAGTACATTTTACAAGGACATATAGTGACAGGATGAGAGAGAAGGGCTTTAAATGCAAAGAGGGACAGTTTACATAAAATATTAGGAAAAATTCTTTATTAAGATAGTGGTAAGACACTAGAAGAGATTTTCCAGAGAAAATGCCTCATCCATGAAAGTGATCATGGCCAGATTGCAAGGGGCTTTTAGCAACCTGGTCTAGTGGAAGATGTCCCTGCCCACAGCAAGGAGATTAAAACCAAATGAACTTTAATGCCTCTTCCAACACAAAGCATTCTGTGATTCCATGATTCCCTATGAAGGAACAGATGTAAAGGTAAATGGCATCACGGACACTGGCAGTTCCACACTCTATGAGATGTGGTGCACTGCCTCCACACTGCAGTGAAATTCTGCTCTAAGAGCTGGTGCACACAGCTGGAGTACTGTGGACGGAGGCGCTCGGAGACAGATTGTATATGACCAGTATTGATCCACAAAACGTCCGCTTTATTTATAAAAAAATGCCTTTTTATACACTTCTTCTACACCTCGACGTGGCATTATTAGTTACATAAAGATAAACATGCCCTATTGACCATTCTAATTGAATTATGGCAGATGTCAATAAGAGGTAGAAATACCTGTTTATCCCTTGAGACTCCTCCTGGAACTTGGGACAGATCCTTCTTTGTTCTAGCTACAGAGTCCAAAGTCATAATTACTTCGCAAATTCTCACTATCTGTGCTTCAGCCCTGCTAGCAAGGCCTAGAGAATGCAGACTGAATTTGCTCACACAAATCTATTCTCACCACGGGGTACACAGTTCCTGAGTGCATGTGCTCACTTAGGTATTAAGTTCCAGTGGCCATGTGAGTGCCAGGATGGTTGTTTTCCCAAGAGTTTAATTCTCCCTCTGAGTATAAAGAAAGTCTTTATTTTCATAGTATCTTAAGTTGGGTAACTTGTTCCTTCCCTTTTCTCTTATACAAGAGAGGTTGAAGTTGCTTTTGGTGAATCATGCAGTCTACCCACTACCACAAGATAGGATCATCCCTGGCAAATGCTTTTCCAGTTTCTTTTTGAAAAAAAAACAAACATAGAATTTCCAGGTAGGCCATGTTATCATTAGACAATTGTCCTAAGTTCTAATGTAAATCTTTCTTCTCTGTAATTTAATCTTCCTATTCCAAGTATGGATAAGAGGTTATGATTTTCTGTTTGAAGTTGCTTTTAATAGGTTATTGCTTAGGGAGTTCTTCAAGCATTGAATTAATTGATATGGTAGAATAGAATCTTTCCACTGAAAATTGACATTTTCCAATGCAAATTAGTTTAATAAATAAAAGCACAGTTGGGTGAAATTATTTAATACATTACACAGTTATTTAGCTCATAGCCTATAACTTCATGTACTGTAGATTGAGCCATTGAGATAATTGCAACAATATTAAGCTAGAATAATTACAGAAAGAGAATGTGGCCTTAGAAGATCAGTTCATATTATATCATATTATATATAAAATTCAATTTATCACCGGATTGCAAGAAATGCAATGTATTATATTAAAAAAATAATTAAAAAACAAAGAGGAATAAATTTGTGCATAACATGTTGTAGTAAAGATAGATTTAGCAGGACATTAGGAATCAAGTTTCCTATTGTCAATCCAGTCTCTGAACATGAAATAGGAAGAGTACCCTAACTTTCCTAGTCCAATGATTTTTTTTCCATTTCTACCCTAGTTTATTCTTGCTGTTGTTATTATTATAATGTATTTTGTCATTATTGTTGTAATTTATTGAGTAATGACTATCAGTTGATTCTTACTTTTTTAAGATGTGCAATACTGTGAAATAGATCTGCAATATACATATTATTCTCGCTAATTAAGTACATTCTTGTTTACTGACTGTACATCATGATAGCATATTTTCCTAAATATAAGACATATTGTTAATTAGAGAGCTCCACTGAGAGAAAAAACAATAATTTGAAAATTCACATTATTTATTTGAGATTATTTGCTTACCTGACAATTCATGGACTGGCAATCATTGCAGATTATAGAAGTACCAATAAAATGAATTAGTATTGTAAAATAATAATAGGAAGGAAAATTTAGATTTTTTTTCTCTATTTCCATCCTTTTGAGCCATTTGTAATTTTGTGTGCCTCTGACACAGTTCATTATTTGTTTACTCTTAATAATTTTGACAGAAGCAGAAGCAGGAATCCATACAGTAACAAATCTCAATTCATTTAAGCTTCACAATTACTCACTGCCATATAATCTCGCCCCCAAAAAATCAAACAGGTATTTAATTAGAAAGAACCCTGATATTTATTATTTGAAGGGGCAGTGTTATAGAAAGCTTTCACTCAGCCTCTTCACCAGGTGGAGCTCACTCTGCTGTGATCAAGGGAGAAGCTTTTGGCTTGCCCAGGCTGAGGATGAAGCATTTGGAGTGGTGGCTCACAAATAATGGCAACAGGCTGCAAAAAAACCCTGCTGCCTAATGTTCTTTCATGGGTTTATTAATGTAACATGGGAAGAAAAAGGACAAAGTAGTACAGTTTAGCACATACAACTCTTTATCTCTTTATCACAGAAGAAATACTACTGATCAGTAATAAGATTTGACACTTCATTAGGCCCCCTGAAAGATTTGACTTTGGGCACTCCTGGCCACCAGTAGTATTTGTGAGGAGGTCTCCAGCTGTTCCTCAAATAAGATATGGTGCATTATAAGAAAAATACCCCGTCTTATGGTGCATTATAAGAAAAATACCCTGTCTCTTGTGTCCTGAAAATGCTATGTTCATGATGGATCTCAACATCTGTGTGAAAGACCTCTCTTTGGGGACAGCTGGGCAGGCAAAGGTGGTGGGCTCCGTGCTTTGGCTGAGCAGCACAGCCAGCTGCACTGTCCCCGCTCCATGGACTGCAGGCCAGAGTCTGCTGGGGCTGGACACAGGTTTATTCTCTGTAATGCATGTGGCAGTGGGAATGTGTGTGATGAAAATAGTCACAGTGGGGCTTGCAGTGCAGATTCTTCTCTGTAAGTCTTTTCAGTGCCAGATACAATTTCTCTATGACCACTTATTGATAGACATAGTGGAGATAGTGCAGTAGAGTCTACATTTATCTCCTTATTCCCCAAAAGGATGGTTTACATTGATTTTGGCTTAGCATAGCTGATATTTACAGAACAGCGCACTGACTTTCCACAGTGCTATGCATGGATTGTTTTGCATCGGCTTCCCTGTAAATGCAGGTGCATCAACCCAGGGAGATCTGGAAAGAACAACTGGTATCAATCCTCGCAAATTTTATTTGTTAACTTGGAACTCCTCTGGAGAACATTTTCACAGCAGTGTAGATTAGGAAGATTAGTTGTGTCCCCTGTTGCGGGACTTTAAGCTTTGGAGGTACAAATCTGTGCCTTTAACTGAGAGCTGCATGCTGACAGGTACTCCACTATATTTCAGGGAAAATTGACTTTACTTTTTCAATGAACATCCCTTTCCATGAGCTTTCACGTCCTACTTAGTGTCACTTTACTGTGTGGTTGCATTTATAAAATAAATGGTTCCTGCTGAAGGACAGTGGGGTAGCCAAAATAATTTATTTTGGTTTTTATTGTCCAATCAGGTCCTAATGCCACATATGAATGTTGCCATTGTGCATGTTATGCATGTGCACTTCTCTCACAGTCTGAAACCTGTGTTTCTTTGCTCAGTGGTTACATTATTTAGGACCAAATAACAAGTAAAAATAGCTCAGCAGACTCTACTGATCTGCTCTGTGTCTGGCAGTATTAGAGAAGATGAGGTACACCTGGGTAAAATTGATACACATTAAAAATAAATATGCTAAAGCAGCTAGTAAAGAAACTAGAAGCTCACTGTATCTTCACTTGTAGACTGCAGTTTCTCTTTTAAAATTTAACAAACCATGACAACATTCAGTGTTATTACTTCTTAATCTATTTGGATAATAAACAGCGAGACCTATCCTTGCTCCTATGCACTTCCTGACTCTGATCCTGCTAAACTTTACTGCCCCTTAGACTTTTACCCTGTACGTAATTTCATCAAGTTTTTTACAAAAGTTAGTCAAGAGCTTTTTGCTTTGTTTTTAAAAATAAACTACTTTTTAGCATGGTGTTTTGTAGTGTTATGGAAAGAAAAGGCATTTTATGCCATTACTCTTCTCTTTCTGCATCTCTTTGCCAAGTAATGGGGCACAGGCAGTGGAAATACTTTTTCTTAAAAATCAGCCCTTTCCAAGTCAGCACTACTATAGAGCAAACCAGTAGTAAAGACAAGAAAGGTAGCAGAGGTTGTTTTTCTGAAAGCTCAGTCAGGTTGTGTCAGACTTATCCAAAGAGAGGACTGGGAGGGATTTTCAGGTTGAAGTTTGATTTTCTGCATGTTTATTTGTCTCCTGTACTCAGTCATAGAGAAATCCTCTCTTAAAGTCTGACACAAAATGAGATGCGTCGCCTAGTTGTAGCCATGTCAAAATTCGGCATCTAAGGTTGTGTCATCTTTCACTGTTGTTACAGGCACCCGTCAGATGTATCTTAAGCATACATTTTAGGATGAAATCAAGTAAGACATACTTTTTCTTGACATCATCAGAAAGACAGACTAGAAAACTAATGGATAGTATGTACCTAAGTAAGTGGCTGCTGCATTCTGAATTTCACTGTAAGAGTTGGAAACAAGCAAATAAAACTATCTCACTGAGATTTCTAAGTAGATAATTCTGAGCACAGTATATTTGAAATTTAAATAATTTAATAATTTAAAAATAGAATTAGTTCTGTTTCAAAAGGAGGAATAGGAGTTATTCCAAGAACACTGTCTTTTAGAACACTTTTTTGTTGGTATCTAATATGAAACTTATCCATTTTACTAAATAAAACCCCAAAATTTTCAGCTGAAATGAGTTTGCGGCCTCTGTAAAAAATTCAGTAGTTTCCCCCTTACTATGAATATAATTTATAAATGGATACAAACAGCAGAATACCCATGCTTTTGTAGTTTTGTAAAATACTTGACATTGAATTGTTGCATTTCTTAAAGTTAAGCTTGCATCTGGAGAAGACCAAAGTGTCAGGTTGTTTTCTCTATTTTTAATTCTGATCAAAATGTGTCTTTAATTCATCCTTGTGTTATAAACATTAGAAATGTGTTAGAAATCATTAATTTCTGTACCTGAAGAGCTTCCACTAGCTTCTAAGCAATTTTATGTTTGTTTTAATTGTTAACTGTAACAGCATAATTTCTTTAATTTCAAGGAACAATATATAATGAGAAGTGTGGGCTATATAAATCCTCACTTTTTAATATGCTGTTTGTGGGCGCTTTTTTTGTTTAGCAGAACATACATTTTTCCCCCTCTGAAGTCCTCGTAGGGAGTTGTTCTACCAGACTGTCTGAAACACCGATTTTAAAATTGGTAACATATATAACAGCTTATACAACATGAAGTCACATAAACCATAGGTTTTGAAAGATTCAATGTAATATAGGAAGACAAGGTACAATAACAATCATGGCAGAACAGTGTTACAGAGTGTAGGAAGTTTTGAGGTTGTGACAGCTTCATTTTGTTCAGTGTTGTAGCTGAGAAGACATTTCTTGCAAACAAATAGATTTTTATATATTTATGAGCAAGTCCCTTCCTCTCTCCCCCCACTTGGGGCCGAACGGAATGGTCATGGAAGGAATATTAAAAAAAAAAAAAAGA
>VWZG01001039.1:0-49738 GCA_013396735.1 Grallaria varia | reverse complement strand
AAAAAAAAAAAAAAAAGACTAAACAAGAGAGTTGAATAAGAACAAGATACAAGTATTATACAAGACAATCTAATTTCTCTCACACAAGTAATTGAAACATGTAGAACCTGGATTTTCTGTCCTAGGCTCACTGGGTAGTTTCTGACACTATCTCTCTGCAGCACCCTGCGCTCAGAACTGGCAAACTTCTTTCTCCCGTTTTCCACCAGTATAACAGTGCCAGAGCTGAACAAACATCAGTGACTCTGAGCTGCCTGACCGAATGAAATATGGTCCTGCCCGCAGCAGGGGGTATGAACGACATGGTCTTTAAAATCCCCACCCAAGACAAACCACACTGTGATTCTATTCTATGACTTCAAGGATCAATGCACAGCTATAACTGACTGAAGGGCGACAGGAGAAGAGGGTTATCTGTGGTGGCTACGGCAGGGCTGGTAGTGCTGCAGGATACAGGTGCGACAAGGCACTCTGGTTTTAGTTCTCTTCTAATCAGCTGGGTCCAGTTAAGTGCATTTGAACAGCATCTGCAAAAGTCCCTTGGGTCCCGCAGGCTTTGTGACACCATCTTAGCTCCACAATAAGAGACTAAGACTCCTAAAAAGCTCCTAAAAGTCTAATGCACAAGAAATCTGCAACTGGTAAAGGGAACAAATTGTAGGGACATCCGAGCTCTTAGCTCTTACTGTTTTGGCTGTGTTAGAACATCATGCAATTCTCTCTGATGCCCACAAGAGCAATTACTGAGAAGATACAGGTCACACATTTGCTTGATCTAAGGGAATTCAAGCAAAGCCTCTGGGAGCAGGCTGCAGCTGAAAGGCTAGGCAGGTAGAAGGTATCCTGCTTGCAGTCTGTTGGATTTAAAACCAAGATTTAATGGGATTAACAAAATTATGGAGGCTACAAGAAAAGAATCCTGGTAATGTGGCTTTTTGGGTTTGAGGTGAGCTCAGAGTTCTGGTTTTGCTTCATAGTTTTTGTTGCATTGAAAACCTGATGAAGACCAATTCAAAAAGGAGTTCTAGGGAAAAACTTACAGATCCCCCTTTTCAGAGGCATGCCCTGAATCACTGGGCTGTTCGCAGCCACTTGTTCACTGCCCTCTGGGTCCAGATGTCTACTGTCTGCACTAGCCCAGTGTCAAGACTGACAAGGTTTCACTTCTAAGGTAAATGGGATCTGGGATGAGTCCCAACATGTCTCATTTCTAGTTCTCATAATTTTCTTGTGGGCAGATGGAGAAGGTCCTTTTTGTGCTAAATGAAACACATTAAATCATAAAACTTGCCACTGAGATTTGATGACACAAATGGTATCTGGACATGAGTGAGGAACTACTTTGAAAGATTAATATATCTGGTATCTTATCCATTATCTGCAAAGTTAAAATGAAAGATGCTTCTTTTTCTTCATCTCATTATGTCTTATACTATTTGCCTGTTTATATAATGCTTCTTGTATTTCCACCCTACAAATTTTCATGTCAAATATAAGCCTGTTGATTCCTACTAGAACAAATATTTTACCATACTTTAGAAAGTCTGAGAAGCTGAAGTGATTTGGACTGTATGAAATTGAATGGACTGAGCTACATGACTATAAAAATAATTAATATATTTTCAACATGTAACATAAAATGGGCTTCTTTCCTTTGGGGATAATAAAAGCAGATTTTTTAAATTAAAAATAATCCTTGTTTCTTTTCCAGTGAAAACAGTCCATTGTAAATTAATAAATACAAATATGTTCTTCCCCATGTACTGGTTGTGCATATGTTTAGTTATTATATTACATTTTTAGGCAGGTTTACCTAAGAATACCACAAATGTAGTTTTTGAAGTATATTCTCTCTTACCTTTCTCTCTATTTATTAACCCTGTATTCCAATTTTGACTTGAAATCCCATCCTTTTGCCATAAAAGTTCTTCATAAAGTGATTTTTATTACAGCAAATGGTCACTGAAGTGCATAGGATCTTTTGAAATCTCCGCCATGGGAGGTCCTTAAGAACAGGTTCCGCAAACATCTGTCGTGTACAGATCCTGCCATGAACTAGAGGAATAATCTTATAACCTCTTGAGGCTGTTTCTAGGCAATGAGTGTATTTTATATGTGATTAGGTGTACACCATGAATGAATTGTGTTAAAACTGCCAACACTACCTGAATTATTTCTAAATAGTAATAGGTGTGCAAGGAGAATTTAGAAAACAGACAAAAATTTATGTTTTCTTTCCTTCTGTTCAGAAATGAATCCTGCAATTGTGCTGCATGGAAAACTCAATCCAAATGGTTGGAGAATTCTTCAGGTTTTCAGCACCTGGTAGGGATCTTGTTTGCCCCATCTGTCTCTGATATTTGAGGATGAAACAAGTGTTCAGTAATAACTAATTTGTTTCTCTGTGTTATACTCATTGTGCAAAGATAGCTCATTTAGAACAGGACGTTTGCAGCATAGGTTTCAAGAAAGGTGTTCATAACATTTTGCAGCAATTATTTATAATCTTGACAATAAATATTTCTTTCATGTAACTGGTAATTTTTATGCCCTGGTGTCAGTGGTAAATGGCTATAACCCATCAGTCAATCAGCTGGCACCAACTGGCACCCGGCTGTTATAAGGCTCTTTTGTAAAAGAGATTGTTAATATTACAGCAATATTTTTTCCATCTGTGAATCTCAACACAGGATCACAAGACAGCATCTGCATCTGCAGTCTGTTTACAGAGAAACCAATGCTTAGAGAGAAGTAATTTGTTTAGTCACCAAGTAGACTTGCAGCAGAACTGGGACTAGGACCAGATTTCCCAGAGTCCCCCTTTAGTATCTGATTTACACAGCTACAATTCTTTCCTTGATTTTCCCTCCCGTCTCTGCCCTCCCCACCATCCTGTTTCCATTTCAGACATGCAGTTCCCACTCTCTTAGGTTTATGCTGCAAAAAAGCAGACAGTACCACAGGAACTTGGCTTCTGCTTCACTTTTTCCATAAGAAACAAGCTTGTATTAAAGAAAACATCAAGTAAAAGAACAGAAGAAATAAACACTATATTGCTGCATAGATTGCAACGTTATTTTAAAATATCTTGAATTAATTTGCTATTATATCTTCCTGTTTGCTAGACACAACTGTCTATAATTGCCTGAAAATAAAATTACTTGCTTACTGTTTTTTGAGTTCTTTATTTCTTCCTTGTACTCTAAAATGTTCTTTAGCTAGCTATTATGGGCAGAAAAATTAATCAGTTTTCTACAAGAAAATTAGACATTTACACTGCCCAAATGGCTAACCATGTACAAATATTATATTAAAAACCTTGCTTTTGACTATGTTATAGACTCCAGTTCTTCTGTTTATCTTCAACAGAAAAATGTAAGCATGGTATCCTTTAGTAAATATTACTTCAGACTGAAAATTTATTATTATCTTGTGTGAGATGAAAAACGATCATTTTATTTTAAGCTCTTGTTCAACTTGTATACAAAAGTATTTTGTCAGGCCTGATAAATGTTTATTTTAATATCTCAAAAATATAGAAGTATATTTCATTTCTTTTCCATGGGATTGCCTTTTTTTTTGTTTGTTTTTGCCTTAGATTTATAGAAGATCAATGATGTCAATAGATTTTATCATATGTTGGACATTGAGAAGAATTGTTGAAATGTACAGTAATATTGAGCTTTCACTGTAAATTCTTCAGTAAAAGACTTTTAATGCTTTTTATTGTGACTTTTTAAAAAGAATTTATCCCTGTAATATATTGTGAGACTACAAAATTTTGATTAATTATTCCTTTTCTACCAAATTAAAGTTAATGAAAGTTAAATATAAAGCAGTCACCTTTATTTTTCAAAATAAATTGAGGCATATAGCCCAGAAAGTCAGAAAACTCTCATTTTATTGCAGAGCGCCTAGGTTTCTCCTGTATGTGGTATTCTGAACCATGGGTTGATTGATGGAGATTACTTTTCTCCCATTTATTCATCTATGTGCTTCACAGCTTTTTGTTTGTGTATTTTCGTTTTTTTCTTCCCAGTGGTGTTTCTCTAAATTTATACTGAATTCCAAATACAATATTTTAAAAAGTGTACTGAAATATTTACTTAAGCAACATTTGCTTACTTAAGCAAAATATAAACTGCATATACATATTTTGTCGTCGTTCTGTGTGATGCTTTAATATATGGATGTGAGGATATTTGATTAGAAGATATTTCACTTAAAATCAAACAAACAAACAGACAAATAAACAAAACAAGAACAAAAGGTAAGAAAAATAATTAATTTCCGGATACACAAATCCTAGTAAATGGAAACAATAGAGATGACAATAACTATCAAAGGAAGAGCAGGGTCAGACCTTCAACATTCATGTTTATGTGAGTGTTGGAGGTGTTTTTGGGGCAGACATTTCTTTGCCTGTTCTGGGCAGTGTTGTCAGATGCGCATTTCGTGTGTGAGTATCTGGATTTTCTAAGTACATGCTCAGCCTTCTACAGACCCAACCTGCGCATGGGAACTGAGCAGAAAACAGATTAGGAAGCAAAACGGTCCTGGATTAGGCTTCTCTTTATAGTGAGACAGCTACAGTAAACTGACTTAATAGATTGTCTTTAGGCTCACACATCTGAAATAGATGGCCCTACTCTTCACTGTGCCAAAATGTGTATTTCTTAGTGATTCTCTGAGAAAAGATTTTACTTTTTGTTCATCCCTGAGCTTCTAAGCAATCACCTGCCTAATCTAGTCTGCCTAAGGTAATTCTAGAAGTTACAAGAGTATAGAAGTGCAATATTGTGTCAGGCAATACTCTAAATGGGAAAATAACTGTTGGAAATTGAAGGAAAAAAAGGCTCAGCATAGTGTATTCAGACTTTATTTTTTTACAGATTTGTTTTGCTTAGGGAAATAATTTGTAATTTCGTGATAGCTAGAAATAACAGCTTGGGAGAGGATAGGATAATGCAGGTGGTACATTTAAAAAAAAACCAGCTGAAACTCAAAAAAGACTCGAGTTGGTTGACTTAAAGAGAAGCTCTGTCAGTGAGGTCAATCTGAGCAGTGAAATACTCACCAGATGAAAGCAAAGGAAACTCTCCTGCCTGAATGTCTTAAACTTGGTGAGGCAAATCCCTTGAAAAATAGATGAAATGGGTTGAATAGGTGCATTTGAGGTCCAAGCTTTGGAGAAGTTGTATGAGAGAAGCAAAACCCTCTTGTCATTCAGGAAGGTGCTGACTTTGATTTGCTGAGTCAGGATGATTAGAAAGGATCAGTAAGGACAAGGACTGGAATGGCAAAACTTCCAGCATACATGAACTGCTGCTCTCCCAGCAAAGCAGTACTAAATGTACACACACACACACCTTTGAGGCTCTGTAAGTGGGAATCACGGAGTTAGTGGATTCCTAAACCAGCTGGAAAGAAAAAGACCTAGTAGATTCTTGAAATTGCAAATCAGGATCCCTCACCCTCAAGAAACACATAAAAAGACAAAGACACATCAGTCCCTCTCAGCATTTCAGCTATATTGCATATTGTCAGCATGAACACTTAGTCAGGTGGTACTCTCCTAACCCTACATGCACCAAAAAAAAAAAAAAAAAATTAAAATAAATAAATAAATAAATAAATTCTGTGGAGCTTTAGTGATCCTTTCAGTCTGGATCAATTGACACAGGAAGGAGCCAGGTGAGAACCAGGTTGCTTCATTTCTTGGCTAGTACTACTTTGCAACAAGGAAACCTGTTAAATGACAGGATGTAATAGTTCTCCTCTACCTTTTCACAACTTCACCCTTCGCCAGGGGAAACAAATTGACCCTTCGATTGTTATGGTCAACAGTTGGAGTGGCTCAGAAAAAAATCTTCAGTGTGCATTCCCATGGATTTTGTAGTTCTTACTCAGCAGTACGGGTTTTTTTCACAATAGTCAAACTGGATGCTTCTTTTGGCTAAGTCTCCCAAAACAGCACCTGCTCTAAGGATTTTACATGTTATCATGTCCAAAGCCACTTTGTTGGATTTTGAGTAATTCCAAGGATGAAGACTTCACAAATTCCCTAGTCAAGGTGTTCCAATTCCGATAATGCTTAAATAGGTAAGACTTTTCTCTCATAATTGAAGATAATATCCTATATTTCAGTGTTGTTTATTCTTTCTTTTTGTGGACACTACTGATCATGATTATTATCTTAAATATTTTTTCTGGTCAGCTATTTATAGCATGACAGAATAAAGCAGAGGGAAACTCAAAGCCCTAAATATACTATGATATGTGAAACAATTGCTTTCTAGCTAGCCCAGCCTCCTCATGCAATTTCTACAGACAAGACAGGGTGTGCTCGCTCCCATCCTGTTTAAGCAGCAATATTGTACTCTGCAAAGTAATTTTTATTTCAAAGGGAGCATGACAATTTTTTTTTTATCAAACTGAAAACTTTTAAAAATATATTGCTGTACATTAAAACTTCATTCCTTCAAGCACTTTTCTTAAAACATCAGCTGTTTCCTAGCAGAGGGAAGTATAATTTTCTACAGACTATTTTTCTGCTTTTTTTAGATACCTCAATTTTTTTTCCTGTCATTTGCATAAGATATGCTCTTCAAGTTTGTCTTTGTGTTCCACCTAGAATAAGTAGGTTTTGGTCTACTTTCATTTCTTACCTTCATTTTTCACATTTTATGAACTATCAGATTTTTAGAGATACATGATTTGCATAGGAAGGTGTTTTGCCAGCTTCTAGTTTGCCAACTTTTTTTTTTACCTGTTCCTGTTTCTTTCCTTTTTACCTTTTCATTTAAGTGGAGGATCTTTCTACAAAATCCCATACAAAGATTCTCCCAGATTTCCATATAACTCTGGAAAATTATAATCATGCTGTCATAGAAGTTCCTTCATACATAGCTTCGGCATTCACAATTTTTAGTTGGAACTCTCAACATAAGCATCCAAGGTGCATCATTTTTGAGCACTGTGGAAAAGAAAACACGAAATGTAAACCTGGCATTGAATTCTCATACTCATAAGGTTATTGCTAAAGTCTTTTCTTCTCTCTCCAATATAAAACATGCCGTTTCTGTGTCATCCCCTGCAGTCTAAAATCTTAGATATCACGGAATTTTATCAGCATCCTAGAAAAGATGGTTAACTTTGCCATCATTGGAAAGACTGAAGAATTGGCTCAGTTTTCCATATCAGACATGAGGAGCCTTTGCGGTTATGTGTAACACACGAAGACAAACCTTGATGCATATATCTTATCAGCCTTGTAGAGAAATAATAAAACTGGAGCTTCTCATGTTTAAAAAGACTCATAGCCCTCATTGTCAGAACTTAGAGCCAAAGCCACCAACCTTTATTAACCTGTACTTTAATATAACCATTATTCTTTGTAGTCTAGCACACATATTACTAAATGCAGAACTGCATTTATATGTACTGATTTGCAGAAATTGCTTTTCTGTCACTGAAATGTGTTTTCATTAGGCATTTGAAGGATAAGAGCAGTTTGCCTTTAATCTATAGAGGTTCTGTCTTTACACAGCCAAATGACATTGGGAGGGGACTAATTTTTCATTTTCAGGAAAATAAATCTTTAATTCCACACTCTACATGAGAACTTTGCCACTGAATTTAGTGTAGTTATAATTTTACCTTCATTTTTAACTTTCTCTTTCCACAGGTAATCACTCTGTCGTGAATTTTTTGCCTGAATCTGACTTTTAATGACTGGACTAAAAGCAAAGAGGCCTTTTCCAGTTTCTGATGAAAAGTGGACAATAAATTTAAACCACTACTTTAAAATTAAAAAAATAAATAAATTAACAAATGAAAAAAACAGATACAAAGACTGCTGCAGTTAATTGTACAAAGGGAAAAAAATATCCTTGCAAAGAAAATCAGCAAATGTAATTCTGACTTGCTTGGACAATGCTTTCAAACTTTTGTCAGTACAGGCGAGGAATATACATTGAGCATATTCTTACAGGTGGCTGAGAAGATGAATGTGTAATAAAAGTAATTAGGATTGAGTAATCTATGGGAAACTAAAAGGTGAATGTTCTAATATTTTACAGTTATCATAATGTGTCATCTTTGGAATTAAGGTTGTGCTAGCCAAAATGTTTTGACAAAATATTAATCTGCATCTCTATACTCATTTTACCTCACATGCACCTTGAAATTTAGCTGACAAAATTATTCATTACTTCTTATTCCAGAATGCTGCATGTTGCCTCTAGGGCTGTTATGCAGCTATACAACATATGTCAGAGGGATAAGGTATTTCAGTGGTATAGGGAGACATTTCTCATTGGCCTCAAATTAGGCATGCTGTTTTAAGAAAGGTGTTTTTAGATTGCATTGTGATGCATTTTAATTTGTCTTTTACAACAACACTTGTAAGTTATCTAACCTAAAAAATATCATTTCCTTTTTGGGAAAAATTACTATCAAATACACCTTCCATAAAGAAAATACTCCAGTGTTGGTTTGACCCTGACTGGATGTCGGATGCCCACCAAAGCTGCTTTGTCACTGCCCTCCTCAGCTGGGCAAGGAACAGAAAATATAACTAAAAGCTCAAGGCTGAGATAAGGGCAGGGAGAGATCACTTGCCAGTGACTGTTCATGGGCTAAACAGACTCCACTTAGGGAAATTAAATTTATTGCCAATGCAATCAGAGTAGAATAACAAGAAGTAAACCCCAATTTTAAAAGCACCTTCCCATCACCCTTCCCTTCCCTGGCCTCAGCTTTGCTCCTGTTTTCTCTCCCAGTTTGCCCGCAGTAGCAGAGTGGTACAGGGACTGGGGGTTGCCATCAGTTCATCAAATGTTTCAGATGCTCCTTCCTCTTCAGGGGAAAGAGTCCTCATTTTCTTCCCCTGTTCCAGTTCCAAGGGTGCAGTCCTTCAGGGACAGGCTGCTCCAGTGTGGATTCCCTGCGGGGTCACAGGTCCTGCCAGCAAACCTGCTCCAGTGTGAAGGCCTCTCTCCATGGGACCACAGGTCCTGCCAGAAGCCTGCTCCAGCATGGGCTTCCTGTGGGATCTCAACCTCCTTCAGGCATCCCTCTGCACTGGCTAAAACCCGGTACACTTACATACACAAACTAGGTACATAAACACTTCATTAAGTAGCAATTAATGACACAGTTGGAGCACATGACAGCCCATAATGCCTAATGCCATGAAAGAAAAGTCCGAAGCACCATGTCAGGTCCTGGCACTTACTAGACATAATGAGTGAAACAGAACAAAAGCAAAGACATTCATTTTTTGGAGAGGAAGATACTATCTAAAGAATTAGAGCTTCCATTTGCACTTTATGTTAAATCTGCCATGCAATATAGAGTACATTTTACCTATTATTGTGATAGGAAGGAAATATCTCTATGTCATAGGATTTGAATATGCATTCAAGCCTGATATCTCTTCTACTCCAATAAGTTAAATAGGCAGAAACATTAAATGCATGTCTAAAAATCATGTCACCAAGCGCTTATTTACTGGACTTGATTTTCTGATGATGGATTGAGATTGAACATCAGACATATAAAATGAGGTCCTCTGACCTGGTTTTTAATGAAGTTTGAAGGAGATAACAAGTAATTAGACTCATGGGTTGATGTCCATACAAATAATATAGACCAGACGTGCCAGATTAAGTGGTGTTGTCCTTAAAATGATAAACTATTGAGCATTACACATCCCATGCATACGCAGGTCAGCAGTGAGTTCTTATAGCATGTCCAGGTATAGAGCATGAAGGTTGCCAGAGGCACCTGGGAGCAGCTTCAGATACTTTTGTGATATTCACAGGTCCAAGGTCGAAGCTGAGGTATGATTCACTGTGTTCCTATGTGTTTATTTCTGGAGAATTGAAACATATCATTATTTCTGCTATTTTTGGTTTACTTGTGTAATTAAAAGACCTGCCAGTTGCACTTTAAGTAACTAAATGAGAAAACTGTTTGTGAATAAAATATATATATAGATTTATATTCATATTTATATATCTCCATATATACGTGTAGAAAATTGAATGTCATCTATGCAGAAGCAGTAGCATGTGGTTTTGATTGCACAAACAGGATGGAAAAAATTACATTGAGAAGAAAGTAGATTCAAAAATTTGGAAGAGGAGATGTGAATCATGTGGACTGTCAAGTTCATATATAGTACTGTGTACTTATAGGATGATATTGCTTTGAGCAGTACTATAAAACATGAAAAATATACGTACCACAATGAACTCCAAGAAACATACCGTCTCTTGCATAAAAACTCACATCCGTCTCATTCTCAAATGAAGCAGGTCCTTTAATTGCATTTCATCTTTCTACTATCCACAAATGGGCTGGATGGGTAGAATTTCCTGACTTTTCTCCACCTTCAGGAGACAGCCAGTTCAACTGTTAATGCTACTGTTCTCTGACTGAGAAGTTACATGGCTACTGAGGCATAGAGAGACAATCTTGGGATCCTAAAATCTGTATGGCTCTGTTGCCAGGAAAAAAAGCTCCAAATCCACTAATTTTTTTTTTTATTTTTTTTTCCAGTGCGGTCCTCGATATGACCTTACAAATAGATGTGCTGGCACGAGACATGGCCTGACACGCAGTGCGTGAAAGTGGGACTGCATGATTATTTGTCTTCATAATGGTCGTGCCTGCTGAACATGAAACCGTGGATGATAGGATTCATAGTTTTTTCCCTATTTTCTTTCAGAACTTCCTGATGCTATTTTCTATTACTATTATCAGTACTGTGGGAGTATATCAAGATCCCTAAGGTATCATATAAATGTATAGTAAAAGACAATTCTGGTGCCCAAAACTGACAAGAGACAAGGCAGAGGAGAATCTAAAGCACAGAGAGGGGATAAACAGCCTTTCTAAGGTCATACTTAAAGAGTATAATCACAAGACTCAAGCCAGTGCCTCACCTACTGAGCTGTCAAACCCAGGTGGGAATACTTCCAGCTGTGTGGGGTAGGAATCTCCACTAGTAGTTCCCATTATTATTATACTGTCATAGCAAGTGAAGGTCTTTCAAGATTTAAAGTCAGCCAACACATACAGATTTTTTAATAGTGCAGATTTTCTAAACTATTGAATTACTGTTTTAGTAAGATCTATCATGTTGTAAATGGATTAAAAAGGGATTAACTGTGAAGTATTACTTCTAAGTAATCAGGTGTGTAATGTACATGAAGTATTTTCATTACAGTTACTCAAGGAAATTATTTACTCACATATAAACCAAACTTTATCCAAAAGCATTAAAATAAGCACTACACCAAATAGTAGGAAGGCCCGCAGTGTATCTACTAGTTACCATGAATCTCTTTAATAGTGACTCGGGAAGCACAAGTGAGATTGAAAAACAAATTACTGAAGGCCAATGAAGTGGAACAAGATTTAGAAAACATGGACTCTATTTTGCAAAATATATCTATCTTTTAAAGCTCATGCTTTTCTCCATTCATGCAAAAATAGCTATTCAAGATACTTTTCCTTGTAATAAAGTTTTGAAAGCAGCACATGCCTTTTTTTTTTCCTTATAAAAGATAATAAAGCAAAGCAAAACAAAACAAAATGTTATTCCACAGCATATTATCGTGGCATATGAACTCTATACAGAATAAATATAGATTTCAGTGGAGGTATAAGATGGATTGAAAATTATTATGTCATGTAGAGGAATAAAACAGCCATTGAGACACTTTGAGAAGCATCTCATCTCACAAAAGCTTCTTGTTATTGACTTTTAAATTTTGAAGCCTTTTTCAAGGTTTATGGGCAACAAGAATCTTTCCAGAGGAAATTGGTATAAGACTGGTTACATTGCATCTTGCAGTAGAAATGTATTCCAATATAATAATTGCACTGTCATTATCCTCCAGCTAGATGCTTTCAGAAAATGTTCCTAGTTTGAACCGGTAATGAGTAGAATGATTTCTCGTGTTCACAAGAAGGGTGCTTCATGACAAAACATCTAGAAAGAAAGATTTAGTGTAAATGTGAAAGGTCAAAATGAATGTCATAGAAATAGAAAATTGAAAAATTCTCTTCTGGCTATATCATTTTAACTCAAAAATTACTTATTCTGAATTGTACTGCAAAATCTATTAGTTTTAAGATATAAAGATCTTGTTAAAATGACTTTGAAGTTTCTCAAAGCTTAGGAAAAGTCATTCACACATCAAAGACTGTAGGTCTTAAAAGATAATTATCACAACAGAATGTATTTACATCAAAGAAGAATAAAAGTACTTCCTTAAAACTTTTTTCCCTATTCTGTTTTGTAGAACTACAGAATCATCAAATTAATAGCCCATAATCTCTTTTAATAAGCAGACTTTCTATGTATAGAGGACATGAGTGAATTGATTATTTGTTTTGTTTAACTTATTTCCCTATGGGATAGATTTGCAAAGGAATAGCAAATTGAGAATATTAAAGAGAAGTTTCCCACTGCAGGAAAAAAATACTCAACTTAGAATCTGATTATATATTAAGGGCAATTTATTTTTTTATTCATCATGTCTTGAGCAGAAGTGATTAAGCCACATGCAAGCAATTGGGAATCTCGGACAAAGCTGACTTCCCAGGATTAATTTTAAGATACTAATGGCAGAAAGAAAGCTTTTTTTCTTTTTCTAAAAGCCTATTGGTCTCCATAGACTCTGTAGGCCCATTAGCATCAGTTTAAGTATTACCTTCTTCACAACACTCCGTTTCCAAAGACCAAGGATGCAGGGGTGTGTCTGAGTTCATTGTGCAGCTGTAAACTCGATGGCTGGCACCTCCTACCCTGCTCAAATAAGGTCCCTGTGCTAAGTCAGTAGAAGAGAAGTTCAGGCCTACGTGCCCTTACTTGGAATATTTTTTTTTTTTATTTAACTATCAAAGGCAGGGTGACCCAACTCAAATAATTTCAATGTCATTGGAGATTCTTATGTGCACCATATGCATTTCATTAGTGAATGGAATGTCTTATCTCAGGGACAGGATTGGGTGTAACACCTGTCTTCTATCTGCTCTTATTCATTGTGTTATTCACAGCACTTCACTTATTTTTGCTTCACTGTGACCCAGAGCTGTGTGTGTACTAGTCAGCTCGACAGGGCTAAGGCATTGATCTGAGCACTGGAGTGTGGCTTGTCCATAGTATTTCATGCCAGCCCAGACACCACACTCAGTCATCAACCAGGTGCAGCCTTTGGGTCAGCAGATACAATCCGTATGTGACCCCTTCGTTGTGATGTGACCGATCAGTTGTATGCTCACCTGCCTGGCCTGACCAGCTGCCTGCCTGTTTTATGCCCAGATAAAGTGTCTGCTGGGAGTAGGCAGCTGCTTTGGGAGGACATGGTCATGACACAAGAATATTTTCAGGTAAGGCTTTATGATGTAAAAATGATTCTACTTTTGAAGTTTTGGATGTGTTATACTGATGCTAGATTTTGAGAAGGGACAAACCAGTCTACCACACTGGAGAGTAGCCAAAGGATGCCACCCCAAAGAGTAATAGCATTTACTGGAATTTCATAGATGTTGGGACTATGCCGTAATTTTCCACCAGATCCTTCTGAATTAACTCCTTTTCTCTTTCTTTAAAAAATTTGCTTTCAAAAATATGTTTCTTGTTTTCCCCTGGGGGAAAAAAGTCCCAATTTTGTCAATATACCCTTGTTTTCTAAAAACTTATAAAATGATAGTGTGACTTGTATATACTTCTCCAATAGTGACTGAGGTTATATGAAGAAAATGTAATAACACTTGGAGTCAAAATTACTTACAGTTATTCACAGTAATGTGAAATTGGTATTTTTGATGTCCTAAATAACATCAAACTGACAGTTGAAAGCTTATATCTGTCTCATACTAGTAGAGAGACATAGAGAGCCAGATTTTCTGTGAAAAAAAACATTGTCTGTGCACTATGAAATTCCTGATTCTCTGGTCACTGCATAGCTGAGTTCAACTTCCATAGTGCAAAAATAATCTCATCATCCAGAAATTACTAGAGTACATGATGGCTTGTATCTTCTTCTTTCTGACACCCAACAAAACCAGCTCTGATGCAGCTGCAGTGTCCCAGAGAGAGACAACCACCACCACTTAGAGTTTCTGTTCTGATAAGTTTGATTAACCTGAAATATTTCCTGAAACCTGAGTCTTAAATGTACCATTTGGTTTGATAAGGAACACCATGAGACACTGCAAGCTTCAAAAAGCTTTGTATCAGTTCAACATTCAGCTCTATTTTCATTTTGTGGGGTATTGCCTAAAGGAGTGGTTGTCCAGAAATTGGATGTTTAGGTTCTTTTCTACATCGAGTTTCAAAGTCAGAGAAAAAAATGTGTTGAACATTCCAAATAGAATACTTTAGGTGAGCTCAGATTTTAGATGGAAAAGATTCACTGCCAGTATTACCATCACAATAAACATATGTGCCATTGGTTTTGGAATATCTAGTAAAATCTCAGTGAAAATAAGCAAACAGTTTCATAAGTATTTTATGCCCACATAATGCATGAAGGATTTTTTATGTATATTTGAGTTACTGTTAAAGTGATTAGTAAAGAAAGCGTTCTTATTAAGTCTTACTCTTTTCAAATAAACTTTACTGCCCAGAAAGTTGTACTACAGTTTACAACTGACAGATTTTAAGGATGCTGAGCTTGTGTCTATGGACATTTTCCAACACTGTTTATTTATTATGGTTCCCAAGATTCATTATTGTATTACTGAGTTCCTTTGAAACATTCTCCAAAAGAAATGTTTTTCAGCAGTTGAAATTTCACTGGCTCATAAAGTTTTAGAGCTGCTTAATCACATTATCACTGGGCTGTCGCTCACTTGGAACATACTGAAGAAGGCCAATAAAACAGAAGGTAGGAGCATCCTGAAGGAGAAAAAGACAAACAAATTTGTGGATACTGTTTTCATGAAGGACATCAATCAACAGACTGACGTTTGTTTTGGAGCTTGGTTCATACAATTTGCTGCCTTTTTAATTATATTGGACTTTGAACTACATTTTTATTTCAGATAAGTTGATTTTGTTCTTAATCAAGGTAAACTACATTGAGATAAGAAGCTCTTGTTCAACTGTCTTGGGAGCACTGAAATTCTCACCCTAAATTATACATGGTAGACAGTGATTTTTTTCATGGGAGGAAATTTCTCTTATTTTTCATGTTGATTGTATTTTACTCTTTAAAAAAGCTGGAAAGTGCCACCTTGGACTTAGATGCAAGAGAAGGAATCTTGTCAGTTGTGTCTTCTGAAGCTACAAAATTCATTGTGGAAGTATTTCTGAAAGACCAAATGCAAGCTGATGATTTGTTATGTTTGTAGTAATTTGAAGCTTATGAGCACTTAATATATCAGCTACAGTAGACACTGACTGAAAGACGGAAACACTCCTCAGTGTGGGAAATTTTGGGTTAAGTAAATACTGAAAGAAATAAAATTAAAGGAAATTTTTACCTATTCTTTCAATCAAGAAGGCATGTATTCAGAAGTATTAATCAGTTGGTGTGTGTAACACACATCTATCTCAGTGACACCATAGGTCTTGAAGGTACAGTGTCACATTCCTGCCAGCTGGAGAAGTTATGTTACCCTTACTTTGAAATTACTTATGCCTGGGATAGAGTAATGTGAATGTGGAATACCAACTGTAGCATCGCTCTGCTGAGATGACCAGACAAGAAGCCATTCTGACCTAGAAGTCAGCAAGTTTTATTAGTCTGTTATTTTTGTATTATTTTCCTTCTTGGCAACTTTTGCCATCTACTTCATAGTAAATTAACTTTAGGGATGAAGGGTGTTAGGGCATGTTCTCTGCTGGTTTAGTGGTTTTGTTTCCAAACAGGTTTTTTCATCCAAATTGCCTTCGGGAAATTATTCGCTACTCCTTTGAATTCTCCAAATTAATTTGGGAATAGTCTGGAAGAGTAAGAATTGTCCAGGGACCACTATGCCAATTTAGTAGAACAGAATGTTCTACTGCCAAAATTTTGACCGGGTACTTGCTGCTTTAATGGTATAGATGCCCCTGTAGGTGAGTTACAGCGTGGAGATTAATTCCAACCAACAGTTAAACTGAGCCTTAACTGTTCTTCAGTGTTGCAAAAAAAAAAAAAAGAACAAATTACCATTCTTAGCTCCTAACTGCATCCGTAAGTGACTGTATTACTTTAGAATTCTAGTTCTGAATTTCCAAGGTCATAAATGCAATGTTTACTAGAACAAAGAAAATAATACATTTTCCCAAGCCACACTTAGCAGCTTAGTCAATGAAACACCCTTTTTCCCATTAACCTAAGAGGGCTTGACTCAGGAACTCAGATCTATTTAATTAGTTTCAAATTACAAACTAAAAATCAATAGTTATTTTCAAAAGATAAATATCCTTTTGAAATATGCCAAGACACTTCTCTTAGTAACTTTTCTCAAACAGGAAAAAGCAGTCAGGCAAATAGTGCTCCAATTCCATGCAGTAGCATTCTTTTTCTAGCAGTTATTAGATATTTCGGATGAGCAGGCTGATTATCTGCATGTTCATAGGTGATTTAGTACTTCCCAATGAAAAAGAAAAGCACCACCAACAGTGTGACCTCTCAAAATCAGGTAAAACAAAATTGTTTCCACTTGACTATTTGAGTAGATTAAAGATGGTCATGACTAAAAGCAGACAAGAAAATAAAACAAATATACATCCATAGTGAAAAATAAAATACATATTTGCCATAAATTTATTATTTTTCCCTCTTATAGTGCAAATCCAATTAAAATTCATTATTGTACCAAATCAGATTATGCTTTGTTTAGCCATTACGTCTAAAAATGACAAGCCACATTGTAGGTAACAGTAATGTAGCAGCAATTATGCAAATATTACTCAAGATTGCAGTTGAAGTTGGTAGATGTGGGTTATGAGTGCGAGAACAAGACCCTAAACTGACAAAAGATGGAAGCAGAAGAAACTGTAAACACCACCTGTCTCAAGAGCATTATGAATGCCGTGTATGATTCCCAACAAGAGCAAGAAGTGAGAAGACAGAAGAACGTTAGTTACATCTAACAATAAATTGCTTAAAGGTTGCTGTAACAGAAATAGTGAAAACTGCAATAAGATTATTGCAATTTAAAAAAAGATTATACTAATAAGGAAAACAAAACAAAACTCACTAGGAAAGCCCTCAGGGAATGGCAATTCCTTTTTTTCTGAGTGGCTGCATGAGACTCAGGTTTTGGGAGTGAACCTAGGAAGAACTACTGTGGAAGGATGGAAGGATTTGATGCTGAAGGAAGGGAAAGACAGAAGTTCAACTTCAGTAGGCATTATTAAGAATGAATATCTAGGCTGCTTTCCTAAAAAAAATCTAAACTGAAGAGAAAAACAGTTAAATTAAATTAATCCAGAATCATATGTTAGTAGTTTAGTCTTCTGTTTTATAGGTTTATTTCAATTTTATGATCTTTTTCACGTTCAAAATGAACTCAGAAGAATGTGAAACAGTTTTGGTTTACCTGGGTCAACACATTAAGAAAAAGCTATATGATTCAACAAATCCTTTGTGTGCCTGCAGTACAGAGCAATTTTAAAAATCTGAGGAGCTAGAGCTGATTTATGCCAGGTTATCCACTAGCATATGTCTTTGGGAACTATTTTTATGTTCTTGGAAGAGTGGAATAGTCTCTTCTTGCAAGTGACAGCTAGTTCCTCTCTCTGGAAAGAGATAAGAGGTGGAACAGCACATGACTTTTGTTAATCCCATGCTTTGGAAAAGAGTCACATAAGCAACTCCGAAGTTTACGGTTGTTTAGCCTGTTGACCTTCTTAATACCTGTTACTTTTTCATCAGTAAAATCTAGTTTTTATGGCAGACATTCTAATCTACTCTTGTGGATGCTCTCTAGCAATGGAATACCTAAATCACCAAATAGTATGAAGCAATACATCAATTACCACAGTATTTCATATTTAGTTCCAAGCTAAATTCTTAGCATGCTGGCTAAGCTATTTAGCTAAATAATTATTAGTTTTTAATATTTTTTTCCAGTCTGAGTGTGCTTCTGCCATAACTTGTTTTATTTGATAGTAATGATAACGATACATCACAGTTAACATCACACTTTCATCCATGTGTAAATACCTTAGTCTGTATTAGTGCAACTTCTCTAAATCTTTGCTCTTGCTACATTATTGTAAGTCACCAAAATACTTTTCCAACTTTACAAGTCATCAAAATATTGTTATTCTGAGGCTTGGACAACTCCCTCTCAACATGATTGAACCCAAATTACATACATAATCTTTCAGTGCCTAATTACATCTTAGTGGTATGTCTGCTCTGGATATGGACTGACCATGCATGATTTTCTAGCTTATTATACTGAAGGGGAAAAAAATAATCTTGTTTCTATTGACTGGAAATAATTCTAGTTTTGATCAAAAATTAATATTAAGGAATGAGAGTAACAATTTTAAGGTGGAAAGGACAATATTATTCATAAGAATAAAAAAAAATGAAGGCAGAGGCAAATAATAAAAAATAAAATAAAATCAAGGGAAATCTTAGCTATAAATGGTAAATGTATAAACAACTGATGTTTTGTTTCTGGCAACCCACAGTCTGGAGGTAGCCACTTTATATCTTCCCACCACACCTGACTAGCAGTAACACCAGCAGTCCTTTTGGCTAGAGGATGAGAAAAAAAGGCTTTAAAATATTATCCTTAGAAATGGCACAATAAATACAAAAGAAGGTATTTGTAGACTTCTATTAAAAATAAGCCTTAAAACTTGCAGTGAGTGGTTTCTGTATGTTAACAGGTTTTCTCAGTTTACAGGAACAAATATGGCCTTCTAATAAATCAGTTTCTAATTTATTTCAGTTTAAGGAATTGTGATGCTTGAAATAAATCACTGAAAACTTGACTTCTTGAGTAAGTAGGTGTTTTATTTCTAGTCCTCTTAAAATTTTGAAGACATATTTGAATTCCTAATTCTAACCATGGCAGATGGCTATCAGCAGGATTAAAAAAGAAAACATAATGAGAACATTGTCCGAGGTATATTAGAGGCAGACTTGGAAAATTGAATCACTACTTGAAGGAAATAGATTTTCAATTGGTTAAAGGACCCCAGAGATTTGTGAGAGAAGGGCAGAAAAACATGCTAAGGAAAAGTGATATTTGATATGAGAACTAGAAACAGAAGAATTAGCTGATAGAAAGAGGAACTGCCTGTACCTATTGATACTATACTTGGGGGAAAAAACATCGTGTTAAGCTGTGAGCCACAGCCATTAAGGTAGAGAAGAAAAGGTCATTTGTCTGGACAAGCTCTAAACTAATTAGAGAAAACATCTGAACTTCTTTGGATTTGTAATTCCTCAGAAAATTACGAGGAGGAAGGAACATCTATATTTACCTCAATAAAACAGATACTGGGCACAAAGGGAGAGAAAATAACGGTGGGGTTGATGCAGGTATTGAAGGAAGCCATCCTCCTGTGACCATTCAGATGCTTCAGACAGGGTAGGTGATCATTCTAGAATGTGTTTTAGAACTTCTGACAACTTAACTTCTGCATACGTAAGATTTTATTTATTTTGCTGAGATTCAGCTTTCCCAGGCTATCTCACGGAGTGCATTCATGCAGTTAAGCAAATGTCTCCAGCTGCATTACCTTGCTAATTAAAAAGGTTATGAGGGAAGGGAGAATGAAGATCATGGTTGAGGTCACACAGAACATTTCTGCCTCAATTTGCAACCTGTTTCTGCTGTGTGTATGTTATTATAGCTATTATTATGAGAAAGACCAAAAATCAATGTGTTATTCTTGTGAATCAAAGACCCAGGCTGCGCTATACTTATCACAGGCACTCTGAAAAAGCAAAGTACTTAAGGACATAATGAACTTGAGATGAGTGGCCTGACTGACTCCAGTGCTGTACCTTCTCATGTGACAAACTTGCTCAAGTGAAGTGAAGAGAAAACACTTGTTGAGCTCGATGGAAATTTCTGTTCCCAGTTCTCATCACAGGGTATTAATAATATATAAAGCAGTCTAAAATTATCCAAAATATTTTTTTAAAGTATGATTATCATTAACTATCCCCTCCATGACATTCTATGTGCTGTCACTGAAAGGTTAATTAAAATAATCACAGGTTTTTTGTTTGTAACACAAGATAAAGTGCTTAACTACACATGGGCAAATTTTAAAGAGCTGATTTTATTTCTCAAAAACTTATTAAACTGCTACACTAGTCCCATTAGCCACATCTGTTGTGAAATGCATTGGAAAGCTTTCTCTTAAGACATTTAAATCTTTTTGGAAAATCAGCAGTAATTTCAGTGCAGAGATGGTTGCTTTCCTCTGGATATTATCTTTCTTCCCTTTTGGTAGCATGATCTGGCTTTTTGTAGAATACATTTACACAAAGATCTGGCTCCTCCAAGCACTGCAACTTCTCAGCACTTCTGAAAACTAGGCCAAAAAGGGCTAAACAACACCTAGGAACTCATGACAGTCCTTTTCTTTTGAGAGGTGATTGCTTATGTGACAGGTTGATAGTAGGCTACACTGGTGCATTTTGAGGCAACGAAGAGCTAATTACCCAGCACTCTCCATTCTTTTTCCTTGCAGAAGGAAAAAATAAATGCATCCATGAAAGTCTGTTCACATGACTGGAATCCAGGGCTGAAAACCCAACCACAAAAATTTAACAGCAGACTTTCTTGGAAAATTATGGCTCAGATTTCATGATGAATTTATAAGTATGGCAACTCTGAAAACTAGTAAAAAATTTTAGGAAACTGTAGAGGGCTTATGGTTATGGCTCCAAGAGCCTCATAACCATAGTTTGCACTGTTTCTCGTTTTCAGCTGTTGCAGATGGTTATTTTCTACCTTCACCTCACAAAACAAGCAGGAAATCTTAGAACTCACAAAAGCTTCTGAACTGTGGTCTTGGAGGCCAAAACAGAATGCAGAAGAAAAAAAAAAAATCTGTGAAGACTTCATAGAACGCCCATTGATTTTCCTTTAATGGTACTATAACTTTCTGCAGTAATTGTGGGACTATTTTGTTAGAAGTGAGACATATGGCATCTTTTGGGGTAGAGAGGTTGAACCATCATCAGACATAGCTAACAGCTGCCCCCTTAAACAGATGCACTTATGTTTTTTGTTTTCTGCTCCTATACCTCCTACAACATGAAGAACTGGCAGGGTACCAACCCAGAAAATACTTAGAGCAGATGTAGTAGCTCTCTTTATCTGAACTAGTTGACTGATGTCCTTTTATAAGTAACGGAGAGAAATAGGTTGTCTTAGAACAGATTCATCTGACTTATTTTAGGCATTTGTTTTAGTGGGAAATGAATCACAAGCAAGCGAGTTTATTTCTTTCCGTTGACATTATCAAAAGACTAGACAACTAGTTCTGACATCAAAGTCTATATTTAGCCTGATGAATCCTGTTTATGAAGGTGAAATATTCCCTGCAGGGTTTGAAATGGTTGGATTCAGGGAAAGAAGTAGAGTGAGAAAGTCACAAAAGATCTACAAAAAGCCTGTGTGTGGGTATTCCTGCATCTTGGGAAGAATTTTCATCCAATTAACTTGTATCAAAGCATAGACTTAAGTGAGACTAAATGTGTCTGCAGGCTTTTTACTGGGTGATTGCTATTTAACAATATTTTATAGTAAAATTTTATTACAGGTGCTAAATATAACAACGTGTTCCAAAGACCTTTCATGAACCTGCTGAAAAGAAGGATCTGCCTGTAATACAGGAGGAAGGTGACATGTAGACACCATTCTGGCTGGATATAAAAAAATTGTGAAAAATTTCATTTTAAGACAATCAAGAACTAGAAACTCATCTGACCACTGGGAAACAATTTTGGAAGGAGAATGCAAAATATAGAGAATGTAACTAGCTTCAAAGTAGTGACAGAAGATGAATGGATAGATTAGAAAACAATGCACACTACTAAATCAAATTCTGATTGCCACTATTTCTATTCCTTTCAATCTCCTGAAATAATTATGTTGTGTTTCAAATTACTGTAGCCTGAACAGGTATCATTTTGGTTCATCCAGGCATCTGAAAGCTGCTCTGATGGTCAGAGCAGGTAAATGCTTAACTGTTTTCTTTCAGATACAGGTGTGTGTGTGTGTGTGTGTGTCTGAGACAAATTGCCTTGTGTCTTATTGGCTACACTTACAGTGGTGGAGTCAAAAGGATGAGGGAGCAAGGCAGAGAACTGCCACATGACTGACTGGGTCATTAATTTCTCAGCAGGATTCCTGTAGTAGTTTTGTCTTGGTTGAGGTGGCATGAATATAGATTAAGATCTTAGCATGAGCCAAGGATTATTTCCATCAGATACTTTGGACAGCATCTTCCCCTTACGGGAGGCAAAAGAGAGTAACTGCTTTTGATGCAATGCAATTTATTTGCAATGCCAGTCCACTTAATCTCGAGGCCAGAGACAAAAAAGAAATTGGTTGCTTCCTATGTGATTATCGTCATCATGGCTGTGTTCACTTTTCCTGACTGGTGGTGTTGTGTAGGTCTTTGTATTTGTTTGGGCATTATGGTCTGGGGCTGTAAATAGTCTCGAGAATATGCTTTCAGTTTTCCAGAATACTGAGTTTGGGTTGCTTGCAGAGCATAGTCATGTATTCTTTTTACCTTAGAAGTCTAGAGGAGCATCAAAATGAGCAACTGGATTTGCTATGGCTAAGGCTGACTGATTAATGCAGTGTCTGCCTGTGTCTGCCTGGCACCAGTAAATGTGTCAAGCATTAAATTTAGGTGATCAGAAATAATTAGGCATTAGACATAAACACGAACTGCTCTATGGGCCCAAAATGACAGTGACATTTTAAAAGGCTTTTTATTAAAAGTTGATGGTATTATTTCATCTATTATTTATCTAGTAGCACTTCCACACAAATAATTACCTTGTGACATCGTATGTAAATTTTACAATACATTTATATCACAGGGACAGTTTTTTTGAAGTCAGGAGCCTTGTGAAAAAAAAATGAGGTGTGCCTTTCATTGATTTTTGTCAACAGCTTATGAGACAGATATAAAACTCTACATCTGATACTCCATTAGATTGAGATTTGAGTCATTAGGACACCCAATTTACTTCTTTAGTGTAAAAATCTAGCCATTTAAATGGAAAAGAAAAAAATATGATGTCATATTTTCGTAAGGACAATTTCTTACCTAAAATGAAGTTTTAAAAAGTTCTAATAATTATCTGAGTTTTAATTGTCTAATATTTTGATAGTGTAATAGTTATAATAGTTTTGAAAAGTTGTAAGACAAAAGGTAACCTGCGTTCAAATTAGACCCAACCTGTTTGCAAGACTGTAATTTTCCTCTCAGCTCAAATATATTGATACGGAATTACAGTTGATAATGTTCAACTGTACTGCAGTATAAATAAAACTAAAAAGGGATGGTAATAATCTGCATAACATGTTTTGTTAATTCAAACTACATGTCTCATAAGCTCTCGGTTAAAGTTAAAAGTAAAAACCAGAAAATACTTACAAATGACACTGACTATTACCTGTCTTGAATGTCACTATGATTTGGATGTATTGGTCTTCCGAGCTTAGACTTTAGGAGTAGTATCAATTTTATTATTATTATTATTATTTACTTTACTGATCATGTTATTTCCAGACAAAATTACTGGTTTTCATTTATGCAAAATTAAACAAATTTGAACAAATTATGTGCTCACCCCTGAGCTTCCACTGTGCCAGCAGCTGTTACAAATCTGCAAGTGCAGTTCTTTGTGCTTATGGTTTGGCGTTTTTACCACAGTTTTTGAATGCTTGTACAGTACTTAGATCCATGATGTGATCGTGACTGATATGTTTTATTCCACCTTGAAACAAAGAATATGTTCCCTTTCCATTCTGATAATATGCCTGAACTCTAGCATGCAACTTAAGCAATGCACATTTTTAGGTCAGGAACAGAACAATTTAGTCAGGGGGTTCTGCTGTGAAACACAAAATAAATTCTTAGTGTATTGAACAGAATATTTCATAGATAAATGGCATTCAGGCCATACAAATGACTTTTCTGCCTAAGGTACATAATTATTTGTAGTTTTCTTCTGTTGATATATCATGCAGTTTCATCAAAGGTCATGTAACATTTCTATTCCTTTGCTGATTTTAATAAATACAAGTTTGCCTTCTAGTAGAAGTAAGCCAAGTGCTTCATATCCTTATTTTCTTTGGAGAGTGAATGCTAGATAAAAAGGAGAGGTTAGAGGAAAAAATTACAAAACAAACACTATTAAAATCTGGATGTTTGCAACTTAATCCCTCTTCTTGTTATCTGCTAAGAAAGAGTCAGTAAGGCTGACTTTTATTATGCCTCTGTGCTTTATACATATGCCTGAAAAGAGTCATCTGGCTAAGCAGAAACCAATCGCCTGTTCTTCAGTGGTTTTGCCAGATTGTGAAAAATACAACGCAGTTCCTGCCAAAAAAAAAAAAATGTTGTTTTGTGAATTTTTCATTAGTTAATCAATTTTAATTAAGGAACAGGATATAGGACAGAAGGGCATTAGCTCTCTTGTTTTCCTGGTAGTCTAAATGAAATACTTTACACTGTCAAAGAAGGAAGGGTGTTCAAAATTTATAGCAGAAATCTAGACAAAGAACAAATCAAGAAACAAAAAAAAACCAAAAACAAAAATAAAAACCAAACCCAAAAACCCAAAACCAGGGCTGTTGAAAAAAGTGGTTGCTGAATAGAAACTGTCAATATGGAGAAAAAAAAAATCTTCCATTAATGAGGCTATTTCTTTTGTGATTCCTAAGGAGAAGTCTCCAGTCTTTTTTTTTTCCCTCTTCTTTATTAACAGAACATGGAGACAGGTTTCACAAATGTCACAAAAACAGGTGGAGGAGGAAGAAAGGCATCATTTGTGCTTTAAATCAAATAAATACAAGGTAATGCACACGGAAATTGGAAAAAGGTCATATTTCTATCAAGAGAGGATTACCACTACTTTGAAAAGCAATGACTTCAAGAGGTATGAAGCAGCCATGTGACATAATGCATGGCACATGGATTTTCAGCGTGTGTACTTCTATTATTTCATAGATTATTTGGGAAACATCAAGCATAAATTGGAAGGGAATTTTACCTTTTTATGCAGTGTGGAAATAAAGTGTACCTCAATAAAGGATTACTGACTAATAGTAATGGTTCAGAAGATAAAATAAATAACAATAAATGAAGAAATATTTCTTAATTATTTATGCATTAGGAACTGTTAAAAGAACCACCAAAGCCTGCTGGAAGGATTAAACCCAGAATTTTAGAAAAGATACATTTCTGTGTAAAAACAGACACTTGATTTACCTGTGGGTATCATCATCATCATGGCTGGGCTTTGCAAATGAAGATTTGGGAAGGGCTCTCCCCACGCTTGCTGCAAGCGCGCTGATGGCTAAAGAGGCCGATGCGAGATAGGCAAGTCCGGTTGCAAAAGGCACAGCAGAAAGTCTCCATAGGGGGTGTTGGTGAGGCACGGTTCCTTCTGCATTGTCTTTTCTCCTCCAGACTGATTCTGCGTGTGTTCTCAAAGGAATCAGCAGTGTCATGGATGGTGTGTCTCTACGCTTCCCGATTGGAGGCCAGAGTGGACCATTGATGGTAGTCAATATGGCCCAGGCTGTGGGGATGGACTGTTATTTTAATTTTTTTAAAATAATTAAAAATAAAATCTGGAATTCTCTACTAAGTGAAGATTCACTTTCACAGTTTATAAAAGGGATTGTCAAAAAAACCTGTGCTTGGCATCTTGGTAGATAAATTCATACACAAGTAAGTCAGAATGGTCCTTCTGAAAGTTCCCACTGCTGTAAATTTTTAAATGCTTTAATAATATTTGACAGAGTTTCTACTGAAATGTAAACATTTGCTTCAAATGAAGAAAAAACCAGAAAGGAAATATTTTTGGAGGTGAGGTGAATTGATACAATATGACTTTATTATAGGGTCTTGAAGGGCTAAATATCACTTTTTTCTTTTTTTTTTTTTTTTTTTTAACTTTCTCTTTAGTAGATTTTCTTTTCTTCCCTTCTCGTCCTATCTCCCAGTCTCTCAGCTTGCCACAGTTTGTCTTTATTTTTATTACCTGTTGTCACTCACTTTCTCCTTCTCATTTCCACTTAGTGCCTAATAACCCTGTCATAACCTCAGAATAAAATATAGACTAGGAAAGTGAAAATGTATCTTTTTCACACTCCATAGTTTCTGCAAGTGCTGCCAGCTTGGCCTCCTGAGTCTCACCATTGATGCTGTCCTGGTGGCGATCAGCATCAAGATGATTCAGCAGAGCTGGACTGTGACAAAATTCCTGTGGGAGGGCGTCCCAAGGAACAAGGTGGTAATGCTGTTATGTAGCAGCTTTGAAACTGAACTTAAGAAATACTTTTTTGCTGCAGCAGTGAATGGAGCAATATAAAACTGTTTCGTAATCGGCTCATATGCACTTCAGGTATCCTTGAATTGCAACCAAGATGTTTGTATAAACTTATGATGTTTCATGTTGTGGTCAGGCACTCTCCTTTGTGTATATAACTTAATTAACTCCACAGTTATCTATTTATATTTAAGTTACTGCATAAAAATACTAATCCTGGAAAAGGGCTTCACTTCGTCTTAATTTGCAAGAGGTGTAGATAAACAGGAGTGGATTTGGAGTGCTCGGCTGATGCTGTGATCCCAGTGACTTCTCTACACGTATTTTAGAAGGCTTTTGCTTCAGACTAATTCTAGCCCATTATTGCAGGTCAAGTGTCCCATGGGTTCAGTTCCATGTGATTTCATCCTGATTATGGCACTCAAGGGTCATTGTGTGATGTGAACCAAAGCTTAAGAGCTGATCAGTGGCGACCAGGAGAGCCACTTCAAAAGTGCAGTCCTCTTCCAAAATGAAACATAAAAGGAGATGTCACCACTGTGTGCCAAGAAGAGAAATCACATTCACATGGCACAAATCACATTTCTGCTGTGAGTATATTACAGGTCTTGGTACTGAAACATCAAAAGTTTGCAGTAAAGGAATAGGAAAAGTTAAAAAGTCAGTAAGACTTCACCAGTTATGCACATAGGCAATGCTAGAAACATCTCACTTGCCACATCATTTTGAATTTTTTAAAACATGCTTGGAGAATGTTGAATTCAAGGAGAAATGGATGCAGAGACATAACTGTGGTATTACCTTTTTCAAAGGAGGGGGTTCTTAAAGAAAAAAATTATCAAGTGACAGAACTTGTACAAGACTATAGTTATATTTAATTTTTCATGGAGAGTGACACATATATTAGATTTTTTAGAATGCATTTATTTCCTTAAATTTGTTCTATGTTTTTACACTCTTAATCCGGTGTGCCATAAACTACTTTCTACTCCAATGGTAACTTACATTCATAACAACAGGATTAAGTTTTGCAGTCTTTGAGTCATTGGCAAAGAAATTATGCAGTTCTCAAATAACAGTTTTGGAATTTTGACCTGTGCCTTTTATAAATAAATAGAAAATCTTTTCATAAAAGAATATGTCTTTCTGAAACATTTAACTGCTGTGCCTCATATTCTCTGCAAGTCAATAAAGTCACAGTTGTTAGAGTTGGATAAGTTACCAGCCACCTATCTGTAAAAATGAATGTACAATATCAAAGACTTTATATAAAAAAAAAGTAGTTAAATGTGTTTAAAATACTTTAATAAATTTTATTTTTCTGTGATAGCATATTAAATGAATACTAAAGGTTTTGGACTTCATTATTTCAGCTTTTCACAAATACTTTATACTTTAAGATGAAGTGCAGTTTATAGAAATAGGTTTCATTAAGGATAATGGTTAATTTCTCATATATGCAGTATTATGTTCATATTCTTTAGACTTTAATCAAACTATAAAGGCGAATATTGTAGGGTTGATTTAGGGTTTTTTACCTCCTAAATATTGCAGTGCAGAGCACTTTTCTGTCAACACCAAGACTGATTACTATGCCATGAAATACTTCCTTAGAAGCTCAGACATACCAGTATAAATAAACACTCAGTCTCTAGAAGAAAATTATAGTGCATCATGCAGATTGCATCGGCAATTATTCAGAATGCCTTTCCTTGTTGAGGAACCAAAACAAACAATCCTAAAATAAAATACATGCACGGGATAATTTGCACTAGTTATAGGTTATTTACCTGGGGAACACTTTGTTCAGCTCTAATTATCTTCTGGAATAGTTTATGAAGTAGTATCTTCATCAAAACCATAATGAAATAAATTCTAGGACTATCTTTCATTCATTATGAGAACGAAAAATTTAGAATTACTGTATCTTAGGCTGGTAGTAATGCGTGAAAGTACTAATTTGAAACATAAACATTTGCTTTTTAAGTGTTGCCCTGACTTCAGAGTGGCCAGGAGACATTTAATATTTCCGAATGGGTTATTCTACTGCTGACCGACCAGCAACATGTTAACTAAACATGTTCCAAGTTCTTTTTGGACACACTTGCAATTCCTGTTACTGCTTCTAAAAAGAACAGGTTGCAGGCAGTTGGGCCAGTTCAAAGGTTCTAAAGCACAGATGGGTTTTACAATTTCCACTTAAGGTAACTAGTCTTGGTGATGTCTCTCTGAACATCTCTTTAAAGCAGTCTTATGGCTACTCTGTTCATGTGTATGTGGACCAGTACCTACCACTGGGAGTAAAGATTGCTAGTACAGCGTGTGAATTGGGCCATTTAGTTCACTAGAAATTATACTGCTAGAAAAAAACATTGGTTATTTTGCTCCTTCTGGAAGAGAGAAGATGAGAGGGAAGGAAAAAAAGAAAGTATTTTTGAAAAAACAAGTAAGGTTGTAACAAAAATTATTGTCTAACTGGAGTTAGTATTTTCACAACTTGGGCAATCCATCATTAAATGGAATCAAATGCTCTGAACTACTGCATTTATTTGCTCATCTATGTGTGTTTACTCACACTCTGACTACAGATGCTCCCAAAAGTACTTCTCCTGCAATGGTCTATCCCTTCAAAAGAGTGTAACATGGTTGAAGGACAAGTTTTGCTACCACATACTCTCAGACAAACCTATTACACAGAAGGGAATAAGAATTCACTCTGATAAATAGTTCTAAAAGGTAGGTAGAGTTGCCATGAAATTGAGATGTCTTTTCTAGAGATATTTTAATCCCCACCCTCTGTTTTTGTTAACTATTGTCAGTTTGTCTTAGTTTAGGGCAAAACCAAAACAATTTGAATGCCTTTCTCAAGAAAAGATCACGCCTCTTTTAAATTTAGAACAAAATTTTAATTTGAAGGAAAAATGNAGTAAGTCCAAAAAGCAGTGAAGATTAGATTGTATATCCCAGTGGAGCCCTGGGCCCAAACGGGCCAGGAGCAGGAAAAGCAGGAAAAGCTGGAACTTGCATCAGAAAACGAAGCAACCTCCGTCCGCGGGTTCCGTCTCCTCCGAAGAAGTGAAGTGAAGGAGCAAAACCACTCCCCAAACAAAAAAACAAAGGAACTGTTCTTAGAGCCATCAAGGTGGAATTTCGGATCATTATCTAGGTGGAGGCAGTGTCACCCCCCCAAAGTTCGTGTTAACAGGAAAGGAAAGAAAAAATCCTAACAAAATCCAAACTATAACACAGTTCAAACAAGGTTGTAGTTATGGTCTCATAATGAAAAGACCTCTTACAGGGGTATTATACCATCCCTGAAAATCCTTTTAAAAATACTGAGCTTTTACTTCCAACAACTTTATTAATGTCTTGTTTGCTTGAAACAGTCCATTAGGAGAATGGATGATCTTGTGACTCCTAGAATGTATTTTTAAAAGTGTGACTAAATGCTTACAATATGAATGCATGCACTTGCATATAGCAATGTTTGCAAGCATGTGTAAGCAACCCCTAAACTCATTTAAGATGTCACCAGGCAATTGATAAGTAAATGAAGTGGAAATGCAAAGCCAAATGTCCACATACTAAAGTCTTATGAAGATACTAAACAAGTTTGAAATGTTTGTAAGGAGAGCAGAGAGAGTGGACCTAAATATGTGCACTAAATCACGGGCACCAGAATGTGTTGAATCCTTGAGATGTATGATGCTTCTCCTGGTGAAAGTGAGACTTGGCATACCAAGTTGCTCCAGTGCAGCCATCATGGAGGAGCTCTTTCCCTTTCTAAAGAGCACAAAAATAAAGTATGACTCCAGCTACTGAAAAAGGATTTATTTCCTCCCTCATTTGTTTTGTTTTCTCCTGAAATATATTTTGGCTTTCATTTGGTCAAAACAAGTAAATACAGCTACAGAAGCTTCTCTGCTTAATGGTTTTAAAATACCAGGCATATATAGCATGGATAGAATATCTTGGGAAAACCAAAGACTCTGCTACATATTCTACAAATGTATCTCCTTCCATTTTATTTGTTTATTTTTCATGTTGGTGTGTTTATTTATTTCCCAGCTGTTGGCAACTTTGACGCTCACAGAGTTTGGGTGCCAGGCTTTCTGTGGTAGAATGCAACAATGGCTACTCCTAAACCTGATTTAATCCATTTCATAGAGACTTAGTGGACCTCTTGCTAGCTCTGTTGGAGAGAACTAGAAAGGTCCAGCTCTCACCAGTAAAGAGAACCAGAAAAGCACATACATCTTGAATTAAACTGAAGACGAAATTAGCTCTGCAAAATCACCTCACTAAACTTCATATGAATGTAGAAATCTAGGAATAGGATTGCCTAGTAACTTATTTAGGCATTTCAGCACTCAGCAGAGAACCTCTGAACATGGTACAGTTGAATGAGTCTGAAGTTAGTCCCTTTGATTATCTTGCAAATGAACAGTCCAGTTTGTGTACCCGTAACATGCCAGTTTAACAATCTGTTAAAACAAGCAAACAAAACAAGTCTTGCCCACAAGTTTTGTTAGTTATTTCACCATTTTGGAAATGAGAGATCCACATTCCAATTTGCCATGGGGAAAAACCTTTCAAGTCTTGTGTTTTAAATGAAATTAACATCAAAATGATTGATTGATTTATTAATGGCAGACACTTAGCTAGAAGTAGCTGAGTTATACATTCAGGATCAATAACACTAATACAACAAATAAACTACAATAGTCGATTCTTAAAAGCTTTATAAACAATTGCAAATCTCTAAACACCCTTTAAGAATAATGCCAGGAAGTCCTAATTATGTCCAGCATCTCACACACAGGCACACACACATACATGTATATACACACAGTGTAAAGCACCTTCACACACTTTCCTGTTGCCTACTTACACAATCTCTAATAGCAGATTACAGCCATGTGAATACACAGATATCTGCTGTGTATCGGTTTGGTTGATACCAGGACTACATCCATCCAGATGTCCCCTTTACATTGGAACCAGGTGGAAACTCAAAGTGTCCATGAAGTACAATGTCTAAAAGGGGTTTATTATGTGTAATAGTCAAAAATAGCCATTAGTTGTGATTTTTTTGCTTAACTCAGCTCTACTGAGACAAAGAAACTCAAAATTTCTGGCACTGCATTCCTTCACGTATATAATAGTCATCAGACTGTTTTAGGGCACAGATTCCTCACCATGCCCAAATATTAGGCACCACACTGCAGAGCTAAGCTTCTTATGCAGAGCTTATTTAGCTGAGCTGTGACAGTCACAGGGGCTCAGAGCTAGGCTCTACCTGTGCCTTGTGTGACTGGCAGGGCAGTAGGCATCCTCAGCCCTTTATTTGGCACTGCCATGCACTGTCAGACATAACTCGTTCTTGTGTGCAGAGCTTGATAGTAGCTTTTATTATATCTGGAGTAATTTTGGTTTTAATTCAACCAAATAACCTTTTTTTTTCCTTTGGAATAACTCATGAATAATGGCATTATTTCTCATACATAATAAGGTTTAATTGTACTACGTAGAGCCCCACGGTGCTTACATTAAACTGATTTTAATCTAAATGAGAAGTCAATGGGTTTCAAAAAAAATTGCACTTGCAGATTTTTATGCCAGTATTTCTTTTACTTGTAAATTATGCTTTATTTGAAAGTGTTTTCTGTTTACAAAAATTATTATGCAAAGAAATTAAGTGTTCAAACATCTATGCAGAAGACATTTAAATGACATTTGTAAAGCAGAGACTCAATTTGGAAAACTGCATGCCACTTATAACTAAGAATACAGGCTGGAAAAATCATACACTGTACAACTCTGATTACATTCTGAAATGGGACAAACAATATTTGGATTCTTATCTCCAATCAGAATATAAAAGCAAAACTCCAGTAATCAAAAAAACCCCAAAAACCAAAGTGCTCCTTCCCATTTCCAAAGTTATCCTCATTTCCTGTCTTTTCTACATATCCCATTAACAAATCTCTGGCCAGATATTCTGGCATTTAGCAAAACATGCTGCTGTCTCCATAGGAGATGGTGTGGGTATAGTGATAATAAGAGAGTGTCCAACATGCATTTGCCCAGAGAAGTTACTTCTTTTTTTTTTTTTTTTTTCAGTGAGCGATTTTTTTTTCTCTTATAAACTTCTCTTTTCCTTACTTTGAGAAAAAAATATAAATAAGATCTTTTCTAGAACTTTGAAGCATCTTGAGATTTAGCAAAACTGACACTTTGGTACAGTTTTGGAGTGTAATTCTATACACTACCTCACACAGCCAAAATGAACACTAATGGTTTTAGGCCTGGATTCAAATCTACATTAATATATAATCATAGCCCCTATATAATATTGGAATTATTCTTTAAGTGGATTGACTAAATTGTCTTATTCCAACCAATAATCAAGCAATGAAAATGTATCAGTCATAACAGAAGGCAACTGCTGGCAATGTTAAATCCTGTTATGTGTATTGTTGACTGAAGATGTGTTGCAGCATACAGTGATAAACTTTGGTGGATAAATTGAGGGATAGCATTTTAAATAATCCTCTAAGAGTTTTGAAAAAATACTTTGCCATTCGCCTACCCCTTCATTACTTTCAAAATTGTATGATTTTTACAGAAGCTTTTTCTTGGATTCTCAAGTGAGTGTTGATTTATCATTAGTCTTTCTGAAAGCACTCGTAGGGCAGGGATTACAAGAACACTGGTTTTAGACTTTTGCAAATGCCTCAGAGTCAGAGTAGAATGGTATTAGAGCTGTGGAAAACTCTGCAGTTCCACTTGCCAAGAGATTTCAACTGTTTTGTCCCTGTGGGACTTTTATTCAGCTCACTCTGTGCGCTTTTCTACTCCCAGTTCCACTTCTGTTGCCTTGAGCTGTGGTCATAAATCATGCGCTCCAGGCTCCTGAACATCTCTGTTTATCACCACCTTTCTTGCATTCAAGGGTCCAAAAGCTGGGGAAATGTTCCAGGTGTGGTTTAATGAGTGCTGAGGAGAGATGGGGATGGTTATTTTCCTTAGCCTCCTCACTGGACTCATGGTTGTATAGCCTAGGATGCAGTTAGCCCATTGATTGCCAGGGTTTAATGCTCCAGCTTTTTCCCAGAGGATCCCAGGGCCTTTCAGGCAAAGCTGTTGTCCCACCAGGGAGTGCCCAGCCTGTATCTATGCAGGATAATGTGTAACATGTAAATCCACATATATATGTATATATATATACATATATATATGTGAGATGTATTTCTATGGAAAGTTAAACTTATATAAAATTGTGATATCTTTCCCCTTGTGAGAAGTTTATTGGTGACAAGAAAAAAACCAAATATTTGCTCTTTGTAAACATATTTCTGCCAGTACTCGTAGACAAGAGATAAAGTCGGTGCTGCAGAAATGTCCAACTTCGTGAGTAATTGTGCTATTCAGAGTAACAATAACAGCACCACTGAGGATGAGCTATTACATTCCCAATAGGCATATCACTAAAGCACCAGTCACGATACATGCAATATCATAAGAAGCATCCTCACAAGCCTTAACGTGCAGTTGCCAGGACTGATGGGGAATTAAATTAATTGCCTCTCTAGATGGCGAAGCTCATTGCTAGAAGAAGTAATTTAGGTTCTCAAAAAGTAACAAAAGGTTTTGAATATTTATTTGAACTACTAAGAATTGCTACAATGAAAACCAGCATAAATATTGGTATATCAGATCTTGTTCTTTAGATGGAATACCAGTGCAAAACCGTAAGAGATCAAAAGGAAATAGAAAAGTGAAATCACTTTCATACAATTGGTCTGAATCAATATAACAATTTCCCTAAAGGAAAAAGGTGTTATTCGTTGTCTCATTTCTGCAATGATTGAAGAATCATAGGTCACTGATGAAGTGTTCCAACACTCAAAAGATAATGTATGTAGGTATACAGTTAGGGATAAGCAATAGGAATTATTCAGAGGGAAAAGGTGAGGGAGGATTCTGGGTATATTTTTATCAGATACCTCAAAGAAAAAGTNAAAAAAAAAAAAGTCATTCAAGACCCAAAGCACAGAGGGAAAGTAAGGAATAACATCTATCAAGGAACCTCATCATACACAGCAGGTAAATGGCTTTCTTATTAGACAAACAGCAATATCAATAAAATACAATGGACTGCAGACACTCATTCATACTGAGCCTCAAGCCATCAGGATTTGGTGGCAGCAGTGATTATAGCAACAAAATCTATTATAATGTTCCCTTCAGTGCCCTCTGCTGACTAGTCAACTTTCATAATTATAAACTGCAGGACACTATTTGTGAAACAACTATTACCATTGAACTTTAAGAAAATATGTATTCAATGAAACAGTCCTCTGGGGCAGGAATGTTAAAATGTGGTTTCTCTTGCCTGTCTTGTAAATATATTTGTCTTTAGTGGATGGTGCTCAGAGAATTCATACTCTTTTTCACATATGATACTGTTATCAATTGTGGAGTCATGAAATAAATGTTATCATAATTATTATGTCACTAAGAGAACAGTGATACATCTGAAATAAAACCACAGACACAAACTAGCTTGACATTAGTTATAAACCTACCTCTCTATGCAAAGGCTGAAATAAGATTATTTTGTTTGAGTGACTTGGATGATATTATGGATTGGTTTGGAGCTCGGCAATCAGAAGTCAAGAGCTGGAATATTTCCACGTATTAGACAGTTCAGCTGTAGATAGGATATCAAAGTATTTGGATGAAAACAATCCGCTTGCTGTTCTGTATGCTGTGAATATAGAATGTGGTCAGACTTTACAAAGAAATTTAACTTGAGGAAGGGCACTGGCAAACTTTAGCAACCAGGAATTACTTGAAAATATATTTCTTCTGCCATTTCATGGATTATAAAGATATTTGGATGACCTGTAAGTCCTCAGATCAAAACATTGAGCCATCTAAGTTTCTTCCACTACGGCTAATGCAAGTGGCTCAACAAATCCAGCTACCTTGTAGTATTGTATATTTGTGTCCTAATTGAGAAGTCGCTCTTTGTCCAGAAACATTGCTCTCTCACAGGCGGCCACTTGTAGAGGGAATAATAAAAGAGTCAGCCAATACCAGCCTTCTCCTCTGCCTCTTCCCTGGACCAGCCCCCTGGTGAGGGCATTTTGATGAGGCTTTATCAGAAATCCAAGTGTCAGAGCTGCATGTGACTCCAGATTGAAGGAAAGTTTTATATCACTGCTTGTGAATTCATTCCCTGGAGCTTCATGTTGTTCTAATTTTCAGCTACCTAAATTTCTGGTGGGATAGATAAAAGGTACAATGCAGGTGGCAAATACAAGCTAGTCCCTCCTGCTGTGAAAGCTAAGAAAGGTCAGCTGGAATGTGTGAATACATCTAGCAGCAGTGGCAAGCAATAAACTCCACAAAACAGGATCTCCCATCCAATTTATATTTTATGTTCTTCAGCAATGAGCTGCATAGCCTTCCTGGAAAGTTGCCAAAATTTGAATTACATTATCTGTACTGATTTACAGGATGTATCTAGGAGTGTCAGTATGGAAATGTTCTCTGTTGGGAAGTCTAAAAATTGTATTGTTTTGGAATGTAAAGCATCATTGCTGTGTCTTTGAGTTTAAGAACTCTGTGCACCATAGATTTGTCATTAAAGTCATCATTAATTATCATTTTAAGAACACATTGCCAAATTCTTCAGTACTTATTCACTCTGCCTGTCTCTAGACAGAGTGCACAGAGCAGCAGGTAGACCCATTTTTTCTAACTACCTCAATGATAAGGTCTGCATGAGATAAATGATACCTGTCATATCCCAAAGAATAGTTTTTGCTGACAAAATTAATTCAAACCATATCAAAGGAGAAAGGAATTGATTAGCAACCAGCAAACCTCATATAATTTATCCTTTACCATGCTTCAGCCATTTCTAGTGCAGTTTTAGTCAGGGAACTGCCAGAAACTGAAACAGTTGAAGTGTCTTCAATTTTCCTCATCTGGGTAAGCCTGAATTTACTGGATATTGTAAAGGGGATAGAGTACCCATTTTCCTTTCAGCCCCCTTTCTCTCCTCATTCATCCTGTTTGCTCTAGAGGTCATAGGACACAGTAAAAGCTGGGGAGGTGCATCACTGTGGCACTGCAATTTCATCACGTGGAACAAGGACCAGACCAGCCTTGACTCACAAAAGCATAAGGATGGAGTCCTTCACTCACAGAACTTTTGAAGCCTTTCTTAAGTGCATAGAGATGGGAGATAGTGGCTCAGAAAATTGTCTTTTAAGGATATTTTTTTTCTCAGTTTCTCTCTCTACTTTTCTGCCTGAAGCAGGAAAAATCACAACAACTTTATGGTAATTTTGATATGGAAATTTTCGGGGTAGTTATGACCATGAAACTCCTGCAGAGTTCAGAAATAAGGATATTAGGAGTTTCTTCACAGACTTGATTCCCATCATTTTGCCATGCATTGATGCACACAATATCTCTGTAAGGTCATGAAACATTATTGATTATCATTCCTGTCCTATTTTTCAGAAACTGAGAGGGAAATTAGTTTATCTGAGGTTGCAGAGGCAGAACAGAATCTTGTCTCCTTGTCTTTTTTGTTTGAGCTTGTCCTTTACCACAAGCTAATGAAATCTTTTTTTGCATCAGGCATTCACACGGTTTATAAAGCACAAGAAGTCCCTTGTAGATGTGGGATGTAGGTCACACTCTGGGCCACTGTCGAGAAGGAAAGCTACAGAAAGTTTTGTCTCATGGGCTCCTGCACATTGTTCTGGAGGGAGTGAGCCCATGTGGGGAAAGGTGAAGCCTGGCTTCGGCTCTTCCTTACCTCTATATAAGTTGCTCCTGGGTTTGCTTCCAGGGATGTGAAGAGCTGAGGACTGTTCCTGATCTTATTTTTTCTTCCTATTGTAGTAATAATCTCTATCGTTTATGGTGGGGATTTGTAGCTGATTTGTATCAGTAGCATCTGAAAGCCTTTTCCTCCAAGCTTTTTCTGCTACATTACATCTAGTCACTACAAAAAAAAAACAACTTTAAATGGATGTACCTTTTCATAGGAGTGCATCTCAAAGTAAGTTTAAAAAAGAAAATAATGTGAACATATTCATGTTTAAAAAAGTTCTACCCTTTCCTGAATGTAGACACTTTTACTCAATACACCTTAAAGATAGTTACTTCTTATCGTGACTTGTTTAGGCCTAAATGTAAAAAAAAAAACCAAAAACAAACAAACAAACAAACAAAAAAACCCAACACCCTCCCCTCCAAAAAACCCTCATATTTCAGATTATTCAGTGCAGCTGTCTGTACCAATTCCTACTGTCCACTGAGAGTCTTCTTCAGTCGAACAGCAGATCATTTTTATTTTTGCTTCAGTTATATGAAGCCTTAAGGTAAGAAATTTGATTTTGATTCTATTTGTGGTGGTGATGACTAAAGGCAAGTAGGAAGACAAATTACATTAATATGCAGCAGAAAAAAACTGATGGTATAAAGGTAATAAACTGATTATATTTCTCAGCTCCCCTATGCTGTTGAGTCCTAAAATTCCATATATTGTATAACATTCTATGTTTGATGGTGGAAAAGTCTCCATATTGTATGAAGAAAGAATTGTGGGCACAAACTACTATTTCAGTCAAAACATTTCCCTAATTTTTTTTTTTTTTTTTTTAATAAAGACTATAAGCATATAGTATCTTCAGGTTTTCATTACAATTGAAAATGGGCACAGAGGTTGTTGAGGGATGTCTAGTGAGATTTATATTGGGAATAAAAACAAATACAGATGTTCCCAGAAATGCAGCAGAAAAACAAAGAGGTAAATGAAAGCAAAATTAAAGATGTCAAAGCTACTGTGGATGCATCAGTATTGTGTTTGCTAACTACGCTGCTACATTTGTTGGATATTCTGCTAAGGTATTAATATTTTACTGAAAACACATCAACTGTTTCTTTCTCACTGTCAATATTTCCTCCCCAACAATATTTCCTCCCCTTAGAGACTTGTGTCTTTATGATGAAAATGTTTTAGTTTGGTTTCATGATGAGTCTCAATCAAATACTTGGAAAAGAAGAGATAGTTTGTTGACGTTCTGTTCCAGACAGCAGCATCTCCTTAGTGTCCCAGCTCCTGGAAGCACTAAGCAGAGATGTGACCATCTGCCAGATGCAGTCCTCTCTCTCTCATTTTCTGTCTGAGGAGATAGGGAGTTGTACTTACATTGCAGTGTTTTGATCCAGCTTTGTGTTTTGCTTTTCCATACGTTTTTTCTCTTATATGTCTAGGCCAGTAAAAGTAGTATTAGAAAAGTGTATGTTGCAGCTGGAGTGAAAAGTGAGAAGGTTTGAGTCCTATGGAAGTCACGTGAACACTGTCATTGGTGCTGATCTCACAGACACTTAAGGTCCTTAACAGGTAATTCAGTTCTGAGAAGATGCCCGAAGAACCTGCAGTTTTTTTATGCATTTTTTAAGAAAAGTTGTACGATATGATTAAAATACTTTTGTTTCACTATCTGAAACTATTGCACCTTACTTTGCACAAAGTCAAAACTCAAGCACTCCAATAGAAAGGCAGTTGAGAGAGAATTGCCAGATAAAGGATAGACAAGACCAAACCTAGGTATACTAAAATATCAGACTATGAGGTCTTCCAAATATTAAAAACAGAAAAAAAAATAAAATAAACTTCCTAAATCTTGATGGGGAAAAATAATTATCTGCAGTAGATCTTAGAAGACAAATTAATTGCCTTAGAAATGTGTTTTCTTATGTTCCAGATATGAATAATTATTTTTTAATGATTTTTCATTTAATGACTGAGTTATGTTGTATGTTTTATATTAATCAGAGAATAAATTTAAATTTCATCCAGGGAAATTATTAAATTTTTCTTTCCCTTGCGTATTTATTTCTTTTATCCATAGCTCAAAAGTGTTAGGTTGTGGAGTTAAATTCAGTTTAATAAGTAAAGCCTCGTTCTTCACCCCGGCTTCATTCTCTAAATCCCCAACAGGGACTATTGTGATGTCCAATTTCTAGTGTTAAGGATAGTAGGTCAAATTGTCTTTCTAAAACTTTGTCCTCACCGTATCTAGATAGTACATTTAATTATTTTTATTATTTTTCTTTATAAGAAAATAATGGTTTTCATAGTTCTACCTACAGCTGGTAATAGTCACAGAGACTTGTTTCCTTTATTTACTGAAATGGGCAGTTTTTATTCAAACTGTGATTACCCCTCAACTCTGAGCTTTTCACCCTCATTGCTGCAGTGTGAAGGTCTGCAGAATGGCAGGCACTGAGGAAAATTGCTGAGAACTTAAGAGTATTCTCAGAAATTGACTACATTCTTAGTCCTGGAAATGCTGGCCAAGTTGTCTAACGATTGCAAGTGTGGCAGATTGCTTGGGCATATAGGCAGATATTCAAAATGAAAGGGATAGCTAAGACTACCCTAACCATTTTGCAGAACAGAGTCTGACTTAAATTTCAACTAATAATCTGGACACTTGGTAGTATTTCCAAGCAGAATTTGAGCAAAAATTTCAGGGATGAGACTATACATATATAATTTATAACAAAATAATCTACACTTTCTGTCATGAGACATGGTGTCTGTATGCTTTCCCCAAAAAACCCTAATGAAATTCTGAACAAACAAGCAGGTTTTAGTTTTAAACAATGGGTCTTAATTTCTTTTTTTTTTTAATCAAGTCATAAATGAGATGTGTTTTCAGAAAGGTGCCCAGACACTGCTCAGAATTCTGCCACTTGATTCATCAATTTGAATGAAAATCAATCCACATGAAATTCTAATTTTAACTTAGATTGTTATTATTACAGGATATTACAAACCATTCTCTGTGACTTTAGTAGTTATTGTAATGCTGTGCCTGTTGCCTTATTCATAATGTCTAATTCATGCAGGGTTATTAAAATCAAAATACATTACTCTTTCTTAATCATACTTGGAATTCTACATTTGATCCAAACATTCTTAACTTATGAGACTTATTTTCCTCTCTATATAAGGTTAGACTGTGATAAAACGGTTTTTCTGGCATTGAAAGTACAAAAGGTTCAATTCACTTGACCATACCAAGGCATCTAAAACCATTTAAAACGTCCTAGCTTATTCTGTCTGTCTAGGCAGGGGACAAATGTATTTATTACATCATATTTACCACCTCTGTGCATACATCTTAGACATGCTAGGCATGAGGAAGCTAGAAAGTTGTGTGTAGAAAACTGAATTGAGAGCAAGGGGACTTCTTAAGATGTGACTCATCATATCCAACTTTACTTTGCTGATTATGTGCAAAGTGTGAGCTAAGAGCCTGCTGTAGTTAGTGAGGTGAGAACTACACCTCTGCAAGGGAATTCAGTGCAATCCAGTATGGGGCTTAAACTCCTCTACCTAACTCTAAGTATTCAGTGGCCCTTGTGATACCCTGTAGTAATTTACCAGCCCTCTAGTTGCCACAAGACCCTGGTTCTAAGTCCTTTGTCATAACTACGAGGTCCATGTGGGTAGCTCAAGAGTTTAGGGCATAAATACTTGTATGCAAGAAATTGAGTCTCATTTCTGGTGGCTTATTACTGAATTGTGTTCTAGGGTCAACTGCCTGCCTTGATCCATCTGTAAAGTTCTACCAACTCACCTAAACTTGGGCATATAATGTTAGCTGAGTGGCCACAGAGAATCAGATATCTGTGTGAAGCTGACAAGCATGACACAAGATTTTCAGGATGTCTATATCCTTCCAGGTCAGCGTGCAGAAGCCAAATGAGGCATTGTGGGTCTTCTCAGGCACTCACAGATACTGAAAAAACTGAATCAAGTTTTGTAGCTATAGTGGTAATTCAGACCCGTATGAGCTTACATACATCCATCCAAAGATCTAACTGTCTCTAACTGAATCCTACCGCTAGAGTTGATATGTCTTTCTCCTCCAATACTTGAGATTAAATCATCCTTCATTTCCCATTCATCTCTTGGTTTTGAAATTGATCTTTTCTTTGTAGTCCTAAAGTAAAACTTATGAAAGATCCCTCAGCAATATACCTGAACGAAACTGGATCATTGGTAGTGAATGTTTTACTGAAATGAAAGAGCAAAAGGCAATCACTGTTCAAGGCTGCAACAGAAACTAACCTTTAGCACAATTCCAGAAAAATAAATTCAAATAGCTGACGTTAAGCTACTCACTAGCGTTGCATATAGTGGTGCACTCTTTTTTATGTTGTAAGACTATACAAAGTAATGTAAATTAAACATCTGAATGTGGAAAAATCACAGTTCTTCCCTTGAATTTGTTAGTTTTCAGAAAGCAAAAAGACTTCGTGAACTGCAATGACAGAAAGATAATGCAACTCTTTCTATAAACTTTTAGGCAATGAAAAAATCCCAACAAAATATTGTAGTCCACCTGTTTCAGATGAAGAAATAATATATCCTCTATTCAGATCAAATTAAATGATGATGGCTACTAAGATTAATAAAAGAGTTTCAAGCTGAGAAAAGTAAAGTAGGACAAAGACTACATAAAGATAAATTGCTATCATAGGGGAAGAAAGAGCTGAAAAAATTCCTTAGTTTGAGGTTAACAGTTACTCATGGGGTAGTGCATAGCTCTTGCAATAGCAGACCTGAAAGATTTTTCTATGTCTGTGAGCAAGATGTAATGAATTAGTGATGAAGTTTAAGCAATCTCCTCCCCTTCCTTAGGAAGAAGGGCTGACTACATTTTTGAATTGGCTTATCATTGGAATAATTTGCTGCAGGGCGTCTCCAACACTATGCATATTCAAGGAGAATTCATCAAAAAGCTCATGGTCATTGTAGTTTCCTTACTGCACTGATTCCACGGTATCCCTGACTCATCTAAGTGATTGTCAATTTAAGTTTCATTTTTATTACTGTCAGTGTTGTGTTGCTCTTCCAGTACTTCGAAAAAGAAGCTGGAAGTAATCTATATATTTAGATAGATCAAAATTTCAAATGTTAATAATTTTTGCAACATTTTCTTCAGCATTTATTCACAATCTGTGTAATCCTTCAAACAATGAAATGCACTTTTTTTTTTTTATCCCATAAAATACAGCCAATGGAGTGTACAAGCATTTAATTAGCAAACTACATACTCCTGCTAATGTAATAGCAGATCCAGGCGCATTCAAACGATGTGTAGTGGGCGGATTTACTGTTAACTCCCACTCTACAGTAGCCACTGTTGTAGAAATTGAATTAATTCCCTCTCAGCACCTGGTGACATGGAAGAACTGAAACTCCTATTTGACATTTTATCATGCCATGGGCAAATATGTTTGTAACAAGTTACAGTTAAGGTAGGATACAGAGTCTTAGCATCAAATGAGTAATTCTGAAGAAACTGAAAGAAAAGTTATTTTATATTAACTGTAAAAAAAGGGAGGATTTGCACAATAAATGAATATTTGACTTAATATCAATATGCACTTTCAATTCTCTAAATGTCCTTCAAATTACAGATATGCAATGCAGTCTGGATACCCTGTTGTTTGAAAGAGAGAAAGCTTGCTCAGAAAGAGTCCAGAACATCCATGCAAAAAGAAATAAAAACATTATGAAGGAGTTGTGAAATATGTAAATATTCAGATTAGAATAGCTGAGTTAGTTGATTTTTTTTTCTCCAGATACGTATATGCATCTTTCTCCTTATTCCTTTCCTACACCATGCTTTACATTTTTATAGATTTCTGCTCCTACTGTTTATAGATTATGGTATTAAACATTACTTTATTATTCTAAAGTCATCCATTCCCTTTCATTGGAACATTGGGTTGTATCATGAGGTTCATAGGACAGAATAAAGAATATTAATTTTCCCTGCACTTTAGTGTTTTATGTTTCAGCATGGAAAATATTTTTGCAGAAAATTCAGTCCTGACACTGCTTCTCTCAGTAATATGATTATTTTCTCAAGTTGTTTATGCTTTATGTCATCAAAAAGTTTAATTTATGTGAACTTCTGAGCTATATTAAAATATATACATTTAATATTATGTGGGCTGTTATTCCATTCCTGCCTCATGCAATGCTACAGCTTCTGATGATAGGGAGTATAATTCTGCTTTTTGTTTAGATTATCTTCACACTACAGTTAAATTTATTGTGTTTACACTTCACTGCAGGATGACAAGTATCGTCAAAAGTCTATTATTGGTATACAATGCAAAAAAGAAACCCTATTTTTGAGTTCATTACTTTAATAGGAAAGGGAAACATATGAACTGATTTGCTCATCTAGATGGAATTTGAGACAAAGCTACCATGTACAGTTCAGTTTGATACAGGACACCTTAAAGAAATTGTTTTGGAAACAATTTCTTGTCTCCTGAAATGAACTGCTTGTTCCTCAGATAATTACTACACCGTAGTACCATCCTAGCAAAACAGTGGAGTGCAAGCTTAGGCATGTGCTTGGACTTGATACTCAATAGAACTTTATGCCATCTATTTAGGTATTCAGAAGAATTCAGTAGACACTGATTTATTTCTTACTGGAGACCAGGTTTTTCTGTATCATAGAGGAAAAATATATATGCTTCAATAGGGGCGGTTACTCACGTGCTGCTCTATGATTCCCATGATCTGTTAAGTAAGAATGGCCTGATAGTTTCCAGCAGTCTCTAGGGCACTTTCTAGGACACTGTAATAGCAAAATCTGCTTTTACAACAAAGATTTGGTTTTTAAAATAATGGTTTCCCATTTCCCATTCCACTTCGGATTCTGAAGCTGATTGTCCATACTGATAAATTATTTTTACTTTTAAGGCTGAGTCTTTTCTTGAGGGCTAGTATGGGCCAGGAACAATTGCTGGTAGTTGACTTGGATGGTGCCACGGTGTTTTTAATATTAACTGTGTTTATTTGTATGGGTGCGAGCTCTGCAGAACCGAATCACTTCAGGACAAGAGAACGGCTGTGCCTGGCCAAGTGTTTTTGCCATTTTCTGTTAGATGGATGCTGGATGGCCCACACCTCTGTAATCATAGTTTCCTAGATTCAGCAGGAATTTAAGCATTATTTGATATATATGTTAAGCAAAACAAACCTGAGGGAGTGAGAAAAACAAACTCAAATCTGTATGTGACAGGGCTGGTTTACATCTCATTCCATTCCATTCCATGATTTTCCCTCTGATCTATGCAAGGATGTGTTGTATTTGGCAAATAAAGCTATTGAATGCTTTCCATCTCTCATGGAAACCTGTAGTTTGTATTGCTTTGCAGCTCTAGGGAATATTCTCCAATGACTGCATTGTCAGAAACAGTCTGCAGTGTGGATTCACTGGAGCAGTCTCATAACTTCTCATAACTTCTCCCTGACAGTAAAGAGAACTTTGAAAAGGAACAAATTCAGAAAACCAGTGATTCCTTAAGGGAATGAAGAAATTATGTCTTATATGGCTAAGGCAGACTCAGGTGAAAGCTGAAAGCAGAGATTTGAGGTCAGAAATTTTAATTTTGCATGTCTTTTTTTGTTTGTTTGTTTTTGTTTTTTGGGGGGGGGTGTGTGTTTTTTTGGTTTTTGTTGTTGTTGTTGTTTTGTTACTAGAAGCAATTAACTTTCCATTCCCATCTTTTCCAAGAGGTTAAGAATGCTCATTGCTAAACACTGAAAAACCAGAAAAAGTTCAGAAGAGAGATGATGAACTTGCTATTGATCTGCAACACCTTTGTAACATATTCACCACTTTTCAAAACACTGAGACTTCACATCCCCTTCCTGAAGAGTTTACATGTTTATAAACACCACAGGCTATGTGTTTCTCTGTTGCTTTTTATAAATGTTCCCTGTACTGTTAGTTGTTCTCCATAATATTCAAGAATATTCTTGGTATCAAGTCTTTTTTTTTCAAAAATCTCTAGGCATATAGAAGAGCATAAAAAATTCAGAGTGATTATTTTAGTTTAAAATTTTAATTTTATACCTGTTCTTTGGTCTGGTATGCTGTTAACTGTGTTTCTTTAAACAAAAAAAAGTATTACATGTTAAGCATATGCAAAAAGCACCAGTCATTTGCAGGTTCTAGTGTGCCAGTATTCTGGTTGCCAAATCTCTGACCTTGCAAATGATAGACAAGGTCTTTGTATTATGCCAGTATTTAGACAGCCCTGCAATATATCTTGTATTGAGAAGAACAAAATGCGAGTGAAACTGTTTTAATTCTTTCATAATCACCTTTAGGATTCTGATTTTGAAAACTTATTTTAAAAAAAAAACATACATTGGCTCTATCTCAATTAGTGAATTAAATGTGAATAGACCATTCTCTGTCATTAAAGTAAACAGATGTTATCTGTTATTACATTCTTCTAACCCTAAAACAATCTGAGCTGCATGTAAACCAAGTAATGGGAATGATCCTGCACTGTTCTTTTCCTCTTGAGTTCTGCCTGGGCAGTGTTTGGGAGAGCACAAGGTGGCTTAGACAGTACTATGCGCATCCTCAAGAATTGATGTCATAACAGGAAGTTTTCCAATGCCCGTGTACATTCCCAGGCACTATTGAAGTAGTAGTATAGAAGTAATCACTGATGTTATATGACAGGTTCTGGCTCCTAAGGCAAATATAAAGGTCAGGAGTTCATATAAACAGAAAATTTATTTTCATAATGCTCTTTTATGTCTGGATTGCTGCCTCTCAATTGCAGTATAGGGAAAATAATATCTTATATAAGAAAGTAATTGTAGCTGTAATCTTCAAGAAGGACAAGAAGGAGGATATGGGGAACTACAGGTTGGTCAGCCTCACCTCAGTCCCTGAAAGGTGGAATGCTGCCAGCAGTTTGAGGAAGGTGATACTTCCTCTCTGCTCAGCTGCCAGCAGTTTGAGGAAGGTGATAACTCCTCTCTGCTCAGCACTGGTGAGTTCTGGGTCCAGTTCTTGGCTCCTGAGTACGAGATATGGACATAGTGGAGTGATTCCAGTGCAGGGCCACCAATGTCACAAAGATACGAGAGCATCTCTCCGGTAAAAAAAGACTGAGAGAACCATGGCAGTTTAATCTGGATAAGAGAAGGCCAAAGAAAATAGCCAGTAGGAGAGAAAAGATGCAGAATCCAGTCTCTTTTCAGTGGTACCCACTGACTGGACAAGACACAACATGCACAAATCAAACAAACATGGCATTTCATCTAATCACAATAAAGTTAGTTAGTTAGTAAGTTAGTTAGTTAGTTAGTTAGTTAGTTAGTTAGTTAGTTAGTTAGTTAGTTAGTTAGTTAGTTTGTTTGTTTGTTTGTTTGTTTGTTTGTTTGTTTGTTTGTTTGTTTGTTTGTTTTTTCTGTGGGAGTGACTGATTGACGGAAATGGTTGTCCAGAGAGGTTGTGGAGTCTCTGTTCTTGTAGATGTTTAAAGCCCACTGGACAGTCCTGGGTGATCTGCTCTAGGTGGTCCTGTTGGAGTAAGGGGTTTGGACTAGAAGGTCTCGTCCAGTCCATTTCAACCTCAACAAATCTGGATGGGTAAATATACAGCAGTCACTAAATGCATTTAAAGGAATAATTCTGTATTTAAACAAATAGACAAGAAACCAACCCAACTAGATTTAATACAACTTTCAGTGACTGCAGAGTTTAATAAAACAAAGCTGAAGAGAAGAAATGACCTAGCCGATTTTGAATGAGCAGACAAAAACAAATAGAAAGGATAAACTTTTAATGTCTGATCTTTAGAAACAGTTTTCTCACACAGTCCTTGAAAATATGAATGCCATAGCATTATACAAGACATTACCATCCTGACTTCCACAGGACTGTTTGTAGAATAAGGCATTAGCTTTGTCATTTGACATTCTGTCAATAAATAATAATAAAAATAAAAAATGAAATTCACCCTAGCAGTAATACAGAGCCAGAACTAGAACTGTGATCTCTCATGTCCCTGCTGAATGTTTTACTCACTAAGGTATAGAAATTGCTTGTTTGTCCCATGTCTCTGACCCTCTGACTCTTATAATCTTCATTCTGAAATAATTCAGTTGTAGCTGGAGAAATGAGACACAGCAGGTATCACTTTTCTTCGGCCCTTCTGTTCCTCATGCTGTAGTTTACAGGTTAGAGTATTCTTTTGACAAATGAGAGGTGATATTTCACCCCTGAGGTAAACCAGATCTTCTGTTCTCTGAGTGAAAGTCTTAACCATTGAGCTTTAACGTACTGTTGCTGTTTAGAAAAGAACAAATCCAACTAATTTGTGTCTTCCCTCTAAATAAAGGACTGCTCCAGAGAAAGGAAAACTAGCACTGCTTGAGGATGTACTCTGTACTTTTCCTCATGGAAAATGCCTTGTTGCCTTTGTGAATACTTTATTTTCCCAGCACGTGGATTTTAACTCTGAAGAAAATCCTTTCAATGACTAACAATCATAGTGCATAATAAAGAGGAGAGGAAAATCTGCAGAGTTGCTTAATTATAGCAATTTATCTTTTTGTTCCAGTGTGTAAAAGGAATTTTTTGAAGGAAAAGCCACATGGGAAGAGAAGATAGAAGAACAGAGAACTAAAATCTTTCATCTGCCCCTGTCTTCAATGTGATGTAGGCAAGGAAAGAGAAATTCAGATAAATGACCTTAAGTTTTGAATACCACAGGATACTTGCTCATTCCTACAAGCTTAAGACATATGTGTAGTAAACTACACCTTTGTTGTGGCAATATCTTGCCTTCTGGCTTAGAAGACAGGAAAATTCTAGCAGTGTCAAGTGTGAAACATCAGGTTCTGTTATATTCCATTTTCCCTAGTCCTTGAAGTGAAATCAAGATCAGTGCAGAAGAGAGAGACAAGTATTGTGTTTGCTGCTCTCTCTGATTAGTGTTAGGTGCCATTTCTAAGACTGAACAAAGGCATCTGATTTAATTATTTTGCTAGAAAAGAGTGAATCTGCCACATGATTTTTTTTTTTTCTTCCAGTGAACTATACTATTTGGGTATTTTTGTGGATATTGAAAAGCGATAAGGTAAATTTAGGACACCAGCTGTCTCCTCTCTCTGGCCTGAAAGCGGATAATGAGTTTTGTTTATTTGAAACTACTGGAAGCTATTATTGCTGGAAAGTGCTGTCTTGGTGCATGCCTGTTTATCAGAACATTGTTTAGACAAATGTTATATGCATTTTATATACAAATAATATAAAATATAAGTTTTGCTAGATTATGGTCATACGGAGATCAATATTATATTTTTTGATTATTTATAAAAATTACCTCTGCACTTGTGCATCTGTGTTTGTATATCAGACTTGCAGAACAGCTGAGGTTAGAAAATACTCTGGAGATCACCTGATTCAACCCTGCTGCTTAGGGTGGGGTCATCTACATCAAATTGTTCCTGGGCATGTCAAACTAACTTTGATTATTCCTAAGAAGACATTCTGAAACCCCTCTGGGCAACCTGGTCCAGTGTCTCACCACCATCACAGGAAAAAGACTATTTCTTGTGCTTAAGTAGAATTTTGTGTATTCCGGTTTCTGCCCATTGCCATTTGTTCTGTCCCTGGATACTACTGAGAGCCTGGGTCCATCTTTTCGGCTTCTTCTTTAAGTATTTATATACACTGAGCCTTCTCTTCTCCTGGCTGAATAATGCCAGCTCTACCAGCCTCCCAGATGTCCGATGCTTCAATCCATTGATCATCTTCATGGCATTTTGCTGGACATATATTTGTGTCACTCCTGTATTTGAAAACCCAGAACTGGACACAGTACTACACTTGTATTGCTCCAGAGCTGAGTAAACAGGAAGAATTACATCCCTGGAACTGCTGGCAACCTTCTGCCTAATGCACCCCAAAATACTGTTGGCCTTTATGGTCACAGCGGCACATTGTTGGCTCATGGTCATCACCTTATCTGCCAGAAGTCCCAGGTCTTTTTTTTGGCAATGCTGCTTTCCAGCATGAATATTAGGTGAAAACAGTTGTGTACATTTATCAGGCATTATTCAGACTGCTAACATGTACCTGGCCTCCAAAAGAGGGTGTTGGTGTTTCACTTCTTCGTGGAAAAGGTGTCTTTCCTGTATTAAATAACAAACAATGGATTCTTCTAAAAAAGGAAGGAGGGAAGGAAGGAAGAAAGAAAGGAAGAAAGGAAAGAAAGGAAAGAAAGGAAAGAAAGGAAAGAACGGAAAGGAAGAAAGGAAGGAAAGA